>CM061540.1:21777500-22377500 GCA_030864215.1 Capsicum pubescens | reverse complement strand
TCAAACCTTTACACTGCCAATCATTACCATATATGACTATGGTAAGTGCTACTAAATTGTAATACAACTAATCATGAGACAATAATTTTATATGAAAAAGTAATATATTTTGATCATATATTCTGATCATAGTTGATTCTAACTAACTTTACCTATAAAAATTACTATATAATAGGATGATTCTTACGTAATATGAACATTGAAGCTACAACGGCATCTATAGAAAACGAATCACTTAACTCATTCACTTCATTCATATTATGGCTGCTAAGATTGACTTAATCAAAGAGGTTTCAGGGACAAAAATGCAGTAGTGTCTAAAAGTGCGAGTCGTGAGCGTACTGCTTTGAAATCCAGTCCACAGTTAAAACAACAACATAATACTTGGTGTAATTCTATAATTGGTGTTATGGAATTACACTAATTATTATGTTGTTTTAGGCCATAAGGTTCAAAAGACTTCTTTATTTTCCTCTCCGATGATGGTAGCATTGGGCAAATTATTAAGTTGAATTATGGACATAATTTAAGGTGAATTCAGTTTTTAGCTATTCAATTCTTTCATCTTACGGTTTTAGTATAATTTCTTAGTGTATTGGTACTATTCAAGATGATTCTAAGGTTAGTGTCAAGATTGTTACAATTATCTTTCTCCTTTTTTTCTCTTAACAATAATTCGCGCATCGCGCGGGTAAGTATACTAGTATCTATATATATAATAAAGCAAAGAAGTTTGCATAAAATTATGCCAAGTGACATATTGAGAACTAGCCACTTGGTATTTTGGCAACAAAAATTTATTTTCTTGACAACCAAATTTATTTTACTGGTTAATTATTTATTTTATATATAGATTTTTAAATTTTCATATCTATTTTCATATTGTGGTAAAAACATATCGAATGAACACTATTATTTATTTTTATTCTATTATTTCATATTTTCATACTGTGATAAAAATAATTATAATTGAGTCCTATGAATGAACACTATTATAATTATTTATATATTTCAACTCTCTCTATATATAATAAAGCAAAATGTTTGATGAATACTTTTGTTTATTTTTATTCTATTATTTCATATTGTGATAAAAAATAATTAGAATTGACTCCTATTAATGAACACTATTATAATTAGTTATATATTTCACATTGTGGCAAAAAATAATTAAGTTTGACTTCTATTTAATTCGTATATAGATTATTTCATAGATATGTAAAAAAAATTTAAAAAATCAACGTAAAAATTTCGTCAATTACTCCTACTTCCACTATCATTAGGAGTAATTCCATAATTTGTGTTTTAAATGTATATTCCAATCAAGCTATAGGAGAAATTCCACAATCTGTATTCCAATTTTCAAATATATATTCCAATCAATCAAGTGATTTAAGAAGATCATCCATCAATTACTCCTAATTTCATTATCATTAGAAGTAATTCCACAATTTGTATTCCAAATATATATTCCAATCAAGCTATAGGAGTAATTCCACAATCTGTATTTCAATTTCCAAATACATATTGAAATCAAACGATACTCCTAATTCCATAATTTGTATTCCAATTTACAAATATATATTCCAATCAATCAAGTGATTTAAGAAGATCATACAAATAGTAGATGAATATAGTAAGTGAATTGTAGATTTTCTTACTCCCATGGATAAAAAGTAAATGGCTATGGTAAGTGAATCGTATATATATATTAAATCAACCTTTACACTGCCAATCATTACCATATATGGCCTTGGTAAGTGCAACTAAATTGTAATACAACTAATCATGAGGCAATAATTTTATATGAAAAAGTAATATATTTTCATCATATATTCTGATCATAGTTGATTCTAACTAATTTTGTAAAAAAAGGGATATAATTATAAAAGAAAATGCATATTTAACATAATTATTATTAGTTATGACAAGTATCATCTTGAGAACTAACTATTTGAATTATTATAACAAAAGACTATCATTTCATAACAAAAAGCTTTTTTGTTGATTATTTAAATCTTAAGATTATTTCATATTGTGGTAAAAAACAATTAAGATTCATTTCTATTAGTGGAAAACTATTATGATTTAATATTATTTCGTTTAATATTATTTCATATTGTGGTAAAAATCAATTAACATTCATTTCTATTAGATGAAAACTATTATGATTGTTCAATTATTTCATATTAAGAATAGTAGTTAATTATTTCATATATATATATATATATATATATATATATATATATATATATATATATATATATATATATGATTAGTTTAGCCTATAATTAAGCCAAGTGACATCTTGAAAACTAGTTGTTTGACATTTTGACAATAAAAAACTATTTTATAAATAATTAATTATTTCATATTTATTTTATATTGCGATAAAAAATAACTAAGTTTTATTTATATTGGATGAAAAATATTAAGAGTTAAGGAACATTAATATTATAGATTTATTCAAAATTTTCATGTTATGGTATATATAAATCAACTAAGTTTGACTAATATTGAATGAAAACTACAATTACGGAAAGAGAGATAATTATGTAATCAATTAAATATAAAAATTTACAGGAGATGTAGTGCACATAAATAGAAAACTTTGAGTATTTACTTTTCAGCAATTCTATATTAATCATAATTAAAGCATAATATTTACATTTAAACGATTTATACTTGAGTTGTAGGTTAAGAATTGTAAATTGCTAGTATAATTATTAATTTGTATTAATTTCTCTTTATAGATAGTCTTTTTTCAACATGTTAGGTTATTCTATAAAACATTTACTATATTGTGTATAATATTACGATAAAAAAATAATTTACATGACATAAAATCTCTTTTTTGCCATATTAATGAATTTTAAAAAATATAAAAGCAAATGATTTATAGTAAATTTCAATCAATATCAATTATTTCCCTTTTTAGATAGAAATATTTTTGCTAATTCTACCTAAAAAATTTATTACTAATTTATTGCTCAAAAATGATAAATTGCTTATAGATTATAATCTCAATTAATTCTCTTCCATGTAGGGACTTTGTTTCACAAGTAAACAAACTTATTCATTTAAATCACAGCCTTTTGCGTGATCAAATTATTTGATCAATTTATTTATTTTTTACTTTGTTTAAATTTTTAACTAAATATTAATATGAAAAAGTTATTTCATATTTTAATTATCACATTAATTATATGAAAGTTATTAATTGATTAGCAGTCAAGCAGCATATATGGTAAAATAATATTGTAATCAAGAGTCATTTCTATATAAAAATATCTATGTAAAATACTATATATATGTGAATTCTTGTCACACCCCTTTTTTAACTCCGATAAAAGATTGAATTTTAAGTTTCGAAAGGATTTTTATTACTAAGTGACAAAATGAAGATTTGTTTCGAAAAGGATTCACTATATTGAAAACTCAGAGTCGCCACTTGGCATAAATCGGGTGTGCCAAGTCACCCATGGATATCCTTTTTCGAAATGATTTTTGACTCTGTAACACTGATCCGCGAATAGAGATTCCGGCTAAGGAATTCTGTTGACCGAGGGAAAGGTGTTAGGCACCCCTCAATCCCGTGGTTCGACCACGGTCGCTTGGTGGAGCGTATCGGCTAATCTGACATTACAAATATATAAACAACACAAAAACACATAGAACAATCAATCAAAACAGTCCAAAGTTTAGTATTCAGTCCAATTATACAGTCCCGAAATAGAAAAATACAAAATGTAAACCTACGCTAACCTATATTAATCCTAAACTATGCTCCAAAGCTTTACCCGATGCCTCGGGCCTTGATCACGAACCTCCTTCAAAGACATAATACGTCGGGGCATTCCCCGGCCAAATAAATACATGAAACCTCAGGGCATTCCCCGGCCAAATAAATACACTCGAATCAAATACGATAAACTAGGAAGAAATATCCGCACGCATATTCAAACATTTAACCAAAACACAAGTTCTAAATTTGCTTACCCGAGCCTACTGTTTGCCTACCCATTTCAACATATCATAATTCAACGACGTTTCAACAATATTTATGCTCATTCCGAATTTAAACAAAACAAAAACAAACCAAAGTTAATCTAAATTCACCCTTTTTATCAATTTCTCAATTCCAACCCCACGCAATCAATTTTACTTTTCAAACAAGATATCATTTCAACGTACAACTCATGATCAAGGCAACCAACTCCAAACCAAGACAACATGCGCTCATCACCAACAAGTATCAAGCAACACGCGAAATTTAATCCAAAAACACCAAAGCATAGTAAACAATAAAGTAGAAGAGGAAACAAATAGAATTGGACCTTTTGATAGTCGATTTCGATTGATAGTAATGTTAAAGAAGACCCGCACTTGGAATCTCGAATAGAAAACCTCGATTGCGATGAATCCAACTCGGTATAGAGAAAAGATAATCGAACAACTTCAAAACCAGTGAGACAAACTTCGTTATATGAAACCCAACCACGAACGATGACACAATTTGATCACGAAACCTCGAAACTCGATATCGACAACGAACCAAGAAATAGACGAACCCAAAAACCCCAACCACCTGACAGGAAATTGAAACCTAACTCGAACTGAGATCCGATGAGCTTCGGTGACAGCCGAAACAGCGGGTCAAGATGGACGTTGGCGCGCTTCGATGTTTTTAGGCCGGATTCGCTTGGAAGTCACAAGAAACGAAGAGGTTTCAGTGATTTCGGGACTGGTCTGACAAATCGACACACGTTGGATGAAGTTACAACAAAGATCTCGCCCAAAACATACTAAAATCGTTGATTTACTGCTTCCTCTTCCGCCTGATCTCACACCCCCTCCATTTTATCTTCTATCTAAAGGTGTTTGCGTGCTTTGAAGAGAAGAAGATGATCCCCGTTCTTTTTTTTCTTTCACTGGTTTGTGGGTGTATGGATGGAGAAGAAAGGTGAATAGTATGCGTTGTTGTCAAGAAGAAAAAATGGGGATGAAAAGGATCGAGTCTCTCTGGTGTAGTGTGTGCCTATCCTTGCTTCTCCATTTTTTTTTGAAGTTGTTGGTGTATATATCAATAATGAAGAAGACCCTCAGTGATCTGTGTCCCTTTCAAAAAATAGAAAAGATGGAGTGTATATGCTCTTTTCTTTGTGGAAAAGAAATGTGGGGGAGAGGTGGTTACGTGGGGTAGGGGTAGGAGGGGTAGGGGTTAGGATGTGTTGTCAATTTTTATTTGGGTGGGTTGTTAGAATATTAGGATAAGACAAAGTTTGTTATTTTTTTGTATTTTGTGATGGTATAATAATATGGATGAGGGTACACAGTAGGATAATGTAATATTGGGTAAATTAATCTTTCGAAGGGACAAAATTACGTGTCTACATCATGCCTCCTTTGAATGTAAACACGCAGTGTTTTCAGGCAAAGAAGTAAACAACGAGACCGAATTTTGTCCCGATCATTATTCAAAGAGAGGAGTAAAAGAAAGAAGAACAATCGACTCCTGTCGGACACCCTATCTACCCAAGTAATGAGGAAATCACAAGTATCTCAAAGGGTTGGAAGAGAAGTGGACTATACCGAGTTGGAGACTCGAGTGAGGTTCCACCGAGGTTCCGGTCCGCGGCTCTGTCATAACATAAAAAATGAAAATTACAAGTTAAAACATAAATGAAATTACAAAATTCTATCTATACAACTTCTGTTGGCTCTTGACTCGACTTTTATCACCCTATTCTTCAAGCGGGCTCCTGACTTGCAATTTCTTTCAACTTGTGGCTTGGCTTTCAATTGCTTCGCTTTGTTGCTTGACTTTTCATTTCTTCAACTTATTCTCCAGGCGGGCTCCTGACTTGCTATTTCATCACCCTGTTCTTCATGCGGGCTCCTAAAACCCAAAACTAAAACTAGGACGAAAATTATCCCAAACAAAAATTATAGTAAAGTAGTATTTCATTTTTGAAAACGTTGTCCCATTTTCCAGGAGGGGCCTGAACAGAAAGTAAAATCCTATTTTAGGAGGGTCCTGAACATAAAGTAAAATCTCATTTTTCAGGAGGGTCCTGATCATAAAGTAAAATCCCATTTTTCAGGAGGGTCTTGATCATAAAGTAAAATCCCATTTTTCAGGAGGGTCCTGAACATAAGGTAAAGTCCAATTTTTCAGGAGGGTCCTGATCATAAAGTGAAATCTCATTTTTCAGGAGGGTCCTGAACATAAAGTAAAATCCCATTTTTTCAGGAGGGTCCTGATCATAAAGTAAAATCCCATTTTTCAGGAGGGTCCTGAACATAAAGTGAATTCCCATTTTTCAGGAGGGTCCTGAACAGAAAGTAAAATCCCATTTTTCAGGAGGGTCCTGATCATAAAGTAAAATCTCATTTTTCAGGAGGGTCCTGATCATAAAGTAAAATCTCATTTTTCAGGAGGGTCCTGAACATAAAGTAAAATCCCATTTTTCAGGAGGGTCCTGATCATAAAGTAAAATCTCATTTTTCAGGAGGGTCCTGAACATAAAGTAAAATCCCATTTTTCAGGAGGGTCCTGATCATAAAGTAAAATCCTACGGATTTGCATTTCCAATGGTAGCTGAATTAAGTGAAGCGAATTTTCCCCTATTTCAACAGAGAAAATTTGTCAGTTAAAAACTTAGTGGTGGCTTGCATCTCTTGGCTTCTCAGGTATCTGCCCCAGCACTCGTTCCTTTCATCTTTGTTCCAAATCGCTGACACTTGCCCTGTCTTGCCGCATCATTGACCCGGATCCAGATTGAGGGAAATGAGTTCTGACTCGAACAGTGGGTTTTCATTTTACCATGCCTCTGAGGTGCATCCTTTTCCCAAATCTGAATGCTTTCACGAATCCTACAGCCTGTCGGTTGATAGACTTCCTTTGCTTCGTGTTGAATTACGATAATATTTCTTTCATGTGCTGGTCCTTGGCTTTTCCTCATATAATTGGAAAGACTGGTAGTAAATTTTGAAATTCTTTCTCGCTTGTTTTGACATAGACTTGACTTAAAATGTAAAGAAATGATGGCGACTTTTATTTTGATAAATGACATAAAAAGACAAAAAGCATGAATATGTAAATGAAAGAAAAGGGCAATGTCCCATATTCAAAAGAAAACTTATCTGAATACGACAAACAACTCCAATGAGTATGACATGCATTTTGGATTAAGCTGCCTGATCTTTCTATTCAAACTTCCCATTTGTTGTTGAGTTCGTGCCTTTGCCTCTGAGTCGCTTCTTCAAATATATTGAACTCATACATCACATTCAATTGACGACATCTTAAAAGACTTTCGCCAACAAATCTCTTTCTTTTCACTTTTCACTTTTCTCTTGAACTCGCCATCGCCTTACGGTGCCCGTGAGGGTTTTCACCAATAAGACTCTCTCATTTTTATTTCTCTCCACTCACCATCGCCTTATGGTGCCTGCGAGGGTTTTAACCAATAAGACTCTCTCATTTTCATTTATCTCAACTCACCATCACCTTATGATGCCCACGGGAGTTTTCACCAATAAGACTCGCTCATTTCAGTATTTCTTTCCTGATTTCTTATGCTGAGGGAGACAAGTGGTACCTCACAATGTATCATTATATCCATTGCATGCTTAGCCTTAACATTATCAAAAATTGATCTGAAGGACTTTCTTTGGTTGTAACTTGGCTTTCGGATAAGGTTAGAAAAAGATGGCAAGAGGTTCAAACGACGCTTGAAGTGGGGGTGGGACTTACAACTTTTGGAATCGACTCAAACAACACATTAACTCATGCCCCAGTTTTTGTTGACTGGGTGACTCTAAAATCTTTATTTGGTTGGACCGAGCCAGAAATAGGGCAGCCTACGTATCTCACTCCCGAGAGAGGAGAATCAGGTCGCACGTAGTTCTATCAGCTTGTTCTTTGTTTTGATTTGATTTTTTTTTCTTTTATTTTCGAACTCTTTCTTTTATTCTTATTTTCTTGACATTTATCTTTGACTCTATTTTGATTCCAAAAGAGGGATATGAAAGAAAAATGAAACGAAGCTCAAACGGGTAACAAAGGACGACACAATGTTTGGATAGAAGAATAAAATGCCTTCATCATATCAATCTTCAAAAATGCAAGTACTAAACATGCAATAAAATCAACAAAGGATAAAATATCATATATAATATCTTTTGACCGCATCAGCATTGATAGCCATTTCTGCCATTTTGCCTTCAATATCTGTCAAATATAAGGCTCCATTGGGCAACACTTTCTTCACAACGAAGGGACCTTGCCAGTTAGAGGAGAACTTGCCTTTCACTTCAATCTGGTGAGGAAGGATACGTCTCAATACCAACTGACCAACTTTAAAATTCCTGGGACGGACCTTTTTATTATACGCTCGAGCCATCCTCCTCTGATACAACTGGCCATGACACACAGACGTTAGCCTTTTTTCCTCTATCAAACTCAAATGTTCCAATCGGGTTTTGATCCATTCGTCATCATCAATCTGTGCTTCTACAATGACTCGAAGAGAGGGAATTTCAACTTCTGCAGGGATGACTGCTTCTATCCCATACACCAATAAATATGGAGTTTCTCCTGTTGAAGTGCGAACAGTGGTGCGATAACCTAGCAATGCAAACGGCAACTTTTCATGCCACTGTCTAGACCCTTGTACCATTTTTCGCAGTATCTTTTTTTATATTCTTATTGGCGGCTTCTACAACACCATTGGCCTTTGGGCGATATGGAGTAGAATTTCGATGTGCGATCTTAAACTGTTGACACACTTCTTGCATCAAATGACTATTGAGATTGAAAACATTGTCTGTAATGATCATCTTAGGAATTCCAAACCTACAAATGATGTTGGCATGAACAAAATCTACCACAGCCTTCTTTGTCACTGACTTGAAAGTTACTGCTTCTACCCACTTTCCGAAGTAATCAATGGCTACCAAAATGAATCTATGTCCATTTGATTCCTTCGGCTCAATCGGTCCAATCATATCCATTCCCCAAACCACAAACGGCCATGGAGCGGCCATTGCATGCAACTCAACAGGAGAAGAACATATCAGATCACCGTGTACCTGACATTGATAACACTTTCGAACAAATTGAATAGAATCCCTCTCCATAGTAAGCCAGTAATAACCTGCTCGAAGAATCTTCTTTGACAAAACATGACCATTCATATGTGACCCGCATACTCCAGAGTGTATTTCAACCATGATTGTTGAGGCTTCTTTTGCATCTACACACCTCAAAAGTCCCAGATCTGGGGTTCTCTTATATAAGATTCCCCCACTTAAGAAAAATCCACTAGCCAAACGCCTAATAGTCCTCTTTTGATCGTTGGTGGCATATGCTGGGTATTCTCCTGACTGAATGTATCGCTTGATATCCAAGAACCAGGGTTCTCCATCGAGCTCTTCTTCAACCGCATTACAGTAAGCATGCTGATCACGACTCTGTATATGCACTGGATCGATGTAGGCTTTATCAGGATATTGGAGCATTGAAGACAGAGTGGCTAAAGCATCAACAATTTCATTATGAATCCTTGGAATATGCCTAAATTTTACTAACACAAATCGTTGACATAGATCCTGCAAGCATTGTCGATACGGGATGAGCTTTAAATCTCGCGTCTCCCAATCGCCTTGAATTTGATGGACGAGCAAATCCGAATCCCCCAACACCAATAATTCCTGGACTCCCATATCAACAGCTAACCTCAAACCAAGAATGCAGGCTTCATACTCTGCCATATTGTTAGTACAGTAGAATCAAAGTTGTGCTATTACCGAGAAATGTTGTCCCGATTCAGAGATAAGAACAACACCTATTCCGACTCCTTTCATATTGACAGCTCCATAGAAGAACAACTTCCAACCTGGATCAGCATCTATAACGACTTTATCGACACACGACACTTCTTCATCAGGAAAATATGTCTTTAATGGCTCGTACTCTTCATCGATGGGATTCTCAGCAAGATGATCCGCCAAGGCTTGGGCTTTTATGGCGGTTCGAGTCACATATACAATGTCAAACTTGGTAAGCAATATTTTCCACTTTGCCAATCGACCTGTCGGCATAGGCTTCTGAAAGATATACTTCAAAGGAACCATGCGGGAGATGAGATAAGTAGTATAGGATGAGAGATAATGCTTCAACTTCTGTGCTACCCAAGTTAGGGCACAACACGTCCTTTAAAGAAGAGTATACCTGGCCTCATATGCGGTGAACTTCTTGCTAAGATAATAAATAACCTGCTCCTTTTTGCCTGTGACATCATGTTGACCCAAGACACAACCGAAAGAATTATCCATGACTGATAAATATAAGATCAAAGGCCTACCAGGATCCGAGGGTACCAGCACGGGCGGATTCGATAAATATCTTTTGATTCTGTCGAACGCTTCCTGACATTCTTCAGTCCATTTTACCGCAGCACTCTTTTTCAGCAACTTGAATATGGGCTCACAAGTAGTTATGAGTTGAGCAATAAACCTGCTAATATAGTTCAGTCTACCAAGCAAACTCATCACCTCCGTCCTATTCTTGGGCGGGGGCAAATCCTGAATGGCTTTGATTTTCGAGGGATCCAATTCAATCCCCCGACGGCTGACCACAAACCCTAACAGCTTTCCAGACGGAACTCCAAATACATATTTTGCCGGGTTGAGTTTGAGATTATACCTGCGAAGCCTTTCAAAGAACTTTCTTAAATCTTTAACATGGTCTGCCCGACTTTTTGACTTAATAATCACATCATCCACGTATACCTCAATCTCCTTATGCATCATATCATGAAACATAGTGGTCATGACTCTCATGTATTTTGCTCCAGCATCCTTCAAACCGAACGACATCACTCGATAACAATAGGTCCCCCATGGTGTGATAAAAGACGTCTTCTCCGCGTCTTCATCATCCATAATGATCTGGTGATATCCGGCATAGCAATCCACAAACGAGGCAACCTCATGTTTAGCACAGTTGTCTAACAAAATATGGATATTGGGCAGTGGAAAATTATCTTTCGGACTTGCTCAGTTCAAATCACGGTAATCAACACACACTTGAATTTTGCCATCTTTCTTTGGTACGGGAACAACATTGGATAACCACATGGGATAACGAGCCACTCGAATTACTTTGGCTTCAAGTTGTTTTATGATTTCCTCTTTGATTTTAATACTTACATCAGTTTTAAACTTCCTCAACTTCTGTTTGACAGGAGGGAACGCGGGATCAGTTGGCAATTTGTGAGCCACTAATTCAGTGCTTAAACCAGGCATATCATCATAAGACCATGCAAAAACATCCTTATAATGAATTAATGCTTGAATAATTCCATCTTTTGGCTATGGCAAAACATGTACACTGATTTTAGTTTCCCTAACATCTTCAAACTGTTCCAACTCTTTGCTTATTTCTTCTAGTGCTTCTTCTTCATCATATTCCCCATCCTGCTTCATTACATCTTGATTAGTTTGGATTTTAAGATCAGGTTAAAAATTTCGCATGCATGTCATGTCATTAGAATCAGCATAAAGAGAACTGTATATAAAAAAAGAAAAACAAAATATATTAGATACGAATCAAAAGGGACATTGCATTTCATTAAATAAAAATATAGAAGGGTTTAAACATAGATGCCAACATAACATAAACAAACTAAAATCTGAATTACAACCCTGAAATAACTCGGATAAACAGAAAGAAAAACAAAATAAACTACCAAAACTCCCTCCTGATGGGGAGAGGAGTGACTTCCCAATTATTGAGCTGGACAGCTGGACCTATGAATTGCACGTCTGCCATACTGGTACCTTCTCCTGCTTCGACCATATCAACTTCAATAAAAAGGTTCTGGCAGTCATCAACCAATTCAACTTCAAATTCCACATGCTTCGTGACACCGCTCTTAACAAATGATTCACTGAGTAGTGGCATTGGGCGAGGGAGTGACCATGCTTCCTTTTTCCTTCCCTTGGATTTCTTCAGATCTTCAGTCGTAGGCTCAAATCCCAGACCAAACGTGCCCAGGTTCTCACTCGGACATATGGGATGAACTATACTGTGCAGAGACGTTCCCAAACCCTTTCCTGGCTCAAATCCGTATTTCCAAAGTTCACTCACCATCATGATAGAAGCGGAAGACAATTGCAGTCCCGGTATAACCTTCCATTCAAAGATACGATTCACTGGCACTGTATCAAAAATTTGATAGATGAATGTCTCCTCTACGTTATTTGCTTCAATAAGAGACAAGGGAGAATCTTCGCCGGCGGACAAATCTCCTTCACCGTGAATAACCACTTCTTGCCTGTCATGCTCAAACTTAATTATTTGGTGCAGTGTAGATGCAACCGCCTTTGCCTTGTGGATCCACGTCCTTCCCAACAACAAATTGTAAGAGGAGTTTATATTCAATACTTGAAACTCTATGGCGAACTCAACAGGCCCTATGGTCAACATTAGTTCTATTTCTCCAATGGAGTTTGATTTTGCACCATCGAAAGCCCTGTCACATACATTGTTGGGCCTGATCCTCTCAGCACCAATATTCAACTTGTGCAAAGTAGAAATAGGGCAGATATTTGCACCTGAACCTCCGTCAATCATGACATGAGTGACGTAGAACTCTTCGCACTTCACTGTAATGTAAAGGCCCCAGTTATGCCTTGTACCTTCAACAGGCAATTCATCGTCAGAAAAGCTGATCCGATTCACCTCAAAGATTTTTCCAACCATTTTCTCAAGCTGATTTACTGTAATCTCCCTAGGAACATATGCTTCATTTAATACCTTCAGTAAAATATCACGATGCTCCTTGGAGTGTAACAACAAAGATAAGAGGGAAATTTGAGCAGGGGTTTTCTTCAACTGGTCTATTATTGAATACTCTGGCAATTCCATCTTTTTCAAAAATTCTTCGGCTTCTTCTTCGGTGATAGGCTTTTTGATAGATGATGGTCCACTCACAATTGGCTTGAACTTTCTTAAGCTTTCAGGCACGAAGCATCTTCCTGACCGAGTCACACCTCCTACCTCATCTACATCTTCCACTACTTTCTTCCCGTGATAGGTCATCACAGTCCGCCCATAATTCTAGGGAACCCTTTTCGTATCAACTATCGGAGGTTGGGTCACCGGTTTGAGGACAATAGGCGCTTCCATTGCTCCTTTCACCGTCAAGATGGGCTGACTCAGAGCTCCTACCACTGTCAACTTAGGTTTATCCTGATTTAAATCAACATACCTTCTAGCACCTTATACTGTGATCAGGGGTTTCTTTGTGCTTTCTTGGGCTTTATCTTCTCTCATTTCTTCCTGGCTCAATGACATTGCTTTCAAAGACTCTGCTACATTCACCGATTTCTCCTCAATGGTATGTATCTTGACAATAGGCTTATAACACCTTGAATACTCTTTCCCATCATATATCAATTCTAACATATTGGTTTCAGCATGGGTTGGCAGCGGATTCTGGTTAATGTTTGGACCCTCCGGGGCCTGGACCAGCATCTGATTTGTGTCAATTAAATCTTGGACAGCTCTCTTTAAATGCCAACATTTCTTGATATCATGGCCTGGCATGTCAGAACAGTACGTACACCTTAAAAAATAATCGAGATTCCTCGGCGGTGGATTTGAAAGCCTTCCTTGAATTGGGCTTAAGACCTTCAACTTTCTCAACCTATCAAAAAAGCTAGCATATGACTTCCCAAGAGGTGTGAATTAATTTTTGACCGCCTTCTCTTTCTTATACTCGGGCCTAGGTTGAAAACTGGGTCTGGAGGGGTTTTGGTAATTCGGTGGAGTGGATGGGCGATTTTATGGAGCTTGCACGCGCCATTGCGGGTAAGAAGACATTTGGGCATATGGTTGCGCGCTATATACTGGGTACGGGGGTGGTGGAATGGAATATAAAGGATTTTATGGAGGGTAGTAATGGTGGGGAGGAATATATGGAGCTTGGGCGTAAACTTGGGCTTGGGATTGGGGATAGGGGCGAGGTGGTCTTTTGGGATAGGAATGGGTTCCAGCTACGACAGTTGCCACGTCCTCTTTCTTCTTTTACCTCCAAATACACCAGATCCACCTTGAATCGCTTGTGTGGTGGCTTTTAATACGACAAAACTCACTATTCGGCCGGTCTTGATTCCGTCCTCTATCATCTCCCCCATTTTGAGGACTTCAATAAAAGACTTTCCCATTGCCAGAAGTAAATATTGAAAATAGGTCTCATCCTGTGCCTGAATGAAAACCTCTACTAACTTACTTACTTTCATTTGAGGCTTTACCCTGGCGGCCTGTTCACGCCACCTTATCGCGTATTCCCTAAAACCTTCAGTGCTTTTCTTCTTCATGTTGACCAAGGATTTTTCGTCCGGAATCAGGTCGATGTTATACTAAAAATATTGCACGAACTCAGAAGTTGAGTCATCCTAGCTGTTCCACTTGTCGATATCTTGATCGATAAACCATTCTGAAGCCAGATCAGAAAGACTCTCGCCAAAGAAAGCCATGAGCAGCTCTTCCCTTCCTCCTGCAACCCTCAATTGGTTGAAATAACATCTCAAATGTTCCACGGGATCACCGTGCCCTGCATACTTCTCGAACTTGGGCATTTTAAAACTGAGGGAAAGGTTGCTGTCTGGGAACATGCAAAGATCTTTATAGGAAACACTCTTATAACCTCCTATTCCCTTCAAATTCCTCATGGCCTGTTCTAAACTTTTCAACTTCCGTGCTATGACTTCCTATTTCTCTGTTGCGACAGGTTTCTCCGTATCAAATGGAAATGCAGGTAGCTGAGTGTACCCATACGGTTCATTCATTCTCAAAGTAGGCTCCGGGGCATAATACTGACTATCTGGAACCTTCAATACTGGCTCACTGGCAGACCGAGGAAGCCCCATTGTAGGACGCACACCATATGTGAGAGCTTCAGGTGGTGGCGGAGCCACGAATACCGGTGTGATCGGTGGCGCCGGCTGAGCAGCGGGTCTTGATTGGGGAGCTGCCAAGGGCACACCTGAACTGCTAGGATAATAATATCGCAGAGTGAATCCTGGCGCGTGCTCAGGTGACTCAGTAGGAGCAGAGAATTGTGCCTGAGAGAGCGGTGGGCAATTAGAGATATTCCCAAGACCTTCAGGGAGCGGAGGAGGAGGCATTCCGCTGGCCCACGCCCGGTGCAAATCTATCAATTATTGCCTGAGCCTTACTACCTCATCATTGTGTTCTGAACTTTCTTCCCTGTGATCCTGATCCAGGTCAATGAGAGAATTTTCAATCTCCCTGCTAGCCATGGCGAGCTTTGCTTTGGATCTAGTGAAGTATGGGTGACTAGCCAGAGTGCTGCAAACCTACCACTGTTATCTGAAAGAACATGCTTATCAAAGACGACATCCGTTAGGATTAAGGCACACAACAAACATGGAAATCACATTGGTAAAATTGTCCTAAATTTATGTTCATTTCTACCAGCTTTCGAGGGTAGCAAGGTCATTTCAACAGCATCCCGATTTTTATCTACACTTTTTTTTTCGTATCAATCTCTGTTATTTCCCTTTATTGTCTCACCATCCTTTCTTTCTTTTCTTCTCTCGCTATCTACCTTCATTTTATCATTCTTTATGGCTTTTTTTTCTTTAAAAGAGGAAAAATAATGAAAAATAACGAAATAAAATGATTAGATCGAACCCAAAAGTAGGTTGCCTACGTATCATGTTGTACATGAATCAGATCTTGTGTAGTTCGGGCAGCATATGCATAAACATTACATAGTTGAAGTTTTTTTTTTTTTTCGCGAAAACGAAAACAAACAAACAAAAGAAAGACGTAACCTCTTAACATTTTGATGAAAGAAAGAAACAAAACATGCAATGAATTTAGGACCGCTTTAAAAACTAAACAACAAATACAAAATAACATTCTAGACCCCTAAGACGACATACGTGAAATTACTGATAAAGACCCTAATACCAAAAACAACTTGACTCCGACTTAAAACTGACGCCACCCTACAGTGACAGAAACATAAAAGACTCAAATTGAATAAAGATAAGAAATGCTCTTTCATACTGGTGCTCTGCGTGATGACCCTGACTGAGATGGATCTGCCCGTGAAGTTCTCTTTCTCCCATTCAAACTTTGTAGCATGTCCTGCAAAGACACCCTGATATTAGGGAGGAAGCTTCGGGCCCGTATTCCTGCCTCATGAGGAGTGCAATTAGAAAGATTGTTCTGACACCTTTCTACAATCTTGAATAAATATGCTAGCTGAACTCTTAGTGTCTCCACTTTGGACCCCGCACTTTCATCCTGATGGTCGTCAACTATGCATTCTTCCTGTATTCTCCCTCTAAGTTGCGCTGGTAAGGGTTGACTGATACCCCGAGGGATAGATTGAAGCCAGACTCCATATCCCTGAGTGTACCCTGGATTATCCAAACTTTCTTTGAGTGTGTCCACACCTAGCTTTGTTGCATGCTTCCAAAACTGCTCGTACTTGCTCTTACCTAAGGCTTGGTCCTTGAAGTACTCAACATCCTTCAGAAGATCCACTGCTGGTGGCACGTCCTGCAGCCTACCCAACTGGCGCATTACCCTAGAAGGACTGTATGGTCTAGTGCAATTGAGCCCTAACATAACTAAAAGGAGTTGCGTCTGACAACCCAACAAGATTATCTTTGGTCGAAGCCACAGATAAGTCCACAAAATGTTATCCCCGGTTCTTGACTCAAGAAATTCAATCCAAGCGTCGACTCCCACGGGTAGCGAGAATTTATCCAAACACAACCTGAAGTCCATGGCTTTCACTCGATTGGGAATACAACGATCAACCACGTCTAGTCTAACTAAAGAATGGGCATGCATATGCTCCATCATCCATAACTGCAATATCAAGTTACTGCCCTAAAAAAATCTCATCCCCCCCTTCACTTCGGTTAAAGCCTTATATATTTCTGTTAAGATCATGGGTATGAGAGTGAACCTGCCCTTTTGATCAACGACCTTCCCCTTTTGAATAGTGCCCTTGTCATTTTGATCCTTATGAAATAGAGCCATCGTCACAGATTGCAAACGGGTATTAATACGTCTTTCTTCTAGTGGAAACATTAAAATACCTAACAAAGCAAGGGTGAAGACTTCAAGACGTTTTCTCTCCCACTTTTCCTTAGTCATATGAAATTCATCCCAAAAGCAATCAAAACCTTCCGAGGACCCAAATCTAGCGAATAGAAAGTCTAAAGAAATCTATGATTGATTCAGACAACCCAAATGTCCGTTATTACTCTTCAAACCACACCCTTGTAGAAACCTATTGCCCGAGTGATTCCGAGCTCGGATCATACTTTTGTCAGTATAAGGCAAACGAAGCAGACCAGATAATTCTGCCAACGTAGGCGTCATTTCACACTTTCCGAACCTAAACACCAAATTACTAGGATCCCAAAAGGTCAGCACAGCATCTATTAGGTCTGGACGGGGTGGGACATGCAGAAGTTCTGTAAGATCACCTAATATCTTAAATAGCTCTTGCTGGTCAGCGTAGTTGAACGTGCTCCACCACTTTATTAACTTTTTGGGCACTTTGGAAACCATCAAGACTCTAGACCCTGTAGGCTTCATCCTGTAATAACAAGCCAAACTTACAACTCAAAAATTTAAAACAAGACAAGGAATTCCCGACCCTCGAGATTTTATCTTAGAAAAAAAATATCGTGTGATATAGAGGGACAGACCGACATATGACTCAAATTCACCGAACAGTACCGCCGAATGAAATCAGCCTACTTGGCAAGAATTAATTGACAACACTAGATTACGAGAAGGAAAACCCAGGCTAAGACTAAGACAAAGGCCAAAAAATGAAAATTAAGATTACCGGACCCACCGAGGGTTGCCTACGTATCTCGCCCCAAGGGATGGGAATCAGGTACGCGTAGTTCGTCCAGATTGGACAATTAACGATTAACTAACAAATTGACCCTAACTTAAGAGACACAACCAAAGACAAACGAATAAAATCTTTTTTGGGTTTTTAATTAGATACTTCAGCTAAAAATGACACCAACAACTACGAAGAAAAAATCTTTTGGTATTTTCGTGAAATGCACAAAACTCCTACAATTTTTGCATTTTTCTTTTATAAAAACTCCTATGAATGAAAAATCTTTTTGAAGTTTTCGAATTGTGAATGCATGCTAAACGAGACAAAGGAAAAATATTTTTGATATTTTCGTTTTTGAGAAATGAGTGCAAAAGGTAAAAATCTTTTTCTTTTTTTTTTCTTTTGAATTTTTGGATTGTGAAGAACAAAAGCCATAAAGAACACTAAAAGCTACGACACTCTTTTTTTTTTTTTTCTTTTCGACTCACTTCACTTTTTTTTTTCTCTATTTTTTTCAACAGTTCTTGCATACGCACCTTACTTCTAACACATGTTTTCACCAAATCAGTCCGTCAAATGACCCCATTACCCTCAAAGATGCAACATTTGGCACGTAGGGATGCGTTAGAGGTGAGTCTCCTACAAAGGACCAAGTGGGCCCCGCTAGGTCTCAATATGATGCACATAAGCATGATCTAAAGGCTGACCTACGTTGGGGTTCACTAACATGGCTGTTCGGGGGAGCGTATGGTCGATAGTGGCTGCGATAGCTTTCCACCTACTCCATAACACCGACGGCTCCCCCCCTAAAATAAGGGTGACTCAACTAGAGGTCGTGTACAACACGTGTACTACGTACTTGTTGCAGAAAGAAGGCCGGGGGTGGACACATGATGCCAGATATAAAAGCGGTAACACATAGGATAAATACTGTACACAAAGAACACGAAAACATTCCATAATGATAAGAAAATAACACAAAACAACTTAAAATTCATTTATAGTTTTATCTATTTGAAATTTCCATTTCTTTCTAATTTTCTTCAAGGTGTTGGATAAGCCAGTTCCGGGTCTTACTCTTACCTAAGGTTGGGGCCTGTATTGCCGCGGGAGATCTGCCTTTTAGTTTTAGTCTGTCATGTGGCTTGCTGTGCTTGGATCAGAGATTGGCAGTTCCCTTTTTCCATTTTCGTTACTTCCAACAACTAAAACATATCTAGCTTTAGGATGTATAATGAGTAGCAACTCATTAGAACGTTTGAATTGCCAATCTTTGGCATTTTTTGTGAAACACGGAATTCTCAGAAACTGGAACTTTGTATTTTGCCAGCCGAATAAATTTCCCTTGCACAATCTTAGATAGTATCGGATGACAACATTACAAATAAATTTGAACATTAGTATGACTATAGCATCAACATATATTTCATTAGACAAAAGAATCTAAACAACAATCTTTCAGAACAATATTATATCTTTTAGGACAGTATTATGTTTACGTAGAAGAACTAATTAATAGAAGTGGCGGTTGATGATCGACATCAAGCCACAAATCGTCAGGGATATCAACAGTTACATCATTCAATATTCCATTTATAGCTTCCCAGATGCCATTGCTTCCAATACCATCAACTCCATCTTCCTGCACGTCACTGATCTCTCCACATCCTCTCAAATCATATTCCCCGTGAACTAAAGCTGTTGTATTCTCAACTCCATCAATCTTTTCATCACATACCTCATTGATGATGGATTCCCATTGATCAGTCTCCTCCGTAACTTCTTGTGTAGTGCAGCAGGTAGAATCGGGTTCAAGCAACATACCTTGGATTGTTTCCAAAGCATCGTCTTCCTCCATATTGACCGCATCGTCATCATCATCATCCTTTTTCCCTCTTAGATGCTTCTTGATTCGGCATAGTGCATAATCTTGCTTGGGAATGTTGTTTGCCTTGAAGAAATCATCCCCCCGAAGTACTCTCTCATCAGCCAATTAGTAGTAGCACTACTACTGGTTTTACTTCCTTTACTAGTGTATATATAATTTCTTCTATACCCCACGACCGATCCGCCCTTACGATTCTTGATGGGAACAGCACTAGTTTGGCCTCTCCAAGTCCCGTTCCCGCAAGTTGGAGCATGCTTCTGATCTTATTTCTTTCGCTTCCCCAATGGAGTGATGAAGTAACCTGATTTATCTTCTGATCCGAAAAATTGCCATGGGGTTGGTCTCCATAGATTTCTATAAAATTAATGGGATATTGCAAATGTTCGCCCTTCAAGAAACTATCAGAAAAATTGCCATGGGGTTGGTCTCCATAGATTTCTATAAAATTAATGGAATATCGCAAATGTTCGCCCTTCAAGAAACTTTTTAGAATATTTATCTTTTTAGAATATTTATTAGTTCTGCTTCAATGGGGTGAAACTGAATACAGACAGTCGACGACATGGTGTAGAATTAATTTTTTATTGAGTGCAGAAAAATTAATGCAAGAATGAGAGAGAAGTAGAAATTTGAGAGAAAACAATTTGAGAGAAAACTGAGTAATGCTGAGGGTATATATAGATGTTAGCTTGTGTTGTCAAGAAGTTTGCATAAAATTATGCCAAGTGTCATATTGATAATTAGCCACTTGTATTTTGGCAATAAAAATCTATTTTCTTGACAACAAAATTCATTTTACTGGTTAATTATTTATTTTATATATAGATTTTTAAATTTTCATATCTATTTTCATATTGTGGTAAAAAATATCGAATGAACACTATTATTTATTTTTATTCTATTATTTCATATTTTCATATTGTGATAAAAATAATTATAATTGAGTCCTATGAATGAACACTATTATAATTATTTATATATTTCAACTCTCTCTATATATAATAAAGCAAAATGTTTGATGAATACTTTTGTTTATTTTTATTCTATTATTTTATATTGTCATAAAAAAATAATTAGAATTGACTCCTATTAATGAACACTATTATAATTATTTATATATTTCACATTGTGGTAAAAAATAATTAAGTTTGACTTCTATTTAATTCGTATATAGATTATTTCATAGATATGTAAAAAATTTAAAAAATTCGACATAAAAATTTCGTCAATTACTCCTAATTCCACTATCATTAGGAGTAATTCCACAATTTGTATTCTAAATATATATTTCAATCAAGTTATAGGAGAAATTCCACAATCTGTATTCCAATTTTCAGCTATATATTCCAATCAATCAAGTGATTTAAGAAGATCATCCGTCAATTACTCCTAATTCCACTATCGTTGGGAGTAATTCCACAATCTATATTTCAATTTTCAAATATATATTCCAATCAAACGATACTCCTAATTTCACAATTTGTATTCCAATTTTCAAATATATATTCCAATTAATCAAGTGATTTAAGAAGACCATACAAATGGTAGATGGATATGGTAAGTGAATTGTAGATTTTCTTACTCCCATGGATGAAAAGTAGATGACTATGGTAAGTGAATCGTATATATATTAAATCAAACCTTTACACTGTCAATCATTACCATATATGACTATGGTAAGTGCTACTAAATTGTAATACAACTAATCATGAGACAATAATTTTATATGAAAAAGTAATATATTTTGATCATATATTCTGATCATAGTTGATTCTAACTAACTTTACCTGTAAAAATTACTATATAATAGGATGATTCTTATGTAATATGAACATTGAAGCTACAACGGCATCTATAGAAAACGAATCACTTAACTCATTCACTTCATTAATATTATGGCTTCTAAGATTGACTTAATGAAAGAGGTTTCAGGGACAAAAATGCAGTAGTGTCTAAAAGTGCGAGTCGTGAGCATACTGCTTTGAAATCCAGTCCACAGTTAAAACAACAACATAATACTTGGTGTAATTCTATAATTGGTGTTATGGAATTACACTAAGTATTATGTTGTTTTAGGCCACAAGGTTCAAAAGACTTCTTTATTTTCCTCTCCGATGATGGTAGCATTGGGCAAATTATTAAGTTGAATTATGGACATAATTTAAGGTGAATTCAGTTTTTAGCTATTCAATTCTTTCATCTTACGGTTTTAGTATAATTTCTTAGTGTATTGGTACTATTCAAGATGATTCTAAGGTTAGTGTCAAGATTGTTACAATTATCTTTCTCCTTTTTTTCTCTTTACAATAATCCGCGCATCGCGCGGGTAAGTATACTAGTATCTATATATATAATAAAGCAAAGAAGTTTGCATAAAATTATGCCAAGTGACATATTGAGAACTAGCCACTTGGTATTTTGGCAACAAAAATTTATTTTCTTGACAACCAAATTTATTTTACTGGTTAATTATTTATTTTATATATAGATTTTTAAATTTTCATATCTATTTTCATATTGTGGTAAAAAATATCGAATGAACACTATTATTTATTTTTATTCTATTATTTCATATTTTCATACTGTGATAAAAATAATTATAATTGAGTCCTATGAATGAACACTATTATAATTATTTATATATTTCAACTCTCTCTATATATAATAAAGCAAAATGTTTGATGAATACTTTTGTTTATTTTTATTCTATTATTTCATATTGTGATAAAAAATAATTAGAATTGACTCCTATAATTGAACACTATTATAATTAGTTATATATTTCACATTGTGGCAAAAAATAATTAAGTTTGACTTCTATTTAATTCGTATATAGATTATTTTATAGATATGTAAAAAAAATTTAAAAAATCAACGTAAAAATTTCGTCAATTACTCCTACTTCCACTATCATTAGGAGTAATTCCATAATTTGTGTTTTAAATGTATATTCCAATCAAGCTATAGAAGAAATTCCACAATCTGTATTCCAATTTTCAAATATATATTCCAATCAATCAAGTGATTTAAGAAGATCATCCATCAATTACTCCTAATTTCATTATCATTAGAAGTAATTCCACAATTTGTATTCCAAATATATATTCCAATCAAGCTATAGGAGTAATTCCACAATCTGTATTTCAATTTCCAAATACATATTGAAATCAAACGATACTCCTAATTCCACAATTTGTATTCCAATTTACAAATATATATTCCAATCAATCAAGTGATTTAAGAAGATCATACAAATAGTAGATGAATATAGTAAGTGAATTGTAGATTTTCTTACTCCCATGGATAAAAAGTAAATGGCTATGGTAAGTGAATCGTATATATATATTAAATCAAACCTTTACACTGCCAATCATTACCATATATGGCCTTGGTAAGTGCAACTAAATTGTAATACAACTAATCATGAGGCAATAATTTTATATGAAAAAGTAATATATTTTCATCATATATTCTGATCATAGTTGATTCTAACTAATTTTGTAAAAAAAGGGATATAATTATAAAAGAAAATGCATATTTAACATAATTATTATTAGTTATGACAAGTATCATCTTGAGAACTAACTATTTGAATTATTATAACAAAAGACTATCATTTCATAACAAAAAGCTTTTTTGTTGATTATTTAAATATTAAGATTATTTCATATTGTGGTAAAAAACAATTAAGATTCATTTCTATTAGTGGAAAACTATTATGATTTAATATTATTTCGTTTAATGTTATTTCATATTGTGGTAAAAATCAATTAACATTCATTTCTATTAGATGAAAACTATTATGATTGTTCAATTATTTCATATTAAGAATAGTAGTTAATTATTTCATATATATATATATGATTAGTTTAGCCTATAATTAAGCCAAGTGACATCTTGAAAACTAGTCGTTTGACATTTTGACAATAAAAAACTATTTTATAAATAATTAATTATTTCATATTTATTTTATATTGCGATAAAAAATAACTAAGTTTTATTTATATTGGATGAAAAATATTAAGAGTTAAGGAACATTAATATTATAGATTTATTCAAAATTTTCATGTTATGGTATATATAAATCAACTAAGTTTGACTAATATTGAATGAAAACTACAATTACGGAAAGAGAGATAATTATGTAATCAATTAAATATAAAAATTTACAGGAGATGTAGTGCACATAAATAGAAAACTTTGAGTATTTACTTTTCAGCAATTCTATATTAATCATAATTAAAGCATAATATTTACATTTAAACGATTTATACTTGAGTTGTAGGTTAAGAATTGTAAATTGCTAGTATAATTATTAATTTGTATTAATTTCTCTTTATAGATAGTCTTTTTTCAACATGTTAGGTTATTCTATAAAACATTTACTATATTGTGTATAATATTACGATAAAAAAATAATTTACATGACATAAAATCTCTTTTTTGTCATATTAATGAATTTTAAAAAATATAAAAGCAAACGATTTATAGTAAATTTCAATCAATATCAATTATTTCCCTTTTTAGATAGAAATATTTTTGCTAATTCTACCTAAAAAATTTATTACTAATTTATTGCTCAAAAATGATAAATTGCTTATAGATTATAATCTCAATTAATTCTCTTCCATGTAGGGACTTTGTTTCACAAGTAAACAAACTTATTCATTTAAATCACAGCCTTTGCGTGATCAAATTATTTGATCAATTTATTTATTTTTTACTTTGTTTAAATTTTTAACTAAATATTAATATGAAAAAGTTATTTCATATTTTAATTATCACATTAATTATATGAAAGTTATTAATTGATTAGCAGTCAAGCAGCATATATGGTAAAATAATATTGTAATCAAGAGTCATTTCTATATAAAAATATCTATGTAAAATACTATATATATGTGAATTCTTGTCAAACCCCTTTTTTAACTCCGATAAAAGATTGAATTTTAAGTTTCGAAAGGATTTTTATTACTAAGTGACAAAATGAAGATTTGTTTCGAAAAGGATTCACTATATTGAAAACTCAGAGTCGTCACTTGGCATAAATTGGGTGTGCCAAGTCACCCATGAATATCCTTTTTCGAAATGATTTTTGACTCTGTAACACTGATCCGCGAATAGAGATTCCGGCTAAGGAATTCTGTTGACCGAGGGAAAGGTGTTAGGCACCCCTCAATCCCGTGGTTCGACCACGGTCGCTTGGTGGAGCGTATCGGCTAATCTGACATTACAAATATATAAACAACACAAACACATAGAACAATCAATCAAAACAGTCCAAAGTTTAGTATTCAGTCCAATTATACAGTCCCGAAATAGAAAAATGCAAAATGTAAATCTACGCTAACCTATATTAATCCTAAACTATGCTCCAAAGCTTTACCCGATGCCTCGGGCCTTGGTCACGAACCTCCTTCAAAGACATAATACGTCGGGGCATTCCCCGGCCAAATAAATACATGAAACCTCAGGGCATTCCCCGGCCAAATAAATACACTCGAATCAAATACGATAAACTAGGAAGAAATATCCGCACGCATATTCAAACATTTAACCAAAACACAAGTTCTAAATTTGCTTATCCGAGCCTACTGTTTGCCTACCCATTTCAACATATCATAATTCAACGACGTTTCAACAATATTTATGCTCATTCCGAATTTAAACAAAACAAAAACAAACCAAAGTTAATCTAAATTCACCCTTTTTATCAATTTCTCAATTTCAACCCCACGCAATCAATTTTACTTTTCAAACAAGATATCATTTCAACGTACAACTCATGATCAAGGCAACCAACTCCAAACCAAGACAACATGCGCTCATCACCAACAAGTATCAAGCAACACGCGAAATTTAATCCAAAAACACCAAAGCATAGTAAACAATAAAGTAGAAGAGGAAACAAATAGAATTGGACCTTTTGATAGTCGATTTCGATTGATAGTAATGTTAAAGAAGACCCGCACTTGGAATCTCGAATAGAAAACCTCGATTGCGATGAATCCAACTCGGTATAGAGAAAAGCTAATCGAACAACTTCAAAACCAGTGAGACAAACTTCGTTATACGAAACCCAACCACGAACGATGACACAATTTGATCACGAAACCTCGAAACTCGATATCGACAATAAACCAAGAAATAGACGAACCCAAAAACCCCAACCACCTGATAGGAAATTGAAACCTAACTCGAGCTGAGATCCGACGAGCTCCGGTGACAGCCGAAACAGCGGGTCAAGATGGGCGTTGGCGCGCTTCGATGTTTTTAGGCCGGATTCGCTTGGAAGTCACAAGAAACGAAGAGGTTTCAGTGATTTCGGGACTGGTCTGATAAATCGACACACGTTGGATGAAGTTACAGCAAAGATCTCGCCCAAAACATACTAAAATTGCTGATTTACTGCTTCCTCTTCCGACTGATCTCAAACCCCCTCCATTTTATGTTCTATCTAAAGGTGTGTGCGTGCTTTGAAGAGAAGAAGATGATCCCCGTTCTTTTTTTTCTTTCACTGGTTTGTGGGTGTATGGATGGAGAAGAAGGGTGAATAGTATGTGTTGTTGTCAAGAAGAAAAAATGAGGATGAAATGGATTGAGTCTCTCTGGTGTAGTGTGTGCCTATCCTTGCTTCTCCATTTTTTTTTGAAGTTGTTGGTGTATATATCAATAATGAAGAAGACCCTCAGTGATCTGTGTCCTTTTCAAAAAATGGAAAAGATGAAGTGTATATGCTCTTTTCTTTGTGGAAAAGAAATGTGGGGAGGGGTGGTTACGTGGGGTAGGGGTAGGAGGGGGAGGGGTTAGGATGTGTTGTCAATTTTTAGTTGGGTGGGTTGTTAGAATATTAGGATAAGACAAAGTTTGTTATTTTTTTGTATTTTGTGAGAGTATAATAACATGGATGAGGGTACACGGTAGGATAAGGTAAAATTGGGTAAATTAATTTTTCCGAGGGACAAAATTACGTGTCTACAATTCTAACTCCACAATATCAATCTATGAGATTATCTGAAGAAGAAAGCATAGAAACAAGAACTCGCTCGACTAAGGAGGAGGTTTTATTCAACTCTTAGTTTATTTTCACATAAGAAAGAAAAGACCATTGTTGTGTACACATACGATTCGATAGAGAATTAGTTTTGAACTTTTCGATTATTTTTATCTGAATACTATTCACTCACATACTCACTATCATATTCTGATTTAATTATTGTAATGTAGTTTCTTCTGCAATTTGTTTAAAACAAAAATTGATACTAATTGCTTGAGGATATGTCTTTTATTTTTTAATTTATTTTTAAGTAGTTGATGATTTCTATATTATGAACCTAACTGATTTTATTTTCTTATTTACTCTTGCTATTTTTTTTATCTTCCAATTAATAGTTGTATTCTCTTTCCTGTATTTTTCATTACTTCGATTTTGTTTACATTTTTGAAATCTTTATAATTGATATGATTATTCATTAAACTTAATTGATACTACTTTGTTTTTCTATATAATTTTTGAAAGAAATTAAGATACAAAAACCTAACAAAATTACAAATTATTGAGTGTCATTTTGAGAAAAGGTGAACTTCCCTATTTGATTTCAAATGAGGTTGTGAATACGTGTGTGTGTGTGTGTATATATATATATATATATTGGTGAAATATTTATATACAAATCTATATATATAATAAAATTGTACAGTCTAGCCTAAATTTAAGCCAAGTGGCATCTTGAGAACAATCCTCTTGAATTCTTACAACAAAAAACTATCATTTTATAGCAAAAACTATTTTATTGATTATTTAAATATTTAATATTATTTCTTATTTCATATTTTGGTAAAAAAATAACTAATATTTATTTCTATTGGGTGGAAGCTATTATGATTTCATACAATTTCATTTAATATTATTTCATAGTGTGGTTAAAAATAAATAAATTTCATTTATGTCGGATAAAAATCATTACGATTTTTCAATTATTTCATATTAAGATTAGTAGTTAATTATGTCATATAGATGTCATCCCTCAAAATATGTAAACAATATAAATAATAATATTATATTAAAAAATTATGATTTCATTACAACTGAGTATTTACAAGAAACATTCGTGAATTAATAATCAATTAGCAATTAAACAACTTATATGAAAAAAGTTTAATTGACATTTTTTTTTAAATATTTCAACTTTAATCGCAAATAAGTTTGACCTATTTTTGTAAAACAATAAATGAATGAATATAAGAAAATTCGTAATTAGGAAAGAAAATAATTGTTACCTTATTTGAGTGATTAGAAAATTATAAAGATAATTAAATAATCAATTGACTATAGTCAAATTATAATTTTATAAGAAATTTTTGAGAAATAAATCAGTAATTGAGAGAAAAATTAATTGTTACCTTTCTAAAATTCTTCCCCAAATTATAAAGTTAACTAATATCAAATTAATATAATCAAACTATAAAAATATGAGAAATTTATGGGATTGAATTTCCGAAATTATAAGGGTAACTAGAGAAAATTGAAAGAAAGGTGTCTTTTAAGTCTTGAATGAAAGATTGGTGACATTGACCAACAGATAGGGTCAAACATCATTAGGAAACTTGATTAAGTTAATTGTAGACTTGATTAATATTTTCAAAACTTTTTAATCTTTTCAAAAATACAAATCAACCCAACCCACACCCCTCTTCAATTCTAATCAACCACTCTCTCTCTCCAGCTTCTCCCAACCAACAGTTCTGCAAAATTTCTCCCTTCAACCTTCGGCGACAAATAGTCGGACGAGTTCCTTTTCGACTTTCAACTGTCAATCGACGTGAATACTTCTCCGACAACAACAACTTCGAGTTCTTCATCCTCCCATTTCCTTTTTCACAGATAAAAAATTATGAAAAAACAGAGGAACTTGAGCCAACTACTCTTCTGGTATTGAAATGTGGACTGAATAAAACCCTAATTTCTGGCATTTCTTCTTCTCGTTGTCGTACTATTGATTCAAATTTGTTGGTGATTTTTTGTCACAGTTGATGTTCTTAGTGTGTATGTGTGTGTGTGATATATTAGTGTTGTTGGGTTGATTTGTTATTTGTCTTGGTAGAAATGGTATTGCAACAGTTGAAACATCTGATGTAATAGATGAAACATATGATGCAACAGATGAAAATCTGATGCAACAGATTAAAAATCTGATGCAACTATGAAAATCTGATGCAACAAGTGAACAATCTAACAGATCATTCATCTGTTGTGACAGATGACTCTTCTGTTTGGAAAAAATCTAAACAATATTGATCCAACAGATAACTGATTAGTGATCTGTTTTTATTCTTTCCAACGGTTTACTCTTCATTTTAAAATCTGATGCAACAGATTAAAAATCTGATGCAACTATGAAAATCTGATGCAACAGGTCAACAATCTAACAGATCATTCATCTATTGCGACAGACGACTCTTCTGTTTGAAAGAAATCTAAACAATATTGATCCAACAGATAACTGATTAGTGATCTATTTTTATCCTTTCCAACGGTTTACAACAGATTAGGACTGTTTTTATTCTTTTCAATGATTTACTCATACAGGTCGGTTATCTGTTGCAACAGATAACATACCTGATGTAATAGATTAGTGATCCATTTTTATTCTTTCCAATGGTTTACTCATCCGTTGCAACAGGTCGATTATATGTTGCAACAGATAAATACCTGGTGTAATAGATTAGTGATCTGTTTTTATTATTTCTAACGGATTACTCATCTGTTGCAACGGGTCAGTTATGTGTTGCATCAGATAAAATACCAGGTGTAACAGATAGTGTTGTTTTTATGGTTCCCACGTATTACTCATCCGTTGCAACAGGTATGTTGCAACAGATAACATACCTGGTGCAACAGATTAGTTGTCTGTTGGAACTGTTATATTACTGTTATGCATTAATCAATTATAATCTATGTTATGTTCCTGTTAATTTAAGATAACATGGCTCCCAAAATAAAAGAAATCGAATCAAGTCCAAGTAAAGGAACAAGTGCAGCAGCTCAGCTACATCCACCACTCTATGAGCTTGGTTTACAAGCGTTATCTCAATCAGGAGCAGAAGATAATGAACATGGGGAGGAGAAATCTTTCAAAAGAGATGATCCAAATGCTAATAGCCCTTCCGTCGAAGAGTTGGTCAAAACCTTCAGCATTGATCGTTACCCTGTGAGAATGCAGTGCGATGGTGCCACAGATTTAACGGGTGATCTCGTGGTTAAGTAAGTCATGGGAAAATCTTTCGACGCCTTCAGAAAAATACTTCAAGAATAAAAATTGGATTCTTATTTCAGGGAAGCTTCTTTGGGAAATATCTTGATTTTTCGGAGGACAACAATGCTCGTTTCCAGATGAAAATGGTATATGATCTTCTCAAGCGCAGGTTTATATATGAAAACAAAGATAAGATAGATGATGTGTGGATAAATTACTGTGGCATGCCTGTTTGTTTTAGTTGGGAGGAGTTTGACATAGTTACCGGACTAAAATGTTATCCTCCTTGTCCTTCTCAGGTTATACCTACTCTGACCCAAAAAATAGCACCCCGCACACCCATAAAAGGAAAAGGCAAGTCGAGTGATCGTGATGACCTGGTGTCCATTGTTGGTCCAAGCTTCAAAAACAAAAAACTGATTGAAACTTTGAAAGGTAAAGGATTTTCAAAGAAGCACAAACAATCATTGTGCTTGGTTTGGTTTGTACATAATGTTCTTTGGGCGAGAGACGTTAACAACAACATAAGCCTTGGTTTAATAAATCTCTCTGAGGATCTTGAGGCATTTAACAGCTATCTTTGGGGTTATGAAAGCTTCAAAATGACTGTTGAATATTTGTTGACTCCGTTAACGCCAAAAACAGTCAACTTATATGGTTTTCCATGGGCCTTCATGGTAAATATTTCTTTTATCATGATATGATTCATCATTTTTTTTATTCAATAATGCTTTTGATTTATTGGTGTTATGTTATAGGCTTGGGCATTTGAAGTCATTCCTTATTTGAGACAACAAGTGAACTACCAGGAAGAAGTTTCCTGTCCAAGAATTCTGAGATGGTTGTCGGCCAAAACCGATAAAAATGCAAAATTTCTTGATCTTTTCAATCCCCCCAAGGAAGCAGTAAGTCCAATTCTAATCAAGTTTTTATTTTAATTAATGATTAAATGATTTCATCATCATTCTTAATATATGTACCGATTTATTTTGGATTGTCCATCCATGGCTTGTTCCGACCAACCGAGAGTTGAAGACGCCATTTTTTCTTACTTTACGGTCTGTGCAAACTTTATCGGACCCTAAGGTCGTTGATGGAATAAAAATGGAATTATTTGGAGCAACAACCATCACTAGAAAAATAATTTTGAAGGGTGGAGCTAATGATGCTCCTCTTACAGTTTTTGAAACAACAAGCCATTATGATTATGATCATAATGGTTGTACAGATTTTTCTCCAGATTTTGCCGAATCTAGCGAATGTGCTTCATGCAAATGTCAAGACTGCAAGGCGAACCACGATGGAGTGATTAATGCTATTAATGCACTAACTGCTTCTGTAAAGGAAATGACATCTAAGAGGGGTGTCATTCCATCAAAGAGGATTTCATATCCAAACACTCCACTAGAGATCAAGGCAGCTAAGAGGAGAGGGAAAGACACTTCCAAGGCATCATCAATCATAAAAAAATCAAGATTGCAACGCCTCTGTCTTTGTCTTACACCGATGTTCAGTGTGCAAGGGCCACAAAAGAGCAGCATGAGCTGAAGAAGGTGAATGTACATCATCTATTCCAAAAAATAAACAAGCACATATCTGTTTCAACAGATAATACATCTGCTAAAAATTATCAAACAGATATATACATCTGTTGCAATTGTTGTCTAACCTGTTGCATCAGATTCATTATCTGTTTCAACAGATGATTCTTATGTTGCAACAGATGGGTCATTTGATCGAAATTATCATACTGCTCTGATTTACCTATTCGAATTTGTCCCAACAAATAATCCATCTGATGCAACATAAGAATTATCTGTTGTAACAAATGGAAAATCTGTTGTATATCTCTACTTAGTATTGACAATTCTGGCTTACCAGGTGGATGTCACAGCTACTGCCAAAGAGCATAATATGACAGTTGATAATCCATCAAAAGTGGAGCCTGTCAGTTTGGGAGAACGGAAGAATTACCCGTTTGAAGGGTTCAACATCTCGGGCGAGGCTCCAAAAAACTAATACAGTTGATCAACAACTATTCAAAATGGATTGCCGATGGGCTGTTAAAGCATCATGCCGGCAGGTACATAAATCAATTTTATGGATATTGGTTTATACAATTCTTGTTGTAAGAACCTAACATTAACACATATAAATCATCATGTAGAAAACAAAATGACGAGCGCTACAAAGTGAACGAATCGATTCTTGGTTTTGATATGTTCGACTTTGTTGTTGCACATCCCGGAACGAAGAATTGATTCTATTTGATGTCACAGCCCCAAACTTGCTGGAATGATGAGGTTTAAAGGCCATACATATTACTATTAATTAATACTTTATTTAATTACATCTACGTATTGATTTTTTTGTCACGTAATCCAAAATATTTGATAATATGTGCAGCACATTAATGTTATTTTTTACTACCTCCAATATTCAATATAAATTAATGAATGAGTAAAAATAGTGATCAATTTTACCATGAAAGCCCAAGGAAAGCCATATAATGTGGTCGTCTTTGGCTTTAGCTCTTTCAGTAAATATTTGACATTCAAGTAGTAGCTATCATAGCCCCAGGGATAATCGTTGAATCTCCCAAAATCATCAACAAGTGCTAACAAATCACGTTCTATGACTTTCTTGACGTCTTTTGCCAATAAAACGGAATGGACAAACCAAATTAAGCACAATTTCTCCCTGTAATGCTTTGGTATGTCTTTATTCTTGAGATCCTCTATTAAATCCTTCACTTTGTAGCTAGGTCCAACAATGCCCAACAACCCATCTTTTTTTACCTTGCGTTTGTTGGACCCTTTGTGGGGTGTTTTCTTGATGGCAGGTTCTTCTGTACGATCGCATCTCAAGCCCGTCACAATGGCAAACTCTTTCAATCCAAAACCAACCGGCATGCCACAGTAGTTGATCCAGACTTCATCCATCTTATTTCCGCCCTCCTTCGGACCTCCATCATCCTCCGCATACATGATTCTGCACTTGAGAAGGCCATATATCATGATCATTGGGAAACGAAGAGGGCGGGGCCCAGACAACTCAAGAAAGTGTGCAAAGCAGCTCTTCTTAAAAAGTCCATCTATGTTTTCCTTCTTCATAATACTCCTAAGTTCGTCAAAAGGTTTCCCCAACTGACATTTAAGTACAAGATCACCAAATACTGCATTAGGGTTATTCATCGGCATCGCAACTCAAAACTTGTCAATACTAATGGTTTTGATAGAATCATGCTGGAATTTTGATATTATTTCACGCCCCATTGGTGAGGAGGAGTTATCACTTTCCTTGGCTTCATTTTGCCCTGACTGAGATTGTTCTGGAAGTTTCTCCGAATCTATCTGTACTCTAGCCTTTTTTGTTTGGTGATTGGAAGTTGATCCACTTTCTTCACTTTCTGTTTCTTTTCTTTTGGGAGACATTTTTTAACTACAAACAAAAGAAAAACAAAAAATACATTGCATTTGATGTCTGCATAATTTTTTTTTAAAAAGGTGAGACAAATTTCAATAAATTATTCTTACCACATAACCAAAAAAAAAATACTCCAACGGACAACCCATCAGTTGGAACAGATGGGGAACCCAAATCTGTTTGAAAACCTATTTAATATCTCCCCACAGATATTCCACCTGTTGCAATAGGTAGAGAAATTTTAATAAATTATTCTCTGTCACATTACAAGAAAATACTCCAACGGATAACCCATCAGTTGGAACATATGGGGAATCTATTTGAAGATCTATTTAATATCTCCCAATAGATCTTCCACCCGTTGCAATAGATAGACCACGACCAATGCCACCAAGACCACCACCAATGCCACCAATACCAACACCAAGACCACCGACACCACCGCCAAAAAACACAAATACCAACACCACCAACAACAACCACCAACAACACCACAACCACCATCCAACAATACCACGATAGTCAACAAAATACTGAGAGAAAAACTAGGGTTTTCTCGGGTGCTTCCTACTTCTTTAGCATCAAAACTTAAAATTGTTAACCCATTCTCGAAGATAATACAACTAAAAGTCTTCTTTTTTATCATTAACTAAAAAGCCCTATTTTTTAGAATAAAGAACAAATGTAGAACTCTTCCCGAACTCTGTTACATGCGAAGATAGAGAAAACAACGGATACAAGCGGAAATAAATTTTAAAAAAAAACTATATATAGTCGTAAATGGGAAGAAAATCGACCTGTTTTGAAGGGTTGAGCAATATGTTGAGTAGTTGTTGTTTGTATTATTTGTATTATTGAGCGAGAGAGGACATCCCGAGAGAGAGAGAGAAGAGCGAGAACTTAAGATTTGAAATGAAAAGTTTTTTGCGCAAATGGATGATTTGTATGGGTTGATTTGTAATTTTGGAAAAGAATGACAAGTTTTGAAATTGCTAATTTGGTCCGAATTGATCTTAATTAGTTTTAAAAAATTTAAAAGATATAGTTTTTAAAATATTGAGTTGATGAGAACTCATTTCTACTCAGAGTGATCGATCGATGACTTGGGTCAGGATGAACGCAATACCAGTGCCATGCAATTGCAAAGACTCGATTGGATTTGTAGTTGACCCTGCGAGCTCATTCATTCATCCCTAGTTCTACATAAATCAACTTAGGTACTATCACTATCCTAACATTGAGTTGATGAGAACTCATTTCAACTCAGAGTGATCGATCGACGACTCGGGTCGGGATGAACGCAATACAAATGCCATGCAATTGCAAAGACTCGATTGGATTTGTAGTTGACCCTGCGAGATCATTCATTCATCCCTAGTTCCACCTAAATCAACTTAGGTACTATCACTATCCTAACATTGAGTTGATGAGAACTCATTTTAACTCATAGTGATAGATCGATGACTTGAGTCGGGATGAACGCAATACCAATGCCATGCAATTGCAAAGACTCGATTGGATTTATAGTTGACCCTGTGAGCTCATTCATTCATCCCTAGTTCTACCTAAATCAACTTAGGTACTATCACTATCATAACATTGAGTTGATGAGAACTCATTTTAACTCAGAGTGATCGATCGACGACTCGGGTCGGGATGAACGCAATACCAACGCCATGCAATTGCAAAGACTCAATTGTATTTGTAGTTGACCCTGCGAGCTCACTCATTCACCCCTAGTTCTACCTAAATCAACTTAGGTACTATCACTATCCTAACATTGAGTTGATGAGAACTCATTTCAACTCAGAGTGATCGATCGATGACTAGGGTCAGGATAAACGCAATACCAACGTCATGCAATTACAAAGAGTTGATTGGATTTGTAGTTGACCCTTCGAGATCACTCATTCATCCCTAGTTCCACCTAAATCAACTTAGGTACTATCACTATCCTAACATTGAGTTGATGAGAACTCATTTCAACTCAGAGTGATCGATCGACGACTCAGATCGGTATGAATGCAATACCAATGCTATGCAATTGGAAAGACTCGATTGGATTTGTAGTTGACCCTGCGAGCTCATTCATTCATCCCTAGTTCCACCTAAATCAATTGCTATGAAATCTGTTGCAACTAACGACTAAGCTGTTGAAAAATTTCAAACAGGTACATATATGTTGCAACAGATGACATATCTAATTTAATTATCAAATAGATATTTGCATATGTTGTGACAGATGACTGAGCTGTTGAAAATTTTTAAAAATATATTTTTATCTGTTGTAACAGATGACATATCTGATTTTATTAATTATCAAATAAATATTTTCATTTGTTGTCACAGATGACTGAGTTTTTGGGATTTTTAAACAGATATTTATATCTGTTGTAACAGATGATTGAGCTATTCGGATTTCTAAACAGATATTTATTTATGTTGCAACAGATGACATATCTGTTTGAAAATCTTTTTATCTCTTTTAATTTTAAAGCAAGAAGCTTCTGGTCCGAGTAGATAATATCAAGAAGTAGTACTTACTACTAAAGGCGGTAAAAAATATTTCTTGGATATCTCAAAAGTGAGTTCATTGAGCAGTCTTGTCTTGTCTTTTCAATGTCAGTAGTCTTAGTCTTCCCGTGCCCCTCAAATTATTAATGAAATTAATGAATATTAATTAATGAATATTGAAAACCACCACATCTACGTACACAATACATCTAAAGAAATTATCTCATCTCTTCCTTCAGCTGCAGTTTATTTTATTCAACTCTCATCTTTTTCTCTCTCCTCTTTAGGATCACATCCTTTTTTCTCTCTTTTCTCTTCTCTTCTCATAAAGATCTTTTCGGATCTAAACCCATCCATATCTTTCCTCGACTTAAATTTCTGTTTTGATCCCCTTTTTTATATTAACGTATGGTTCATTATTGCTTTTTCATTCTCGTCTTCTTCTTTGCATGTTATTTACATCTGTTTTTTTATTTAATTACTATTTACCCATATCATATTTATTAAAAAAAATTAGGAACTTGTAAGTGTTGAATAAACAATTCGAGAATTTTTATTATAATATGAGAAAAAAGTCATTTGTTTGGAGAAGTTTAAAAGCCTTGTTGGCATTATCATTTTTTTTGTATGTATTTTGTTTGTTTCATTATTGTTGATGTAGTTATTGATGTTTTTGGTGGGGTTGGCGTTGTTGGAACTTGTGGTGTTGTTGATGGTTCTGGCACAAAGGATGTTGCTTCTTTGTTGTTGATGATGTTGGAACAAATATTGTTGTTTTTTGTTGATGTTTATGCTGTTGTTGATGTTGCGACAGATGGAGAAACTGTTGCAACAAATAAAACCACCAGAAAGTCTGGTTTGATGTATTCCATCAGACTCCACGTCTGTTGCAATAGACTCCACATCTGTTGCAACAAACTCCACACCTGTTACAACAGACTCCACATCTGATGCAACAAATGGACAATGTTCTTTTTGTGACATCAATTTTTTCCTCTTCTTTGTAGATATAAGGAACTGACAGTTGATCAATTTTTGACGGACTATCTTAAGAGGCTACAGTAAAGATGGAATCAGAGGAATAAGCTGCTTGTAGATGGAACCACTTCATATGTGGAGGGTATGTATTACTGATAATGTTATCGTGGAAACACACATAGAGTGCACTGATTTTGTGAATGATGTTTTTACTGATTAGTCATAGATTGTTCAAACAAGATGTTTGCAATTTTACAGTTAAGTTTGGTAGGTCCGAACTGATAAGGCTGAGGGACCATGAATATGGTTCTGATAGCCTGTTAAGATTTAATGTTGATTGTTGCTCATGTTTATTTGTCAAGCATTGTGAAGGGATCTAATTTTTGTGTCATTATAAAGAGATTCAATAGCGATTGGACTAACTTTTAGGGTGCATTGGACTCTTAGAGGGCCTTCTAAGCTTAGCATTGCATCTAATAAGAACGGAAAACTAATATATTTATTTCCCTGGCCAAAATTTATATGTCTAGGTTGCTCGCTCGGGGTGATAATTTTATGCCAAAATGTGCGGGAGGAGAATGCTTTCGAAGGAAAATGGGTGGTTGATGGAAGACTATATCATCTGAGAGCTAATTGAAGAAGAGACATAGGGTAGAAAGTAACTTCTAACGAATCTGGTCGGTGGAATTATCTTAACAGATGCGAGATCTAAATCAAGTACAAATATGAAAGTGTATCCGATAATGTAATTTCATCTGTTGTGTCTCTGAAAGAAAAATAATCCAGATGGACACTTTGCTAGGGAGCTGCGTGGTTGGGATTATCACCTAGATAGAAAATAAGAGAAGACCAATAAAGAAGCCTCCCGAGCATCGAGGGTAGAAATGATGTACAACAAGTCTAGAAAACTTATGCCAACAGAAACAACAGTTAAAATAAGAAATCTAAGCGAAGGCGGTAAATTTCTGAATTTTAAATTTCATCCCATGCCTTCTTGTTTGTGTTTCCGATCAGGTCCACTGTCGTTGACCTGATCGGAACACAAACGAGATTGAAAGGCAAATAGAGTATCATTGCTTCCTTAGCAATATGGTTATAATTGATTGTGTTTTCTTTCCTTGACATGCTTTCAATATTCCTTGGAGAAGATCAAATGTTTGTTGTAGTATGTGAATCCCGATAATTTTCAAGCTTGCCTCCAGTTTGTTGATTCTGTATTCAAGCTGGTCGTTGCCCTCTTCGAAGTTGGTAAAGAGTTCCTTATTTCTTGTGAGCTCGATCAAGAACACTACCTTCAAAGTTGTGGCATTCTAGAAGACCTTCAGAACACTTTCTTCAGAAGCTTTAAAGGATACATGGAGGGTCTCTGTGTTTGTTTTAGGCCAAAATGTGTTGATGCACGTTGAAGATGTGGTCCCAAAAGTTGAACAACTCACTTTTATCTAGCGTTGCTCCATGCATATTGCTCAACCAATTTGATAAATTAGTAAGCATGGAGTTATGTAGTGTGTGATCTAAACCGGATCTACCATTACTATCAAACGTTATATAACTCTAAGCTCATTACTCTATCAAAAAAATATGACAGAGTTAGTGCACAAATCGAACGAGCTCAATTTCTTAGCCTTTTTGTTGATTGCTCTTCTCCAATATAGATGACAAGATATCTGCTATGCAAAAGTCTACACCGTCGCCAGACATGTTCCCAGGAAATCATGCCTGGCGATGGTGTAGACTTTTGCATAGCAGATATCTTGTCATCTATATTGAAGAAGAGTGATCAGTAGAAAGGCTGACAGATTGGGCTTTTTTTCTATGTGCACTAACTCGGGCATATTGTTTTGATAGGGTAATGAGCTTGGAGTTACGTAATGTTTGATAGGCTTGGTAGAGCCAGTTTAAATCACATGCTACGTAACTCCATGCTTACTAATTTATCAAATTGGTTGAGCAAGATGCATGGAGCAACGCTCGATAAAAGTGTGTTGTTCAACTGTTGGGACCACATCTACAACGTGCATCAACACATTTTGACCTAAAACAAACACAGCAACCCTCCATATATCCTTTAAAGCTTCTGAAGAGAAAGTGTTCTGAAGGGCTTCTAGAATGCCACAACTTTGAAGGTAGTGTTCCTGATCGAGCTCACAAGAGACGAGGAACTCCTTACCAACTTCGAAGATGGTAACGACCAGCTTGAATACAGAATCAACAAGCTGGAGGCAAGCATGAAAATTATTGGGATTCACATACTACAGCAAGCATCTGATCTTCTCCAAGAAATGATGAAAGCATGTCAAGGCAAGAAAACACAATCAATCATAACCATATTGCTTAGGAAGCAATGATACTCTATTTACCTTTCAATCTCGTTTGTGGTTCCGATCAGGTCAACGGCAGTGGACCTAATCGGAAACACAAACAAGAAGATGGGATGAAATTTAAAATTCAGAAATTACCGCCTTCGCTTAGTTTCCTTACTTTCACTGCAGTTGTTGTTGGCGTAAGTTTTCTAGACTTGCTGAACATCATTTCTACCCTCGATGCCCGTGAGGCTGCTTTGTTGGTCTTCTCCTATTTTCTACCTAGGTGATAATCCCGACCATGCAGCTGCCTAGCAAAGTGTCCATCTACATTGTTTTTCTTTCAGAGACACAACAGACGAAATTACATTACCGGATACACTTTCATATTTGCACTTGATTCAGATTTCGCATCTGTTAAGATAATTCCATCGTCCAGATTCGTTAGAAGTTACTTCCTACCCTGTGTCTCTTCTTCAATTAGCTCTCAGATGATATAGTCTTCCATCAACAACTCATTTTCCCTTGAAAGCATTCTCCTACCGCACCTTCTGGCATATAATCATCAATCCGAGCGAGCAACCCAACCATATAAACTTTGGCCAGGGCAATAACTATATTGGTTTTCCATTCTTGTTTGAAGCAGTACGAGGCTTCGAGGGCCCTCTAAGGGTCCAATGCACACTTAAAGTTAAGTCCAATCGCTATTGGTTCTCTGCAGTGATGAAAAATATTAATCCCTTCTCAAAACTTGACACGCATAAACACGAGGACCAACCTTCAGTAATTCGTAACAGGGTATCTGCACCATCTTCATGAGGTCCTCAGCCTTATCAATTTCGAACCCATCAAACTTAACGGTACAATGCAGGATCTTGTTTGAATGACCAATGCCTAATCGGTTAAAAACTGCATTCACAAAAACATTGTACTTTGTGTGTGTTGTCTCGGTAACCTTATCAGTAATACATACTTAACTCCCACACATATGATAGTGGATCCATCTGTACACACCTTATTCTTCCTAGCAAATCTATGGCTTAAATTGAATAAACAGATGACTAGCTTGTTGCAACAGATGACACATCTGTTTATATTGTCAATCAATTGGAGACATCTGTTACGACAGTGATCAACCTGTTGCAGAAATCAAACAGATATATACATCTGTTGCAAAAAGATTGCCAGTATGTTGTAAGTTATCTAACAGAAAGAATATAATTTATAACAGATTACCCATCTGTTAGATTTATTTTAAAGCAATTTTCTTTTCTTTTCGAGATACAATAATTTATAAATAGGTCCCTCCTTACAAATATGGATGATCCAGATTCGTACAAGAATATTCATATCGAGTCCTTGCGTGAACTTCAAAGGCAGTTTGATTGATGAACTCCAGAGAGATATTTGGCTGACTTCGGAGCAAGGCTGCCGGATTAATAAAAGATGTCTGATTGACAATAATAATAATAGTAGTAATAATAATTAGGTAATATTTTTTATTTTAGCGATTATTTTCCTCCTTTTGTATATCAAATCTACCCAAGGGATTCAAAAATCTATGAACATTCATTTCATTTTGTTGTCGACTTTGAATTTTTAATTCTTATTTAGTATTTAATAATAATCATTTTGTTTATTCTTTATTCTCAACATGTCGACGGTTGGTGGTAGGAATTGAGCAGCAATTTGTGTCAACAGTTAGAGGTTAATCTGCTACGACAGATCGATCATATGTTGCACCTGGCGGTTATTAATAAAAAAGGGCTATTGTTGTTATTGAGAGGGTGAAAAGAGAAAGACATGACTCGGAGTTCCGATTATTCAATGTGAAAAATGTTTCGTAAATAAATAATAAGGAAATAAATAATAAACACAATTTATAACCACAATTTTAATAAATGATCGTGACTTTTCACCATTTTTGTTTTTGAATTTATTTTTTAAATTATTTATTATATAATAAAATGATTATTATTTTATTAAGGAATTTGAAAAGGTACTTTTTTATATTTATAAAATAAAAAAGTAAGCAAATTTGGATTAATGATATGATGATATAGTTATTTTTTAAAAAAGTAGATTATATGTTGCAACAATTAAATTATCTGATGCAACAGGTTCACTATGGTTGCAACAGATGATATATCTGTTGTCACAGATGATTTATCTGATGCAACCTATATCGAGTCACAACTCAATAAAAGCAGTTCTTGGAAAGAACTAATTAATAATAATAATCTGAAAAGTCATGACTTATCACAATATTTCTTAATTTAATTAATTCATTACTTTTTACATTAATAAAAAATATAATTAATAAATGGAGGTGAACAGTTGGATTATATGTTGCAATAGATATGTTATCTGATGCAACATATTTTATATTCGTTGCAACAGATAATATATTTGTTGTCACAGATGTGTTATCTGATGCAACAGATATAGAATCTGTTGCCACAACTTAATAAAAATGGTTCTTCGAAAGACTAATTAATAATAATAATCTGAAAAGTCATGACTTATATCACAATATTTATTTTCTTAATTTAATCAAAAATTTAATTAATGTATGGAGGTGAATAGTCGCGCCTTTTTGCCTCTCATTCAAATTCAATCCTCTATAAATAGGTTCGTCCTTACTCAATCGTTCATTCAAATACACACTCTATTTGTTTATTGCATCTCGTCTTTCATATTACACTCTAGAAGATAAGATTATGGTTGACCCAGTGTCGGACATTGCTTTTCTGCAAGACGCCGTGAATGAACTTCGGAATCAAGTTCGTGATCTGCAATGGGAATTGGGAGGAGTTAGATCAAGAATGCTCCGCGAGATACGCAGGCTGAGGAGGGCCTTGCTACTTCCGGTTGAAGATTGGTCGGCTGGCAATGATGATGCTGATAATAATAATAATAATTAGACTATTATTTTTCTTTTAGCCTATTATATGTATTTTTATTTGTTTAATAAATAAATTATGTTTGATCTTTGACGTTTTAATCCATATTTAATTTTCATTCTGTCTATTATCTTCTCAACAAATATTTCAACGATTCGACGTAAAAAGGAATAATTTAGAATCCAGTAGCAATAGCAAGATTTATCTGTTGGGTTTATGGCAGGGGTTGATTTGTGTTGTTTCAAACAGATTAATCATTCGTTGCAACAGATAATTAGTCTGGTGCAACAGATAAACATTCCGATACAACAGATAATTAGTCTGGTGCAACAGATAAACATCCTGATACAACAGATAATACGTCTGATGCAACAGATAATACGATGATGCAACAGATAAATAGTTTGATGCAACAGATTACTCATCTGATGCACCAGATGATTGATCTATTTAAATTGTGGGCACTTGTACTGGATTCATAATCGGGGTTCTATCCATTGTAGGAAAAACAGAAGTGTACCCAGATGACAAATACGAGTAAAAATCATAATTTTACTTACCAAAGTAACCTATGAAGTAATGCCAAAGTGGAAAGTGATGTAGTAAACAAAATTTGACCTAAAAAATTTGTCAGATCGCAGCAGTAGCGCTGTACCACCAACAACAACAACAAATGGTCGACAAGAAGAAGATGAAGCAGAAGATGATGAATAAAGCAGCAGAAACAGAAACAATTAACAATAAAAATCGCAAAGAGAGAGAAAGCAACAATGGGTGAGAAGAGAGAGAAATGCGTCTTTTTTTCCCTCCGTTTCCCGTTATTTTAGGTATACATTGGGATCAAAGTGTAAATTTAAAAACTTGTGGGTTATTTTAAAACTTCCCCAACATTCTTAATACATAATAAAGTAATTGTCACCTCCAACTAATAATTAAGACTTGTGTCACCTACACCTCATTTTAAAACTCTTTTGTCACCTGTGGCCCAAACCCCCGAGTAACTAATATCAATTGTTTCCGTTTTTGAGTCCTTTATGTAATTGTACAGTAATTAAATATAATTAAGATATAAAATTAGGACAGATTTATGGTAAGTAGATATTTATAATATTAATAATAATTTTATTTTCATCAAATTAATTAGATTAAATTGATGTAAAAATCAGTTAATAATGAGAATTATTTTAACAAAAAATATATGCAAAGTTACGAAATTGATATACATATATTGGTAAAAAAAACAACGAACATTGAATACCACTTTAGCCATAAATATATTTTGAAATTTACAACATTAAATTTAAGGAACTTGAGTCTATATATTATGATTATAAAAGTGATTCTTATTAATTGAAATTAATTAGTTGATTGTGTAGTCATATTACAATTATGTCGTACATTATTTATTTAATGGGAATACATATAATTAATTAACTTATTTTGTGCAATCTACTATGAACTTATTAATCCAAATGAAATAATTTTTAAATGGTAAGTTTGGACTATAAAATAAAGGAGATTATTTTGTTGAAATTTTAAATTAATATGCATTAATCTATTTTAGTGGGGCATTAGTCTTCAACAAGATTTTCACATTTAAATGGAGTAATTGTATGACTTTAGCATCTCTTATGTATTAAAACAAAAATAGAGACAAAAAAAATATAATGCCACAACATTTTTGAATTATTTAATTCACTTATCACGTTTTAAAATATTGTTTATAACAATTTAGTGACGTTTATATGGAAAAGTTAAAATTTTGAAAAAATAAATATCTTAAGTTTTATAATTTAAGTTAATTTGTGTACTAATTTGAAAAAGTTAATTTATAATTTACATTCTATTTTTACTATATAGAAAATTTGACCTTATATGACTATATATACTAATTCAATAACACAGAAATATTGTCACACTTTTCTTCTCTCTCTCTCTCCCCCCTCTCTCTATTATTGTTATTGATCATTAGCCTTATTGGTATTTATCAAGTTTTTTATTATGAATAAATAGAAATAAGAATTGTCAATAGTTTGCTAAATATTAATTCAAATTTTTCTTCATAAATTTCATGCTTTAAATACAAAGGTTTCGACGTAATAAGAATCACACATATTGATGAAATGTTATCAATATTTCAGAATGAGAGTTCAGCAGAAGAATATACACATGAGAAGGTTGAGCAATGTAATCACAATGTAGCATAGGTTTGAAACAAGAAAATTATTTGTTGAAAATGATTTGAATTATTCGTAGTGATTCTTCTTTCTCGAGAAAATTAAGTTTGTTAATTTTTTAATCTCTTTACACAAATATAAATTTATACTATGAATAATATAATTTCTTGATTATATATTATTTTGAGGTCTTGCATAATTATGGTATAAAAATAATTGATTTTTTTATTTTATTAATCGTTATTCAATATCATATTTTGGTATAGTAAGAGATCCACATATTGAAGGAGTGTTGTCACTAATTAATAATGAGATTTCAAGAAGAAGAAACCTATGAGAAGGTCGCTATATATTCAAACAATATAGGTTTGAAACAAGAAAATTATTTGTTAAAAATGATTTTAATTATTCATAGTGTTTTTCTTTCTTGAGAAAAATAAGTTTGCTACCTTAGTGATTTCTTTATCCAAATACAAATTTTTGTAATATAGTCTCATTAAATAATAAATCTATTAATAAAATTAAAAAAATATATATCAATTTTTTTATGCGAATGAAAAATAAAAATTTCAAGATCTTGCTTGAGATTATTATGATTTATTCGTTTAAAATTTTAAAAATTTTATACATAAATTTTATCTCTTTTTTACATTTAGTATTTTATGATCCTATTTTGACTTAAATGTGAATGTTATAAATGGTATAACTAGAACAATAATATTTTTTCTTTATACTTGGTTTCCTTTCAATATTCGTATATAGGTAAATATTTTTAACAGATTCAAATTGATTTTATCTACTTTTTTTTTTTCATTTTGAAGTAATTTATTATGATTTATTTGTTATGAACTATTCAAGAAACTATAATTGATTGGAGATTTTGACTTACATTTCATTAGTTTATATTGGCTTATCTATTGGTCAATGAAATGTTTTTTTATGCTTTACTATTTGATAAATTTGTAAATCTAAATTATTATTTTAATCTATCTTTGTTTAATGATTACTTTTACTTAAATATTATCCGCACATCGTGCGGGTACTAATACTAGTCTCTCTATATATAAAAGCAAAACTAAAAGCAAGACAAGAAGCCACGTGGCAAGATATTAAAAAATCACGTAAAAATTTTAGGACATAACTTAATAATGTTGAAATAATAATGTATTAAAAAATTAAAATATTTGAATTTGAAATATATTATTCTTTATTTGAAAAAAAAATTTCATTAGCTTAAAAATAGAAATTCGTGGTTAAAGTATTTTGAATGAACTTTTACTCTTTAATGTTTATCTCTTTAAAAATTCAAATAAATATTATAAAACTATCTAAATATAATTTATGCAAATATTAATCTATATATATATATATATATATATAAAAGCAAAACTAAAAGTAAGACAAGAAACCATATGTCAAGATATTAAAAAGCCACGTGGCAATTTTTAGGCCGTAACTTAATAATGTTGTAATAATAATATATTAAAAAATTAAAATATTTGAATTTGAAAATATATTATTCTTTATTTGAACAAAAGATTTCATTAGCTTAAAAATAGAAATTCATGGTTAAAGCGTTTTGAATGAACTTTTACTCTTTCATGTTTATCTCTTTAAAAATTCAAATAAATATTATAAAACTATCTAAATATAATTTATGTAAATATTAAATAAAAGTTAAAAATATAATAATATTAATAATAAATAATAGCAGGAAAATTAGTAGTAGTAGTGCGTAACAATAACAACAACAATAATAATAATAATAATAATAATAATTAAATAAGTAAATAGTAGTAGTGACAATACATATAATAGAAACAGTAATAGGAGTAGTAATAGTACTAATAATATTAAACCAAAAAAAAAAAGTAGTAGTAGTAATAATAATAATAAATGTATTAAAAAATTTAAAATATTTAAATTTAAAAATATATTATTCTTTATTTGAAAAAAAAGATTTCATTATCTTAAAAATAAAAATCTAAAAGCTTATTAGAATTTGAATACATTATCCTTATATTTTTTTAAAAAAATAAATCATTATCTTAAAATTAGAAATCTATAGTTGAAGAATCCTAATAGACATTTAATATTTCAAACTTATCCATTTTAAAATTTAAATGTTACATCAAATATTTGAATACATGTGATTTAATACTTAATAGAATTAGCAATAGCAGTTAAGATTTTTAGCCTACTCTAATTTTAATTATATGATTATGATTTTTAAAAAAGGCAACTTCTAAATAATTAAATAATAAAAAAATCAGCTTAACCAATCTGAAATATTATTGAAATTTAAAATTAGAACTCTAACTATTTCATAATAATCTATAAACAAATAATAGTAAAAGTAATAGTAGTACATACATGGTGTCAGTAAAGATAGTAAAAAATAAAAAATAATTAAAAAAAAAATTAAAAAAAAAAGTAGCAGTGGCATTACGTATGGTAGAAGTATTAATTGTGGTAGTAGTAACAATATTATTATTGTTATTGTTATTAATCCCAACCCCATTATCTTACTAATAAAAATTATTTTAAAATTTAAATTGAAAATAAGTTGTTTGATTGGTTACTTTTTTATAGCATATTTTTTATCTTTATTAGCAACTAGAAGTTTTTGTTCCTTTTTTTATATTTATATTTATCCAAATTAATATCCTAATTAGTATACTGATCTTCTTATGAAATTTGAATTCAAACAAACTTTGAGTTGGAATTGATTTCTAACTTCTTAACATCTCTATATGTATTCCTACAATGATATATAATATTAATCTTCCTTTTCTTCTTTGTTATTGATCATTAATTTTATTCATGAATTTATTTATTACATTCTTCATATTCTTTATTTTTTAGATATTTAAATTTTTTATTTTTTATATACAAATGATTGATGGTGTTATAGGATGGTGCTATTACAGATTAATTTATTTTCACTATACAAGTAAGTAATATTTTTCTGTTCGTTTGATTTCTGATAAAAATAAATTTATATACGTAAATGAAAAATAAAACCACCTTTATTTGAGAAGTTAAGTTGATTCTTTTTAAATGCTAACTTTTGTTATTACTTTTATATAATTTATATTTAAAAAATAGATGCTCATATTAATTTATGTGTTTTCATTTTTTGTGATGAGTTAATTATTTAATATGATGTTACGAGATTTTATAGTGATTTCGAAAGTTAAATATTATGGGTTCAAGTTTGAAATTCCACATCAACCATTTAATTTATTAGGTTTAGATTTATTTTTTTAAATATTCAGTGAATTGTTTAACATATATACACAATTTAATTTAATGTTATGTAAATATTCGCTAATTATTTTTTTAAAAAAAGTATATCTTCAATGATTTTTTTTCATCTAAACATGTGAATCAATTTTAAAAACTAGATAAAATTTAAGTTGTGATAGATTTTTCTTTCTATTTGAATTTGAGATGAGAATGTTTTGATGATAAGAAAGGTAATCCTATAGATAACATTACATATTTATTTAAATTTTTAATATATAAAGTAAAAAAAATCGTGATAACTAAAACACAAGCAACGATTCAAAATTTTATAATGATAGTTTCTTATGTTGATAATGTTTTAATTAAACAAATAAAATATTAAATCACCATAAATTTTAAATGTTATAGCTTATAATATAATTAAATATCATGTGCATAGTTACATATTAAAATTATTTTTCCTATAATAAATTTAAGATTTTTCATTTTCATCTAAAATTCATATTCACAATAATATCCAAGAATATCATTAGGGAAATCCTTTGATTCTTAGGATGAATTAAAAAAAAAAAATCTGAGAAAAAAAATTAAATAGAATATGAGATAAAATTATAGTTTGATAGATGTAAAAGTATTTAACTTAGAATTTTAAATTATAACCACTTATGACAGATTAGATTATTTGAATCTTCTTTTAATCTATATTTTATTATTTTGACATAACAAAGCTTATTTATTCTAATTTATATATATAATGAAGTAATTAGAGAATACACATATTATTACTATTCATAAATTTTAAATGAGAAATGGGGACAGTAGAATAAAAATTTATATGACAATCTGAAATCCTTAGATTGTAAACAATTTTATAAAAAAAAATATGAAACTTTTTTTTTTTGTAATTGCATAATTATTTTTACGCATATAGATTTGATTTGGGGGGGGGGGGGTGATTGGAAGTGAGGGGATGTACTTTTCCAGGTGTCATCTTTCCTTTTCTGTCTTCGAGGGTAGAATATTTTTTTTAAGAAAAATTGAAAGTGGGTGAGGGTGTGGAGATGGAAGGGGGGGGGGGGAGATGGGAAGTTGTGGGTGGGTGGTGGGGATCGATACATATACATACATATACATATATATATATATATATATATATATATATATATATATATAATTCGATATTCGGTAAATATCTATACCAAACGGTATTAATATCTTTTATCAAACCCAATCCCGAATACCGAAATATTAAATTTTTACTCCCAAATACCATATTAAATACCGAATTATCGAATACCAATTATCAAATTTTTTGGTTCGATTTTTGATATTTTATGCCCAGCCCTAATGGCGACACATAAAGTAGAATGGAGGGAGTATGATTTAACTTGCTCGAAAGGGACATTTTAATGTGAAAACTATTATAAATAATATTTAATATTATCCGTGCATCGCACGGGTACGTATACTAGTATATATATAAAAGCAAAATATAAGCAAGACAAGATGTCACGTGTCAAGCTATTAAAATAGCCACGTGGCAATTTTTAAGACAATATTAAAAAATATTTTAAGACAAAGTTAAAAATATTGTAATAAAAATTTTGAATTGAAAAATTAAGTATTTGAATTTGAATAAATTATCCTTTTACAAAAATGATTGTCATTATCTTAAAAATAGAAACTAATAATTAAAGAGTTCTAATAGATATATACTATTTCAAACTTATCTCATATAAAATTTAAATGCTATAAAATATATTTAAATATAATTTATTTACTTATTAGGGAAAGATAAAAAACTATTAAAATATTAATAATAACAATAATAATAATAATAATAATTAATAGTAAGGATAGAAACAATAGTCTAAACTCTAATTTGTGATTGCAGTAGTACGTATGTATATAATAATAATAATAATAATAATAATAATAATAATAATAATAATAATAATAATAATAGTATTCAAAATTAAATTTGAAAATACCATTTCCGTATGTAAATTTTATTTAGTTATTTAGTAACTTTGACAAAACTTAATAGTGTTGTAATAAAAAAAATTAAATTAAAAAATATTAAATATTTAAATTTAAAAATGCATTATTCTTTTAAAAATAAAACAAAATCATTAACTTATAACTAGAAACTTATGGTTAAAGAGTTCTAAATAAACTCTTACTACTTCATAAATTTCTTCCTTTTATATACAATAAAATATATTTGAATATATTTAATTTAATAATAATAATAATAATAAATAGTAGCCCGTAGTGATAATGCTTAATTACCAGAAAACGTGTATAGCAATAATAATGTTCTGGTGATATAATAATAATAATAATAATAATAATAATAATAATAATAATAATAATAATAATAATAATAATAATAATAATAAGTTTTTAAAAAATAGTAACCGTAGTAGTAGTAATAATACTTCATTTCTAAATAAATAATTTTAGCCTTTTCATTTTGTCTCTCTCTCTATATATGGTGTTTTAAATTTATATGAAGATAAATGATAGAGATTATGTTGGAGATATTATTTTGAATTATAACTCAAATAATGAATTGATAAATAAAGGTTTGAATTTAAAATGAAATATTCAAATTTTTGAATTGATTTAAAAAGATTCACTTAATCAAATTTATATATTATTGGATAAATATACATTGTATTTGAAAATTTAAGGATAAATTATTCCTTTTACATATATAAAATACATTTGAATACACTTAATTTAATAATAATAACAATAATAATAAATAGCAGTACGTGGTGCATTGTATGATATAATTAAAAGAATAGATATATTTAAATATTCAAATTTAAAAATATTAGGTTTTGTAATTTAAAAAAATTATCATTAGCTTGAAACTAGGAACCTAATATTGAAGAGTTATAAATAAACTCTAACTATTCATAACTTATCCTTTTCAATATTATAAAATATATTTTAATATTAAATAATAATAATAATAATAATAATAATCTCTATGTATAATATTTGAGTAAGAAAATACATTATTCTTTTAAAAGGAAAAAAATCATTTGCTTAAAAGTAGAATTCCATTTGAATTTTTAACTAAAAATGCTTAAGTTAATTACTTAGTTAAAAATAATATTTAAAAAACTTATGTTTCACTATTCTACTTTGCATTCATTTGGGTGAAAAGTTATTTATAGAATAAAAATACATATTTTTTTTGAAAAAGAGAGCATAAAAGAAAAGGATAAAATAAGAAAATGGCCAAATTAAAGAAAAATTATTAATTAACCTAAACCAAATTAAATCCCTCACTCACATAAACTCTTCATTCCCCATTTCCCCATTTTTCTTGAGCAATTATCATGCTCTATTTTTGTAGAAGAAAAATAGCCTTTTTATATTATAAATTTTAATTTAATTTAATTTAATTTTAATTTTAATTTTAACTCATTTTGACAGCAACTAATTCAATAAAGATTTCAATAATTGTAGTGTATTATTTTGGGAAAGTTCATGTTCTTAGTATTATTGTATGTTATATTATTTATTTTAATAAAATTTAGTTTTAAAGATAATTTTTTTTAACAAAATACTTTTAGATAAAGATAGAGTATGTTGAAAATTAGTTAATTGAAATTGTGATAAACTTTTGAATTTTGAATTTGAATTGGAAGTAACAAATTTTTCTAAAATTTGAATAAAAAACAAACTCTATACTAGATTAGGCATAATATCAATTAACCTTTCGTATATAAACTCATTTTTAGTCTAATTTGCTTCTTAGTTCATTCTCTACCTTTTTTTTTTATTTGAGCTTATTCTTTGATTCTCCAATCAAATTCATTTATTGATATATAATATTCATGACTAACATATGCTTTTATTATTATATTTGTGCCCAATTTGCTTACTATTCAAAATTCAAATCTAGATTATTTGATTATAATTTGTTAACAATTTGTATTGTTTGGATATGAAGATTTGGGATCAATGATTGTCATGAAATAATTTTATATATTGGACGTTGTCCTCTTTTTTTTAATGTGCTAGGTTGCTTGGGTTAATAAATATTTTTCATTATTAAATAAAGAGGTTGGTTTCATATATACCCATTTCGCTAAAGTCGGAAATTTGAAAACGAATAACAGAAGAACCATAAGGTAATTACTTATGGAGATTGCATGGATACTCTGCTGATTTTCTTTCAAAAATCAACCATTTGAATCTATCAGTTTGTCACGCTAAATTTTTTCCTTTATAGTGTATCTCTTTTAAAAAATATTTTTAACAAACATATATGTCACTAAGTTTTAAATTTAAATTAAACTTGAATTGAAACTAATGTAATATGTTTCAATTTTACTTTTTTTAAAAATTGTTCATTTCGTTAACATAAAAGAAAGAAAAGACAAAGTATGCTAGAATTCTATATTTTTAAATATATAAATTGTCTTTCTTTTATCAAAATATTTTGTATAGATATGTTATTGAATTTGAATTCAAAATTAAACTTAAATTAGGATAAATTTTTTTTTGAAATTTGCTTTGTTAATGTAAAAGAAAGAAAAAGAACATCAAATATATATATATATATATATATATATATATATATATATATATATATATATATATATATATATATATATGTAGACATTGAAATTTTGTGGACTCTACAAAAAGAGTTCAATTTTGGTTAGAGTTTTTGGAGGCTACTTTACCTTTCGCTTGATGGCTACTCTACCTAAACCCTAAATTACGCCTATATAAAGGGGCAAATATCCCTTTAAAAGGCATCTTCAAAGTCCCGATAAATTCATGGGATATTTATAGATCAAAACCCTACGTTCGAGAAATACGCCACTAACGACCCTCGAATTATGGAGAAATCCATATCAAATTCTACGTTCGAGAAATACACTACTGACAGCCCTTGAATTACGGAGAGAATCGAGAGAAGAATCAAGGGAGGAACAGATTTGTACCCACATTATTTATCAATAAAATTCTTGTTTCTTCATATTTTTATTTGTGGTTGAAAATAAAATTATGTTGGAAATAAATTGGCACGCCCAGCGGGACCAAATCTGCCCTTCATCTCTTCTCTAATAAATCAAATATGCAAATCTGTAGCCACAAGATCGTCAAGATGGAAGTGGTACTTTAAGACTCGTCTTTGAGTTTCATCAAGTCTACACTCCGACAAACCTTGAAGCATGGGGCATTTGTAGATATTGAAATTTCGTAGACTCTACAAAAAGAGTTCAATTTTGGTTAGAGTTCTTGGTGGCTACTTTACCTTTAGCTTGATGGCTACTCTACCTACACCCTAAATTACGCCTATATAAAGGGGCAAATATCCCTTTAAAAGGCATCTTCAAAGTCCCAATAAATTCATGGGATATTTATAGATCAAAATCCTTTCTTCTTGATAATCAAATACATTAAGAAGATCCACAAAACCTCATTTCATGGAGATCAAATTCAAATACTCCTACGTTCAAGAAATACGCCACTAACGGCCCTCGAATTATGGTGAAATTTATATCAAATCCTACGTTCGAGAAATACGCTACTGACAGCCCTCGAATTACGGAGAGAATCGAGAGAAAAATCAAGGGAGGAACAGATTTGTACCCACATCGTTTATCAATAAAATTCTTGTTTCTTCATATTTTTATTTATGGTTGAAAATAAAATTATGTTGGAAACAAATAAAATTATGTTGTAAACAAATTAAATTCATGGAAATTTAATTCATGCAACATAATTTTATTTGTTTCTTCATATTTTGTTTGCCAATTTGTTTCCAACATAATTTTATTTGTTTCCAACATAATTTTATTTCCAACCACAAATAAAAATATGAAGAAACAAGAATTTTATTGATAAATAATGTGGGTACAAATTTGTTCGAGGGTTGTTAGTAGCGTATTTCTCGAACGTAGGATTTAATATGGATTTCTCCATAATTTGAGGGCCGTTAGTGGCGTATTTTTTGAATGTAGGAGTATTTAGATTTGATCTCCATGAAAGGAGGTTTTGTGGATCTTCTTGATGTATTTGATTATCAAGAAGAAAGGGTTTGATCTATAAATATCCCATGAATTTATCGGAACTTTGAAGATGCCTTTTAAAGGATATTTGCCCCTTTATATAGGTGTAATTTAGGGTTTAGGTAGAGTAGTCATCGAGCGAAAGGTAAAGTAGCCACCAAGAACTTTAACCAAAATTGATTTCTTTTTGTAGAGTCCACAAAATTTCAACGTCTACAATATATATATATATATATATATATATATATATATATATATATGTATGTATGTATGAAAGAATATTTCTAACAAATATGTTATTGAATTTGAATTTAAATTTGTAGGCATTAAGATATTTAAAAAGATCTGTAAAAGTATGACGTTTAGTGGAATGTTGCAATTGAAATTTTCTAATAAGATTTATTTTAATTTTAAAAAAAGTCTTTCAATAATTAAAATAAATTATATAGGGGATCGGGTAGGTGGGACAAAAAAAAAAAAAAAATCTTTAAGGGTTTTGGGTGGGGGTGGGGGGTGAGTGGGTAAGGAAAAACAACAACAACAACAAAAAACCCAGTGTGTTCCCACAAAGTGGGTCTGGGGAAGGTAAGATGTACGGAGTCCATACCGCTACTTCCGAAGAAGTTGAGAGGATGTTTCCGATAGACCCTCGGCTCAAGATAAAGAATAGTAAACAAGGTTGTAATGAAACAAGCAGCAGGATGAAAGACATAATAGAAATAAGGAATAAAATGACAAAAATAGAAATCATAGAAAATGTGAGATAAGAGAAATAAGAGCACTACGAAATAGAAGGAAAACGTTTTAACAAAAATTTAAATAAGTTAAAAAATTATAAAATTTGGCTTGGGTTGGGAGGGGGTGGAGGGGATCGGGGTTTGGGATAAGTGGGGTAAAAAATATTTTTTTCTTTAGGGGTTTTGGGTGGGGGTGAGTGGGTAAGGAAAAAGTTTTAGCAAAAATTTAAATAAGTTAAAAAATTATAAAATTTGGCTTGGGGGAGGGGGGGGGGGGTAATGGTGGTAGATAAAAGGTGGCGGATGGGTGGGGGATTTGATTGGGAGATGGAGTGGGGGTAGGGGTATTTTGATAGTAGAATGAGAGCTTTTATTTGAATTAATTTAATAGATATAATAATAAATATAATTAAATATTTAAAAATATTAATGATGAAACTAAACAATAGAACAAAGATTAAAATTTAAAAAAAATATGTTCTTAGTTTTTGAATTGAGAGTTATAAAATTTAAAATTTGGAATAAGAAATTTTATAATTGATACAATTAAGTACTTTAAGTGTTTGAAAATGAATTGAAAGATAATTTTTTAAAAAAATAAAATGTAATTAATTGTTAAAGTTGAATTGACAGACCTAAAAAAATTTGAAATTTGAAATAAAAAGAGAAAATACTCAATTACCCTCCTGAACTATACCCAAAAAGGCTATGACACACCTCAACTTAAAGGAGGTCCTATTACCCCCTAGACTAATTAAAAGTGTAATTTTGACACCCTTAGTGCCTACGTGGACACTTCAGTGTGTTGTGCCGTAGGCACCACGTAGGCACTAAGAGTGTCAAAATTACACTTTTAATTAGTTCAGGGGGTAGTATGACCCCCTTTGAGTTGAGGTGTGTCACAACCTTTTTGGGTATAGCTCAGGGGGGTAATTGGGTATTAGCTCAAATAAAAAATAAGAATATGATTACATGTCTTAATTGATTAAAAATATAAAAGGAAAAGACCAACAAAAAAATTAACAATTATTTAATATTTCATATTTTATGAATTTTAAAAATCAATCAATGAAATATGATTCAAAAATTTATTCATATTGTTCTTTTCATATCAAAATATCTAAAATAATTAAAATTGTGATTAATTTATTATATATGTAATATAGATTAAAATATTTCAATGATTTTTTAAATAGTTAATGTGATATAACAAAAATTGATTAATTTTATAATTTAAAAATAACCGAGCTAATATTTTTTTAATGAATATTTTTTTAAAAAAATTCTGCACATCGCGTGGGTACCTATACTAGTTGTTCTAATATCAAACTAATAAGTTTCCAAAGAAAGCAACGTTTGTATGTAGTTTCTTTCGTTACAAGTTACTTCAACTAATTTAACAAGAAAACTAAACTACAATTTGCTTTCCTTATTTTTTTTCTCATTCTTGAACTTTGTTTTTTAGCTTATCTATGACGTAATTCAATTTTAAAAATTATCACGTTAGATAATTGAAATTATTCGAGATCATATAAAGAGAACATCCATTCCCAAATGAATCATCGTGGGACTCAACAAGCAAAATGTTATTTTCTTACCACACAACACAATGCCATCAAAATTCACGCTTGTCCCACTCTCATTCCTGACTAAGCTTCCTCTCGCATCGTCTCACGTATATTAGTTAAGATCATAAGAATTCTATTCAAACGTATATTTTATGAATATATATTTTATTATCACATTAAATTGTAATGTACGACCTAGCTTTCCTTGTTTATACTTGTCTCTATTGAGGAATTTCATTTTTATTATTATTAACAAATATTGCTAAACACTAAATTCATCATATGTTGACCGTGTCAAATTATTGATTAATAAGTCAAATTAATATTTAAATTAAAATTATATAAGTTAAATGAAGGCCAATTACATTTGAGTCACCTGCTAAGTTAACAGGACGAAGACAACACATCCTCTTCAAGTCTAAACTAGTCCTGATAGACTGGCCCGAAAGTGAAGACTGAATCGTTGTATTACTGCAAAGATACTGAAGATCAATTGACTTACGTTGATAACAAACTTTTGGAGACTATGATAAAATTTGCCTAGTGTTCAAAACTTTAAATGAATCCGACAAGTTTGCGTCTCTAATTCGTTTGGTTGGAAAATAGTTATCTCGGGATAATTAATTTCGGGATTAATTATCCCGGAATTATCCAAGATAATATATCCCACCATGCATATGAGATAACTTATTCCATCATTATGGTGTAAATGGTGGGATAAGTTATCCCGATATTGACTAATATCGCTAACCAAATATAGAATGAAATGATCCTTCATTTTATTTTGAGACTACTTATTCCTTATACCTCAGACCAAATAACACTAAGCAGCATTAGACCCATGCTATGCTCGCCCAAGATAATACTAAAAAGTAAAAACTATATTTTACTAATGTTTGATGATTTAGCACATCATGTATCATCTAAAATATTTAATTGATATTTCATCTATTTATAAATAAGTGGTGTTTAAATTTTTTATTTTGTTATTAAACAAATTATTAGTTAATCAAGAAGACATTAATAATTTTTTTTTAAAATTTTATCCTTCTTTAAATAGAGAGAGGTTTTACATCACCATAAGATTATTAAAGAATTACCTCTCCCTCCCATATTAATGAAAAAAGGGTCAAATATGTCCCTAAATTTTGCGAAAATGTTCAGATATACCTTCCATAAAAAGTTTAGCTCACCAATGCACTTGCCGTTCAAGTCTTGGGCCATATATACCCCTGTTGTCAAGTTTTGGGTCATATATATTCATGTTGTCAAGTTTTAGGTCATATATACCCTTATTGTCGTTAATTGCTTTGCTAAAAAATTTCAACTCCCCTTTTCCTTTTTTTTTTTAAGAAATCATCTTTCCACATTACTTTTTAATTGTCATATCGCATATAATTAAATTCACTCATTCTTCTACACATTAACCATCCGTCAAATGTTCTCATCTACCTCATAATTTCTTTGAATTTTCTCTAATTTGCCAAAATTCTTTGTTGTGTTTTTTGATGTTTGCATAACCCCAAGAATAATCAAGTAAAAAATAAAAAAAGTCAAGAACACCCCATAAAAACTCAATGAACAATTGCGATAAAAATCAAGAATTAAAGTACTTACCAACTACAAATTATTTTAGTATCATACCAACCGACTTCATCTTCCACACCACCGTCAATTCCAACATCAAGAATAAGAAGAATAAGGAAAACCCAAGTGAGAATTTAGGATGTAGAAGTGTAAAAGAGGCAGCCGATATAGAGACAACAAAAACAAGTTGTCAATTAAGAGGATATCTTTTGTACGTATATATGTATGTATGAGAGAAACGGTTATGCAAGAATCTGAAAATACAACAAAAGGATTTCGACAAATTAGAGAAAATCTTAAGAGATTGTGAGGTATATGAGAGCATTTGACGGATGTTTAATGTGTAGAAGAAGAGGTGGATTTAATTATATGTGATGTTGCAATAAAAAAATGATGTGATAAATATAATTTTTTAAAGAAAAAAAAGAAAATGTGGGTTGAAAAATTTCAGCAAAATAATTAACGGCGACAAGGGTATATATATATGGCCCCTTGGCAACAGGGGTATATATGATCCAAAATTTAACAACAGGGGTATATATGGACCAAAACTTGGACGAAAACGGCATTGATGAGCTAAACTTTTAACGGAGGGTATATCTGAACATTTTCACAAAATTTAAGGGCATATTTGATCCTTTTCCTCATATTAATTGGTCATCTTACTAAAAATGGTTGTCTCGTACAAATTGATTACCTCACTAAATCAAGAAAGTGTTAACTAAATTTTTTCCTCATTACCCTTGCAATTAATTCTTTTCAAAAGTGTTTACACTTGTTTGTTAAGTTCCGAAGAAACTATTTAAGAGGCGAATTAAGAAAATTACCTTCTCATTTATGATTTCTTAATCATCATATAAAGTAAAATATGCCTAACTAATATGAAACGAAAGGAGTACAATTTTTTCAAGATATTTATTGAGGGCAAGTAAGTAAAAATATTGTGTATTTTCTAAGAATGAATAGTTTGTTAAGAAGTGTGTCTAACTTGAAAGTTGAAATATAATTTATTTATAAAGTAACATTACTTTTCAATATGACAAATGAGGATTGTTCGAATGAAAAACACCTTATTTTCAGTACGGAGGTTTGAGTTTGAGACATTGAAAGAGCAAAAAGAATGAAAGCTCCTAGGGTGGGGTCAGTTTTTTTATTTTTTCTTTAAAAAAAAATCTTACATTTTAATGTTGATACTAAAAAATCAATTTTTGAGTTTTTTTTTGGGGCTATTAATTTGGTACCACACAACTAGATAATGCCCATTGAAATAGGACAAAAAATGTTTATCTTGCTTACAACCTCCCCCCCTCCCCCCTCCCCCCTCCCACACACCGCAAACCCAACACACACAGTCACAACACACACAAAAAAAAAATTAATGCCCATTGAAATTGGGACTGCAATTTTAAAACTATTCTTTTTTTTCCCCAGAATTTTCGTCTCTTTAATCCATTTCTACAAATCTTTCTCCTCAAATCCTTAGATCTCTCAAAGATTATCTCTAGATTTGACACCCTTTATATTTTAAATCTTTTTAGCTTATGGAAAGTCATTTTAGTTTGACAAATATTTAAACCTCCCTCTATAGTTAATGTTTCATTACATTGACTCTCCAATGTCCAATCATCAGTAATCAATCGCCATTATGTCCCTATAGTACGTACACCCAAAAATTTAAGGACTATGTATAACAGTATAATACTGGCATTTACGCCCTCCGTCATATTTAATTTGGCACGTATGTTAAATATATTCGAGCAGTTTATTTTTTACTTATAACTTATTTTTATTAAATAAATTTTTATTTTTACTTGTTATTTGTGACATAAAAGATATTCTTTTTTACTCTTAGCATTAATTATTTATTTTTCAAACAATTCAAGACATATAAATAGTTTTAATTTTTCAGTCACAACAAGTGTATTAATTCTTCTCTGCAACACGCGATCCGAATTAGTCGAGGCTCCAATGCGGGCACCAAACACCGGGAGAGAAAACAAACAAAAAAGTGTATTAATTCTTCTGGCGTGCTGAATATCCGGCTATTTGAATTTGTTTGAATTCACGTAAGTTTCAATACAAGAAAGAAATTGGATAAAGAATTCTGATATACTCAGAGTCCCTTTTTTATTTTTTAAATTACTTTTCAACTCTCTGGATTCCTAAATAGCACGACATAAGATTACATAATAATTTTATTGACAGAATTTATTAGTGTTAATCAATTCAAAACATTTTTACGACTGATATAGAATGAGCCGCTAGAAGTAGGAAATTACAGTTTACAACCAAACTTTGATAGTTTATATATTTATGAACGAACGAGAACTAAACCAATTAACAACGTTTATACTCGGTCAAACACATCGACAGATCCCTCAATTTGGCACGATCTTTCACTTTGGCATCTAAGATTGATGTTGTTCATTTTAAGCATCTAAACTAGCTACAAGGTGTGTCATTTTGACACCTTTTTGCATCAGCTCAGGTGCGTGAATTACACTCGCTTCCAACATGGATTAAATAACCAATTAATTTGTATCAACTCATTTTAAATCACCACGTCATTATATACACTCACAATTACTTTTTTTTTTCCTTAAAAAAACAAAATACATGACAAGGCATCCAATGAATTAATGACATGTGGATTTTGACCAAATAATTATAAAATTTCTTTGACTTCATCTTCCCCACTCAACCATTCTTCTAGCAACCTCCATCAATGGAGGTTGAATTTTTCAAGGATGACAAACATGCCTCCTCATTCTTTAAGGATGATAGATCCGCATTAATAGCTTCCTGAATTTCAGATATATTATTGATTTGAATAATACCCTTTAAATTGGAGTTGAACAAGATCTCGGAAAGCTTCTATTATTATTATTCTATTCTTCAAAGACTGCAGCTTTTTCTTCTTTTATTACAATGTGGCATCTTCTTCTGTGTAACAGAAAACAAAAAGATAAAAAAAGAGTTGGACCCCTCTATCTTAGGTGATCTTTTCTTGCATATGTATGTAGTGGCAGCAATGATTTGGGGGTGGGGAGAGGGTGGGAGAAGACGATTATGGGGTGAGGCTGGCAGCAACGATTTGGGGGTGGGGTGGGTTAAGGAAGATGATATATGTAGACGTATAAAATTCAACGGGTTAAATTCATACAAAATTTGAGTTTAATTCATGATCATTTGGGTTGATTAACTAATTTGGGCCCTACAAATTAATTAGTCTATTTCGTTAAATTCAAGCCCAAAGTCCATTACACTTTGGAGCCCAAACCCATGCCACGTATCAGGGTGACTTGGCATTTCCGTCAAATTAAAGACCAACGAGGTGACGCCACATGTCCAAATGATGTGAAAATCTCATTCAAATTCAAGAACCGATCAAAAGTCGTCAAGTGTCAAAGTGACATATTTCGGTCAATCACAAGCAACCAGGTCTACTCCCTACAACTATAAAAAGGGGGTAGCATAACATTCTAAAGAAGATTCTAAAAAGAGAACTTGGACAAGCATTGACAACGTCGGAATTGACTATCAAGTCCCTGCAAGGAGTAATCAACATAGTTCTTCCCGGAGATTATTCCAAAGCGACAAAACACCTTCCAACATCCCCGACGATTGAAATACGTCTCTAGGAGTCCAAATCATCCAACGATTCGAGAAAAACGTTACTGAAGGCCCAATCACTTTTAAGTTTAGGAGAGATTGTCACGCCTCAAATCCTATTGGGGCGGACCGACACCCGTAACCGAGGAGGCCCGGGAGAACCAGCTCATAACCTTATACTTCCCATGCATACCTCTATGACAACCCAAAATTCGGAAAACATCATGTCGCATATAAAAGGAAATAATCACCTGTATAAGCTCGAGCACACATATATATGTATATACAATACTTGGCCGTTGGAGCCATCGCGTCTATTAACAAAACACCACCTTGACTGTACGTTAGGTCTACAAAGCCTCTAGACAATACACAGAGTTTAACTAAGGTCGGGACACACCCCGCCATATAACTAACTTCTATACAATACCAAAAGTGACTGGATATGACACGGAAAGCCCCGAAGCAAACTGGAGCTCACCAAAAGCAGCTGGATATCCTGGCTCCTACTTGTGCGGTGTATGAGCTGAGGTACCTGTGCCTGCAGCATGAAATGCAGGTCCCCCGTGGGGGACGTCAGTACGAAATATGTACTGAGTATGTAAAGCTGTAGATAATCACATATGATATAGGAGCTCAATAGAAATCAGAAACAAGTGAATAAATCGTAATAGGAGTGGACCACACTTACTAGAACTTGTGACAACCTGTACATTGTATTTATTCAATCACTTTACCTTCATTCTTATCATCTTTGTAAACATTACTGTACTATACTGTGACCATTAGGCTGCCTCCAGTACATATCAATTGGGATCGACCCATGATAGGCTTATGCCCCTGGGATACCACCCATAAACACATAAATAGGGATCGACCCATGATAGGCTTATGCCCCTGGGATACCACCCGATAAGAGAGAACTTTCATCACTTAGTTCAATTAATCTTTGAGATTGTTATTTCGATCGCCACCACATTTTTGATACTTTAAAACAATGATACATCAATAAGAGACATATAAATAGACCATCAATGCAATAACAATGAAGTAAGAACCCATTAGCACATCAATGAAGTATTTTGGAGTCATCAATGCCATAACAATGAAGTAGGAACTTATTGGTATATCAATGAAACGTTTTGGAGTCATTAATAGCACATGGATCTTGTTTGAGTAACCGGATACCTTCTGACATTCATTAATGCAATAAACATGTAAGATTTGGAAAACAAGTAAGTATTGGAATGTCTTGACATCTTGTAGGGTGGAAACAAGTTCATTGGTAACGTAGGACATCATACAAAACCTTTATGGATCACATGTTATTGAATAACTTTGGAAACTTTCTTAATAGAACAATTGTTCACTTTCATGCCAAAGATATGGTATAGAGTATGCTTTGCATACCTGACTGTCAACCTTCAATACTAGTCCAAAATGGACTTCCCGTCTTTTCGGATTACTTATCTACAATGAACATATATAGCAATCTAGTATTAGCAACCAAACGTCATAATTCAATTATTTGAATTCACCAAACTAGTGGTTAAGTAGTAAGCCTTAATTACACCATAAAGGGTGTCACTTTAACCCTCTTATACTCCAATTACATTCACATGTCATGCATATTCATACAACATCCTCCAATATCAAGTTTGGATTCATTTATCCTTCCAACCAATCCATTAAACCAAATTGAGCCATAGACATAAATAATCATCAATTCAATAGTATATCACCATATCCACCTTCCATAACTCAATTACCATATCCACTTTTCACAATTCGATACAACCAAACCATGCAAAATAGTCCATAACCCTATTTCCATCACCTTTCAATAACAATCAATACATATAATCCTCTATCACACATATACATATGGAAAAGAACAAAGGCAAACAATATTCATACCTTAGAATTCACCTCTTGATTATGCAATCATGTTTGCATAAATAATAGGTGTCGTTCGAAGCTCTCGAGATGACAAACGCAGTTATCGGATTACTTTGGAATTTCTACGGTTGAATCAAAAGTAATTTAAAGGTCAAATTTGGCTAGGGTTTGTTCTTTCTCAATGATTGATGATGAAAATAAGTTTTTGAACTCATATACATGTATATATACACATATTCCCGTCCATAATATAATAGGAAATGACCAAAATGCCTTTAAAATTTAAATAATGTCAAATTTGTCCTTTGGTAGACTGTTTTGACAAGCTAAAGTAGATCGACCATAACTCTTTGATCCGATATCGGATTTGAGTGAAATTGGTATCGTTGAAAGTATAATTCAAAGGTCTTTGATTTCATATAAAGTAGGCCACCCAGTTCGTCCTGTACAAGGAGTTATGGTCGTTTGAAGTTGACCCTAAAAATCTATTTTGATAGGCTGAAGTAAAACGAGTATAACTCCTTACTCAGACGTTGTATTTGGATGAAACAAATTGTATTGGAAATAAGACTCAAAGATATTTCTTTTAATAGGTCACAGCTCTCCCAGTTCATTATATTAAGGTAGTTATGATCGTTTGAAGTTGACACAAAAATTCGGCTGGCCTCAGTAGTTTGTGTGCAGGAAATTTTCCTGCACATTTACTATTCCCAAATATCCCGGCCACCGTTTTATAGTTTCAAACGTGCTCGATTATATCCGAAACCTATACATTTTTGGAAATCTTTATATCGTTGGAAAACTTATTCAATAACCTTCACATGGAACCATCGACGGGCAAATTACGGTATAAATAAAATAAAAAATTAATTCCATATAAATAAGACCAATACACGTACTTGAATACGAGGTGTTACATCCTTCCCCCCTTTAGGACATTCGTCCTCGAATGTTAGCGTAGTTATTCAACCGAAACAAGTTCAAGTCCATCATTAATATTCACATCATCACATAAATACTATGCATATATATAAAAAAAAACTTACTTGTTAATGTTCTAACTCCGTTTCTTGAACTTCCTCTTCATATTTGAACAAATGAGGGTACTTAGATTTCATTGCTTCCTCAGCTTCCTATGTAATCTCTTCCCTTTGACGATTTCTCCAACGTACTTTCACAGATGCTATATCTTTATTTCTCATCTTCTTAACTTGGCGATCTAGAATAGCAATAGGCACTTCCTCATAGGTAAGATTTTTCGCAACTTGCACATCCTCAGTAGAAGTGATATGTGATGGATCTCCGATGCACTTTCGAAGCATTGACACATGAAATACCGTATGTACTGATGAGAGCTCTTGGGGTAGCTCTAATTCATATGCAACTTGTCCAAACCTTCGAGTGATCTTATACGGGCCTATATAACGTGGACTCAACTTATCTTTCTTGCCAAATCTCATTACCCCTTTCATTGGTGATACCTTCAAAAATACCCAATCACTTATAGAAAACTCTAGCCCTCTTCTTCTACTATCCGCATATGACTTGTGTCGACTTTGGGCTGTTTTCAGTTGTTGCTGATTTACTTTAACCTTCTCTATGGCTTGATAAACAAGATCCGGTCCCAACAAAAGAGTTTCACCCACTTCGAACCATCCTATTGGTGATCTACACTTCCTTCCATATAAAGCTTCATATGGTGCCATTTTGATACTTGAATGATAGCTATTATTGTAGGCAAACTCAATAAGAGGTAAATGATCATCCCAGTTTCCCTTGAAATCTATTACACAAGCTCGTAGCATATCTTCAAGTGTTTGGATGGTACGTTCTGCTTGTCCATCTGTTTGAGGGTGAAAAGTTGTACTCAACTTTACTTGTGTTCCCAAACACCTCTGAAAAGACTTCCAAAAGTTTGTGGTAAATTGGGTTCCCCGATCTGATATAATAGAGATTGACACTCCATGTAATCGGACTATCTCTTTAATGTATAGCTTCGCATACTCTTCAATTGTGTAAGTGGTCCTAACTGGTAGGAAATGTGTGGATTTGGTATGCCTATCAACAATCACCCATATAGAATCAAACTTCCGGGATGTACGAGGAAAACCAATAACGAAATCCATGTTGATCATGTCCCACTTCCAGCTTGGAAGATCAATGCATTGCATATAACCTCCGGGTTTTTGGTGCTCAACTTTAACTCTTTGACAATTTGGACATTCAGCTACAAATTCTGCAATGCTCTTCTTCATGTCATTCCACCAATACATATATTTCAAATCTTAATACATTTTGGTTGATCCTGGATGAATGGAATACCTTGAACAATGTGCCTCTGTCATAATCTTCTTTCTTAGCCCGTCTACATCGGGCACACACAATCGGTTTTGGCATTGAAGTACTCCTTCTCGTGTAAGCTCAAATGCCTTGGTCGCACCACTCTGAACGTTCTCCTTAAGCTGTAATAAAATAGGATCTGCATATTGCTTCTCTTTCACTTCAGCTACTAATGAAGATTCCACAGCATTATGTACGATAAACTCTTTATCCGGAGTTTCAAGAAGGCAAACTCCCAAACTAGCTAACTGGTGAGGATCTTTAATCATCCCTTGCCTTTCTATAGGTGCCATCATAGCCTTACGACTTAACGCATCAGCTACCACATTTGCTTTCCCTGGATGGTACAAGATATCAACATCGTAGTCTTTTAATAGTTCAAGCCATCTCCGCTGCCTTAAATTTAGATCCTTCTGATTAAAAATATATTGCAATCTCTTATGGTCAATATATATATCAACATGAACCCCATATAAGTAGTGGCGCCATATCTTTAAAGCAAAAATAACTGCTGCCAGCTCAAGATCGTGTGTAGGATAATTTTTCTCATGTGGCCGCAATTGTCTAGAAGCATATGTTATTACCTTACCATGCTGCATCAATACACATCCTAAACCAATTCTGGAAGCATCACAATACATTGTATACCCTTCGGTGCCTTCTAGAAGTACCAACACGGGTGTAAAAATCAACTTGTTCTTTAAATCTTGAAAACTCTTCTCACAGGCATCATTCCATTGGAATTTGGATGCTTTATGGGTTAGCTTGGTTAAGGGTGCTGAAATGGAAGAAAAACCTTCAACAAACCTTCTATAATAACTGGCCAACCCGAGAAAACTACGAATCTCCGTAGGCGTTGTGGGCCTTGGCCATTTCTTCACAACTTCTATCTTTTGAGCATCAACCTTTATCCCTTCACTGGATACAATATGACCCAAAAATGCCACCGACTTTAACCAAAACTCACATTTAGAGAACTTTGCATAAAGCTTACAATCACAAAGAGTCTGCAATGCCTGTCATAAGTGATTGGCATGGTCCTCTTCTGATCTAGAATAAACTAGAATATCATCTATAAAAACTATCACAAATACATCCAGGAATGGCTTAAACACCCTATTAATCAAATCCATAAAAGTTGCGGGTGCATTTGTTAGCCCAAATGACATAACTAGAAACTCATAATGACCATACCGTGTTCAGAAAGTTGTCTTGGGTATATCCTTCTCTTTGACCCTCACTTGGTGGTAACCTGACCTCAAATCAATCTTAGAAAAGCACTTGGCGCCCTGTAACTGATCAAATAAATCATCAATTCTTGGGAGAGGATATTTATTCTTAATAGTCACCTTATTCAATTGCCGATAATCAATACACATCCTCAGTGAGCCATTCTTTTTGCGCACAAATAACACTGGTGCTTCCAAGAGGGACATACTAGGCTTTATGAATCCCTTCTCTAGCAAATCTTTCAATTGCTCTTTCAATTCTCGTAATTCTGCTGGGGCCATTCTATACGGAGAAATGAAGATTGGTTGGGTGCCTGGTATTACATCAATACCAAACTCTACTTCTCGTTCAGGAGGCAAACCTGGAAGATCTTCAGAAAATACATTAGAAAATTCATTTACCACCGAAACAACGTGAAAAGTTGGTGGCTCCACTTCTGTATCCCTTACTCTAACTAAATGATATATGTATCTCTTGGAAATCATTCTTCTTGCCTTAAAATAAAAAATAAATCTACCTCTTGGCGCGCCAATTTCACCTTTCCATTCAAGGACTGATTCATTTGGAAAATGGAAATATACCTTTTTCGTGCAGCAATCAATTGTGGCATAACAAGACGCCAACCAGTCCATACCCATTATAACATCAAAATCTACCATTTCTAACTCCACAAGATCAGCCATCGTATCACGACCACAAACAGTTACTATGCAGTTTCGGTAAACCCTTCTAGCTATAATAGATTCCCCAACCGGTGTGGACACTTCAAATGGCTTAACTAACAGTTCGGGTATTCTTTCAAACTTTCCAGCAACCAATGGAGTAACATAAGATAATGTAGAACCAAAATCAATTAAGGCATATACATCGAATGAAAAGATAGACAACGTACTCGTAACCACATCTGGGGAAGTCTCTAAATTCTGTCGATCCGCTAGAGCATACGTACGATTTTGAGCCCCGCTAGAACTCGTGGCTCCTCTATCACCTCTAACACGACCCATTGGTTGTGCACCCCTTCTTGAATAAGACATCGATGATGATGATGATGATGCAACAAATGACCCCGTAGGTCATGCCATACCCCCTATGCCCCTTCGTGGGCATTCTCTCATCATATGCTCCGACATACCGCACCAAAAGCAAACATTGGTCCCAAGTCGACATGCGCCCAAATAATACCTTCTACATTTATTGCATGGCTCTCGAGAAGGTATCGATTGGCTCATATTCCCTTGCCCTTGGTACCCCACTGTCCGCGAACTCTGACTCTCACTTTTGTGCCCAAATTGATTTCCTCTGGACCCTTGGAACTGTGGTGGGGCACTGCTGCAGAATAAGAAGATAATGGCCTAGGTGGTCTAGCAGAAAACTGTGGTCTGAACCCTCATTGGGATGCCATGAACTGCCCTGTAGATCTGGCCCTCTTGGAATATCCTCTTTCTAATTCCTGTGTTCTTCTCCTATGCCTCTGATCTTCCATTTTCTTTGCAAAAGCTTGGATCCTCGCTATGTCCATATCTTTGTTCAAAGCGGCAATAGTACAATCTCTAACCAGATATGGATCCAGCCTATCCACATATTGATGAACTCTGTCACCTATAGTAGCTACAATATTAGGAACATATCTCGACAAGGAATTAAATCAGAGACTGTACTCCCCCGCGCTCATATTCTCCTGATGAAGATTTAAAAACTGATCTGCACGGGCCTGACGAATCTCGAATGGAAGATAATGATCAAGAAATGCCTCTTTGAACTCTTTCCAAGTAGCTGGGGGTGCATCAATACCCCTAGATCGCTTCCAGTCCTCATACCAATATATAGCCTCCCCTTTGAATCTATACGCTGCTAACTTCACTGTCTCTCTACCCGTTACATGCATAACATCTAAGGGCCTTTGAATTTGATCAATAAAGTCCTGTGGGTCCTCATTAAGATCTGATCCAGTAAAAGTGAGAGGATCCATATTAAGAAAATCCTGTGTTCGAAGGCTAGCCGCCCTATCTGTACCACTAGGACCCGTGGTAGGAATGTCTTGCCCTTGAGTTTGCCCAGCAACTATACGAGTCAAAAGTTGCACTGCATTTCTAAGATCTTGATCAGCAGCATTAATAGGTGGCTCTGGGGATATAGTTCTCCTCTCCCTTATTTCTTCCGGAGTGGAAGAAATTTCTGATGCATGCTCAGCTGGAGCCTCACTTTGATTAGCTGGTATAGTGGGTGACTTACTAGTCCCCTCTTCGGCAGCCACATCTACTTGTTTACCGATATTCTTGCTTCTGGTAACCGGCATCATTACTATAATAAGAGAAACAAATGGATTCAGTCGTTAACTATGACTTCATATACAATATAGGCTCTATCGCACGATCTAAGACATGAAGAAAAGAGACAATTCCTAAATATCCATAGCCTCCTATTTATAGATGTGGTGCACGACACACCGATAAACAAGACTCTACGTAGACACGGCTTTGTAGACTCACTAGGACGAACTTCTCTAATACCACTTTTGTCACGCCTCAAATCCTATTGGGGCGGACCGGCACCTGTAACCGAGGAGGCCCGGGAGAACCAGCTCATAACCTTATACTTCCCATGCATACCTCTATGACAACTCGAAATTCAGACAGCATCATGTCACATATAAAAGGAAATAATCACCTGTATAAGCTCGAGCACACACATATATATGTATATACAATACTTGGTCGTTAGAGCCATCACGTCTATTAACAAAACACCACCTTGACTGTACATTAGGTCTACAAAGTCTCTAGACAATACACAGAGATTAACTAAGGTCGGGACACACCCCTCCATATAACTTTCTATACAATACAAAAAGTGACTGGATATGACACGGAAAGCCCCGAAGCAAACTGGAGCTCACCAAAAGCAGCTGGATATCCTGGCTCCTACTTGTGCGATGTATGAGCTGAGGTACCTGTACCTGCAGTATGAAATACAGGTCCCCCGTGGGGGACGTCAGAACAAAATATGTACTGAGTATGTAAAGTTGTAGATAATCACATATGATATAGGAGCTCAATAGAAATCAGAAACAAGTGAATAAATTGTAATAGGAGTGGACCACACTTACTAGAACTTGTGACAACCTTTACATTGTATTTATTCAATCACTTTACCTTCGTTCTTATCATCTTTGTAATCATTACTGTACTGTATTATGACCATTAGGCTGCCTCCAGTACATATCAACTAGGATCGACCCATGATAGGCTTATGCCCCTGGGATACCACCCATAAACACATAAATAGGGATCGACCCATGATAGGCTTATGCCCCTGGGATACCACCCGATAAGAGAGAACTTCCATCACTTAGTTCAATTAATCTTTGAGATTGTTATTTCGGTTGCCACCGCATTTTTGATACTTTGAAACAATGATACATCAATAAGAGACATATAAATAGACCATCAATGCAATAAAAATGAAGTAAGAACTCATTGGCACATCAATGAAGTGTTTTGGAGTCATCAATGCCATAACAATAAAGTAGGAACTTATTGGTATATTAATGAAATGTTTTGGAGTCATTAATAGCACATGGATCTTGTTTGAGTAACCGGATACCTTCTGACATTCATTAGTGCAATAAACATGTAAGATTTGGAAAACAAGTAAGTATTGGAATGTCTTGACATCTTGTAGGGTGGAAACCAGTTCATTGGTAACGTAGAACATCATACAAAACCTTTATGGATCACATGTTATTGAATAACTTTGGAAACTTTCTTAATAGAACAATTGTTCACTTCCATGCCAAAGATATGGTATAGAGTATGCTTTGCATACCTGACTGTCAAACTTCAATACTAGTCCCAAACGGACTTCCCGTCTTTTTGGATTACTTATCTACAATGAACATATATAGCAATCTAGTATTAGCAACCAAACGTCACAATTCAATTATTTGAATTCACCAAACTATTGGTTAAGTAGTAAGCCTTAATTACACCATAAAGGGTGTCACTTTAACCCTCTTATACTCCAATTACATTCACATGTCATGCATATTCATACAACATCCTCCAATATCAAGTTTGGATTCATTTATCCTTCCAACCAATCCATTAAACCAAATTGAGCCATAGACATAAATAATCATCAATTCAATAGTATATCACCATATCCACCTTCCATAACTCAATTACCATATCCACCTTCCACAATTCGTTACAACCAAACCATGTAAAATAGTCCATAACCCTATTTCCATCACTTTTCAATAACAACCAATACATACAATCCTCTATCACACATATACATATGGAAAGGAACAAAGGCAAACAATATTCATACCTTAGAATTCACCTATTGATTATGCAATCCTGTTTGCACAAATAATAGGTGTCGTTCGAAGCTCTCGAGATGACAAACGTAGTTATCGGATTACTTTGGAATTTCTACGGTTGAATCAAAAGTAATTTAAAGGTCAAATTTGGCTAGGGTTTGTTCTTTCTCAATGATTGATGATGAAAATGAGTTTTTGAACTCATATACATGTATATATACACATATTCCCGTCCATAATATAATAGGAAATGACCAAAATGCCTTTAAAATTTAAATAATGTCAAATCTGTCCTTTGGGAGATTGTTTTGACAAGCTAAAGTAGATCGACCATAACTCTTTGCTCCGATATCGTATTTGGGTGAAATTGGTATCGTTCGAAGGATAATTCAAAGATCTTTCATTTCATATAAAGTAAGCCACCCAGTTCGTCCTGTACAAGGAGTTATGGTCGTTTGAAGTTGACCCTAAAAATCTATTTTGATAGGCTGAAGTAAAACGAGTATAACTCCTTACTCAGACATTGGATTTGGATGAAACCAATTGCATTGGAAAGAAGACTCAAAGATATTTCTTTTAATAGCTCACAACTCTCCCAGTTCATTATATTAAGGGATTTATGATCGTTTGAAGTTGACCCAAAAATTCGGCTGGCCTCAGTAGTTTGTGTGCAGGAAATTTTCCTGCACATTTACTATTCCCAAATATCCCGGCCACCGTTTTATAGTTTTGAACGTGCTCGATCATATCCGAAACCTATTCGTTTTTGGAAATCTTTATATCGTTGGAAAGCTTATTCAATAACCTTCACATGAAACCATCGACGGGCAAATTCTGGTGTAAATAAAATAAAAAATTAATTCCATGTAAATAAGACCAATACACGTACTTGAATACGCCAATACACGTACTTGAATACGGGGTGTTACAGAGATGAATCAAGAGAGTCACGGAATTATACTCACAAAATTCATATTAATAAAATTATTATTTTCTTTTTATTTATTTTTGCTTGCAGCTAATTTTTAGAAGCTAGCAAAAATTTATTGCGAACAAATTTTGGCATGCCCAGTGGGACCGGTTTTGCTCTTCATCTCTTTCTCCTGCAAATCGGAAGCTACAAATTCATCTATTGCAATGGACTTCAGAAAAACAAATGATGTTACATGCAAGGGTTCTACTATTGCATCTGCTGACCTCAGTCGTGTTGGACCAATTACTCGTTGAAAGTTCAAGGATAGTGGCCTGGATGAATCTGAATACTTCACTTCTTTGAGGGTGGCAAAAAATAACAACTCTCATGTGATGACTGCTAGGGACAATCTTGCATCCATGTTCTTTGGCGAACTTTCTCTAACCGGATCCAACTTTGGTGAACCTGAAGATTCAACGAATTCACCAGTTTCAACAAAGGTCAATGCCTTAATATCTGACTCAACCGACATGAACGAGAAATTTGTAATGATGGAGAAAACCATTAAAGCCCTAAAGAAGTCGATTGACGATAAGAATCTTCATATCACTTAACTCATGAACAAACTGAAGGCCTATGAACAAGGAGAGTCAATTCACGTCCCTACTTATCCACCCGGTTTCACTCTACAAGACAAAGATATTGAGGAATTACCTGCTAAGTCTAACTTTCAGAAAGAGAAATAATCTGTTTCAGTTGTGGCTTTATCTGTCCAACAATTGTAAGACATAATAACAAACACCATCAGGGCTCAATATGGTGGAGCACCACAGAGTTCGTTGTATTACTTCAAGCCTTACACAAGACGAATTGATTGTCTACCCATGCTAACGGGCTATCAACCACCAAAGTTGCAAAAATTTAATGGCAAGGGAAACCCGAGGCAACACATTGCCCACATTGTCGAAACATGTAGCAACGCTGGAACATATGGCAATCTCTTAGTAAAATAGTTTGTTCGTTCATTGAAGGGGAACACATTTGACTGGTATATTGACTTGGAGCATGATTTAATTGATAGTTGGGAGCAGCTCGAGAAGGAATTTCTCAATCGATTCTACAGCACCCGACGAACGGTGAGCATGATAGAGTTAACGGGCACTAAGCAAAGAAAGAATGAGCTTGTAATGGATTACATCAATCAATGGAGATCATTGAGTTTGGAGTGCAAAGACCGCCTTTCTGAAATATCTGGGGTAGAAATATAAATTCAAGGAATGCATTAGGGCCTCCTATACATACTACAAGGAATCAAGCCGCGAACATTTGAAGAGCTAGCTACACGAGCACATGACATGGAGTTAAGCATCACAAGTCATGGAAAGGCATCCCCTTTTATTGACCCGATGAAAGAGAAAAGAAAGTTCAAGAAAGATATGACCTCAAAGACTAAAGAGTCTATGGCAGTGAAAGCAACTTCTGTGAAGGTCACAACCAAGCAAAATGTGAAGGAAGATGAAGGCTCGAGGCAATATCCAAGAGAGGATAAACGTTGTCCAACCTTGAAAGAATTAGAAACTAAGGTTTATCCATTTCCAAATTCATATGTACCTATGATACTAGATGAATTGCTAGTTAAGAAAATGATTGATCTTCTTGAATCAAAAAGGTTGGAGGAAATCAATAAGGTCAACAATCTCAAGTACTGTAAGTATCACGCGTCGTTGGCCATCTAACGGGAAAGTGCTTAATCTTGAAGGAGAAAATCATGACGCTAGTAAGTGAAGGAAAAATCACCATCGACATGGATGAAACAGTAGAGTCAAATCACACTAGTATCATTCCCGAGAAGAAAGAGTGTTCAATGTTGCAAGTCATGCCAAGCTCAATCTTCTTGTAGTTTGGGAGCTTCGAGCCAGTTGAAGTGGATTTTCCAAGGAAGACTCTTAAAGGCTCACTGGGAGCAGACAACAAAGCTAAAGTAATGATGATGATGGTTGGACCTTGGTTTCTCGTAAGAAAATGAGACATCAGGCAGTTCTAAGAATACGGCTTCCTAAGACAAGAGTGATAAAGAGTAACATGGAGAATCTACGACCACCAAAAGGGTTAAGTTTGATACTAGCAAGAAGATTGATGGTGCATTGTCATGGAAGGACTGAAGGCCTATTACATTGTATGTGTTCTTTTCGAAAAAAATTCTTGAAGATAGTTAAATTGGTGCCACTCATGTAATTTCCAGCATAGAGGAAGTAAATGAAAGCAAAGGAGGGCATTGTCCAACAATAACTCAAGAATTCTATGCTAATAGAGAAATTGCATCATGTTGTGTTGTAATTTCCTTCACAGATGGCGATTTATTATTAGGGTCTAAACTACATAACAGACCTTTGTTTGTGGTAGGGTCTATTCGAGAACAACATCTCAATCGCATATTGATCAATGATGGTTCGGCAGTCAATATCATGCCAAAGACAGTGCTCAAAAGGCTTGGAATCTCCATTGATGAATTATCCAAAAGCAACATAATGATTCAAGACTTCAATCAAGGAGGACAACGAGCCTTGGGAAAGATTCGTGTAGGATTATCCATTGGCGACATGAAATCAAACATTTTGATTCATGTTATAGATGCCAAAACATCATACAACTTGTTTCTCGGACGCCCCTGGATGCATAAAAATGGAGTGGTGTCATCTACTTTGCATCAATGCATGAAGTATGTAAAGGATGGTGAAGTAGTCAAAATTAATGCGGATATCAATCCTTTCACTGAGACAGAGTCGTATTTTGCAGATGCAAAATTCTACTTGGATTCTTATGAATTGGGTAAGGAGAAATCAATACTATCCAACCCAACTAATGTTGCTGCAAAAGAAGTAGAGGTTCAACGGGCTGCTGTCAAGACACCTAAGGGGAGAATTGAAAAATTCTCCACTAAGCTTTCATCATCTGAAAGGACGGACAACCCTTGCTGGAAATATGTACTCAACAAAGATACCCTCCAAGAAGAGAAATGAGCCATAAGGCATTCCAAGATTTGAAAGAGATTATGACTGTCCTAGTTATACAAGTTCCATCTATCACACCTGAGCTTCCAGGAAGCAATACTTTGGCTCATAAGATAAAAGGTCAGTTTGGTGAGAAAGACTTTAAGCTGCTTGAAAAATCAAGTTACGATTTCTCCAATCCGACAAGACTAGGTGAGCTCAAAGATGATGTCACCGGTGAGAAGATACATGGTCTTATAGAGGCACAAATAAAGTTGAGAAAGCAAGGGCATTATATTGCCACTCCTAAGCTTGGCCTGGGATTCAAGTTGCCGAAACCTCTCCGAATTTCTACTAAGAAGGGCAAGGAAAAAACTTCATCACTTTATTCCTCAGTAGAAAAATACAAAGAATATGAGAATGAGAAAATTCCACAACAAACTTTTGTGTTTGAACACATAGGAAGATTGACACCTCGTGTCTCTGTATTTGAAAGGTTGGGTTGCAAGGAAAAAAGTAGAGCCTCTAAACAAATGAAAGAAAAGGCCGACATCTCAAGAGCTTCTGTCTTTCAGCGTTTGGGAACCATAAGAAAGTCATTAGCGCAAAAAGGTTGCTGGAGAATGAAAAGCAAGGTTTTCTTGAAGGAATCGATGACAAATACATTCATAGTATCTTTCCATCACGTATGAAAAGAAAGGTTGTGTTGTCAATCACGATGGTTCACTAAAAGTGAAAAGAAGCATCATTGTGTTCACTAACCAGTTTTGTAGAGATACAAAAAAGGAGCAAGAAGAAGCCATCACGATATTCAAAGGAAGTCAATTGGAAGATTCCAACCTTGTACAAGCATCCTACCACATAATAGTGGAAGAAGGTCCATACTTAGATAGTGCGGATGATGATGTTCAAGAGGATCCACCCCAACTGGAGGATGGCATACAATCAATCATAGATGAACTCAAAGAACTTAATCTCGGCACTTTGGAAGACCCGCGCCCAACTTTCATTAGTGCGCTTCTTACACTGTAAGAAGAAAGGGACTACTTTAAGTTATTAGTTGAGTACAAAGATATTTTTGCCTGGTCATACCAAGAAATTCTAGGCCTTAGTCCAAGGGTAGTTATTCATCATTTGGGGATCAAAAAGGGGGCACGTCCTATAAAGCAGTCACAACGAGTGTTTCATCCTGAGTTGGTAACACAAATCGAAGCAGAGGTCAATAAACTTATCGAAATTGGATTTATCCGAGAAGTGAAGTACCCATCATGGATTTCAAACATTGTGCCTATCAAGAAGAAGAATGGTCAAATATGTGTCTATGTTGATTTTTGAGACTTGAATAAGGCATGTCCAAAATATGATTTCTCGATATCGATCATAGAGCTCATGGTTGATGCGACAACTGGACATGAAGTTATGACATTTATGGATGGGTCTTCCAAATATAATCAAATCAGAATGTCTCCAAAGGACAAAGAATGCACTGCATTCCAAACTTCAAAAGGGATATATTATTACAAAGTTATGCCTTTTGGTCTAAAGAATGCGGGTGCAACCTACCAACGTGCAATGCAAAATATTTTTTATGACATGTTACATAAGAGGGTGGAATGTTACGTCGATGACTTGGTGGTAAAGACAAAGTGCAGGGACGACCATCTTGAAGACCTTCACATTTTTTTGAGAGGTTAAGAAAATTTGACTTGAAAATGAACCCACTCAAATGTGCCTTTGGGGTTACTACAGAAAATTTTCTTGGCTTTATCGTGCGTCATCGAAGAATTGAAGTTGATCCCACAAAGATTGATGCTATCCAAAAAAAATGCCTGAACCAAAAAACTTGAGAGACCTCCGCAGTCTACAAGAAAATTTAGCATTCATTCGGAGGTTCATCTCTAACTTGGCGGGAAGGTGTCAACCCTTCAACCATCTGATGAAAAAAGATGTACCTTTCCACTGGGACCAACCATGTCAAAATGCTTTTGAAAGCATCAAAAGATACTTGTTGAATCCACCCATATTAGGGGCACCAACTCCTGGTAGGCTGTTGATACTCTACATTGCATCACAAGATTGATCACTTGGAGAACTTCTTGCTTAGGAGAATGATGATAAGAAGGAATAAGCGTTGTACTATCAAAGTCAAACCTTGATAGGAACTGAGATAAATTATACGTCCATTGAGAAAATGTGCTTAGCTTTGCTTTATGCGATAAAGAAATTAAGGCATTATTTTGAAGCACACTATCAAGCTAATTTCTCGGGCCGATCCTGTGAAGTTTGTAATGACACGTCCAGTTTTTTTAGGGCATCTAGAAAGATGGTCTGTATTGTTTAATCAATATGAGATCGTATACACACCTCAAAAGGCTGTGAAGGGGCAAGCACTTGCCAATTTCCTCGCTGATCACCCTTTGCCAGCAGAATGAGAGGTTTCAGATGAGTTTCCTGATAAAAATGTACTATTTACTGAAGAACTCCCTCCCTGGACAATGCTTTTTGATGGATCTGCAAGTCGAGATGGTGCAGGAGCAGGCGTTGTGCTGATATCACCAGAAAAATTAATCTGGCCATTCTCATTTGTTTTGGGTGAAACATGTTCCAATAATGCTGCAGAGTACCAAGCTTTAATTGTTGGCCTTGAAATGGCATTAGATATGAAAATTCCTTAATTGGGTGTATATGGTGATTCTAAGTTGATCATCAACCAACTTTTGGGGAGTTACGAGGTGAAGAAAGAAGATCTTTTGCCATATCACCAATATGCCATTCTTTTGCTTGAAAGGTTTGATCAGGTGTTCCTAAACCATGTACCAAAAGAATAAAATCTCATGGCGGATGCTCTGGCTAACTTAGCCACAACGTTGGCACTCGGAGAGAATGAGTCAACAAAGGTGCAAGTATGTCACCGATGGGTTATTCCTGGTTGTCTCAATCTTCAAATAGATGAAAGCCATCATACATCTATTCGAGTAGTAGAATAGGAAGATTGGCGGAAACTAATAATTGAGTATCTCGAGCATGGAAGGCTACCTGAGGATCCATGAAAAAGAGCAGACATTAAGAGAAGGGCACCACGATTCATCTTTCATGAGGGAATATTATTTCATCGTTCTTACGAGGGGTTATTCCTGCGATGTCTTGACAAAAAAGAAACTCCACGGACAATAGATGAAGCACATTTCAAGATGTGTGGGGCACACCAATCAGGGCCTAAACTTCATTTTCGCATCAAAAGGATGGGCTACTATTGGCCGATGATGGTGGTGGATTGTCTAGAGCATGCCAAAAGGTGTCAAGCATGTCAATTCCACGCTAATTACATCCATCAGTCTTCATAGCCTCTTCCTCCAACTGTGGCCTCATGGCCTTTTGATTCATGGGGACTTGATGTTGTTGGACCTCTTCCAAAGTCGTCAAAAGGGCAAATGTACATCTTAGCCGCTACTGACTATTTCTCAAAATGGGCTGAAGCTGTGCTATTAAAAGAAGTAAAAAAGGATAATATTGTTGATTTTATCAATTCAAACATAATTTTCAGGTATGGCATACCAAGATGCATAGTTACGGATAATGGAACGCCCTTCAACAAAAAACTCATGAAGACTTTGTGTGAGAAGTTCAATTTTAAGTAGCATAAGTCTTTAATGTACAATGTACCTGCCAATGGTCTTGGCGAAGCTTTTAACAAGACACTTGGTAACCTATTGAAGAAAGTTGTTGCAAGAAATAAAAGGGATTGGCATGAGAAGATCGGTGAAGCTTTATGGGCATATCGTACAACCTTCACGATTGCAATGCAAACAACCCCGTATTCATTGGTGTATGGCGTAGAGGCGGTCCTTTAATTAGAACAACAAATTCCATCATTGCGAATTGCGATTCAAGAAGGGCTTACAACTGAACATAACGCTCAACTTCGTCTAGCAGAGTTGGAGGCATTGGACGAGAAGAGATTAGAAGCACAATAAAGATTGTAGGGTTATCAATCTCGACTTGCTAGAGATTTCAACAAGAGGGTGCGACCACGATCATTTCAAGTAGGTGACTTGGTCTTAGCAGTTCGAAGACCCATAATACTCAACAAACGCATCAGTGATAAGTTTACATCAAAATGGGATTCAAGTGGCGCTTATAAGATTGTCGATCAAGATGGTGTAAGAGTTGGTCCCATCAACAACAAATTCCTGAAGCAGTACTTTCCATGAAGGTTTCCTACGCTCCTTAAGGCACGAGCTTAAACTGCATGTCACTCCTGGCCTACATGAGTTTAAACTGTGAACGACTCTAAAAAAAAAGATTAAAAAAAAAATTTAAAAATAAAATGAACTCATCATTCTTGAACTACGTTATGACTTGATCCTTCCGAGGTACGTAGGCAGCTTAGAGTATTTTTACTCTAAGTTCAGTCATATGAGTTAAAAAAAGGGGTGAGGAATAACGTGTGTCATTGTTTGAGCACGATATTAATACTCTGAATTAAGATACATACCACATGAGGATAGACGTTCCTTCACTAAGCTTACCGCTGATGTGCAAAGGTGAAGAGAAAAACAAGGCGAAATGGATTTCGACAATATATCTGAATAAATCCGTATAGGTGTTCACCATCATTTTTTACATATGTGGTATATCTTAGAGTCCTCTTCAGAAAAAAAGGGCGGCTCATGATTTGAAATCTCCTACACCAAGTTATGAATATTCCATCATAGCCACTCAAAGTTGCAAAATAGGCCATCAAATTTCGAACTGAGCTGACTTTGATGAAGTATCTATATATGTAAAAGCATTGAGTAAGGTTTTTATGTATGTTGTAGATCTGCGAATCTACTTTCCAACGAAAAAAATGACACTTTATTCCGATACTCTTATGTCGAGATACAGAATTTATCGTAACGCTGCACAAAACTAATAAAACAAGCGAACCAGGATTAGAAGATCGATTTTGGGGAAATACATGGGACGATTCGGGTGCAATCTGATTATGATTCTCATGCAAGATGTAGCTATACAATTCTAGTTTTCAACGCAAAAAATGACACCTGATTTCGATACTCCTATGTCAAAATACTTAATTTATCATAACGCTGCGCAAAGCTGATAAAACAAGCATACCAGGATTAGAAGATTGATTTTGGGAAAATATCTGAGATGATTTGTGTGCAATATTATTATTATTCTCATATGAGACGTATCTCTTCGAGTCTAGTTTTCAACGCAAAAAATGGCACCTGATTTCGATACTCCTACATCAAAATACAAAGTTTATCGTGACGCTGCGCAAAACTGATAAAACTAGCGAACTAAGATGAGAAGAGCAGTTTTGGGGCAATATCTGGGATGATTTAGGTACAATCTGATTGTTATTCTCACGTGAGACGTATCACTACGATTCTAGTTTCTAACGCAAAAAATGTCTCTTGCTTCTAAGGTTCCTAAGTCAAGATATGAGAATTTTCGTGAGGCTGCACAAAACAAACAAAAAGTGACGAAACAAAACTGAAAGACTGATTTCAGAAGGGTACCTGGGCAAATCCGGAGAACTTCTGGCCATAATTTTTACATACATTATAGTTACATGAGTTATCCTGCCAACGGGATAAGAATTCTATAATTTTGATACTCCTAGTTCGATTTATGAATTTTTTACTATAGCCGCTCAAAGCTAAAATAAATCAAGTGACGCGAAATTCGAGTGAAGCCGTTTATAAAAGATTTGCACAAGTGTAAAAACCTTTTGGTCATGACTTTCATGCGTATTGTAGTTTTGAGAATTTTTATTCCAACGACACAAGTGACTCATAATTTTGAATTATTTATCTCATGTCTCAAATGTCAAAGCATATGAGTCGGGAAGGCAAATAATAGAACATGTTGGCGTGTCAAATTTTAAAAAATAAACTACATAGCATGAAAGACATTAAAAGAAAAAAATATCACATTTATTGCTCCAAGAAAGGCTGTCAGTACATCATGATAAGATCCAAAGTAAAACTAAAAATGAAAAAGGGAGCATTCTTAAACAAAAAAAAAAACTAGGGTAACAGCTTATGGTCAAGAATCTGAAGGCGACTTGTCTCAGCGATTTCCTTTAGCTTAGCAATTTTTTTAGCTTTTGTTTCCGACAGCGGGCTGATTTTCTCAAGGGAATGAATCTCGCCTTCAATGTTGCTGACACTCTCTTGATTTTTGGACAATTTCTTTTGATGTTCTTCGATAAGCAAAATAGTTTTCTTCTTCTTTGACGTCTAAGCTGCTAACTCTTTTTCAGCTCTCTCAAGGACTTTTTGAAGCTCTCCCAAACGCTTGTCCATCTTGACTTTGTCTTCATTTGCAGCATGAAGACGTTGTTGCGCAACAGAAAACAACTCTTGATGAGCATCTCTAGTTATCTTTTGGGAACTAGACAATTTTGCAACATCATAATCTCAATGCTTCTTAAAAAAGTCTGTAAGTAGAACTTCCAAAAAAAAGAGGTCAACGACGTTGACCTCCCGAAGACCTTTAAGAATTAAAGAAACACCTTTCTCTAACTCTTTGAGGTTTTTTGAGGATTCGGCAGAGAATTGTGTAATACATTCACACAAGGTACGCCACAATCCAGAAACATAGGACAACTTAAAAGTTGAAATAGCCTTTTGTGGTTCAAAATTTGGAGCAATCCGCTGTAATGTCCAAACCAAATCCTTGGGGACATTTGAAGGTCTATTATCATTTGCTTCAGCCACCATATCAGTAGTTGGAATATTTTGAAAAGTTTCAATATTTTCTGACAACTTTGTCGACGGATCCTTATTTGTATCTTGAGTCATGGCATTATCAAGAGAAAGATTGGGACTCTTCAACACACTTGAAGGATTCGATCTTGTGACACAATCCTCACCAAATATGTTACTGGAAACGTCCACAAGACCCAACTAAAAAAAAGAGAGAAGTTAATATTGAGTTAAGAGGCAAGTTGTGATATTAAAGAAGTAATTATTATCTGATGTGCCAAATCAGCCAAGGGCATTGTTGAACCAGTGACACCATCTTCAAAGATAGCGGTGTCAATACTTATAGAATCCAAATCAGCAAACTCACGATGTTGATCGCTTAGGTCCTTATGCTTTTTCTTCAAATGCTTCCAGTGTAGTTCTTGGCTAGCATTGCTTTCATTTGAACTAGAGACGGCACTATCAATAACAACTCTATTTAGTGAAACAAGTGGTTTGGACGCGTCACTGCAAAATGGCATAATGTCTAGTGACTTTTCAATGTCTTTATCCGATGGGCTGAAAGATTTCTTTCTTTTTTGGATTACGTTGATCACTTCGGAAGTGGAGATGGCTACCGCCTTGGGGGCCAATGAGGGGATTTTTACTCTTTTATCTATATATGTATCCTTGCCCTTTGAATTTTTAGATTTAGGAATAACTTGGATAGCTTGAGCAGGATTACCCGTTACCGCCTTGGACTTTGAAGAGAGAGAAAGCTTGTCTTGACCATCCAATTGAAGTTGGTCTCCTTTGGTTGATGAAGGGGCATCATTTTTCTTTGGGCCTCTTAAAATAATATGGGTATTTTATCTTACACAGTCTCTCGATGGGCTGACCACCAATTCGAGTACTCTCGAGTCATAAAAGGTCCATTGTCCAATAGATGCATTGGTATGTTAAGCTTTGACAAACTTTCAAGACGAACACAAGAATCCCAAAGTTGAACCAAAGCTAGCAGCGAACCATCAAAATGATGCTTTATCAGAATGCCGGGAACATCTTGACAAAATCCAAATTGACGACTAAATCGATGTGGGCTACAAGGCTCCACGATCAGATCATCATCATGCCTCAAAGTGACAAAACTTGAACGAAGACCTATGAAGAAGTCACTCCAAGAATTGGATAATTTGTTGTTATCATCAATTTGTACCTCTTTTTCCTGTAGCAAGGCCAAATGAGGAAGCTTCTTTATATTGACTTGTTTGAAATAAATTGTGAGCATCAACAAGGTCAAATTGTTTTGCCATTTTTTCTCCTGAAATTAGTCACATTTCCACCCCTCGTTGCGGATGGTTTACATGGTAATAAGTTTCAAAATACTCACCTATCCATCCATAAACATAATGGATGGGGAAGAGTGCATTCCAGGACCCCAAGTTTGAAGAAGTAGAGATCTCCCTAAGGCCGCTATAGATGCTTGCAAGAACTGGGACCATAAAGAAATTTTTCTCAATGAGCCATCAAGATTGCGACTTTGAAGACTCTAGCACGAATACAACCAGCCTTTTTGCTAGGGAGTAAAAATTTACACAACCAACATGCAAGGAAAGCCGTCAAATAAGTTTCATCTCTGAGTGATTCTTCCACACCTAACTCGACAAAATGGGCATTCTCTTTTTCAGCTCGTGATAAAAAATTCAAGTCAATATTCCCCAATGGGTCATGATTCATCCTTGGTTTTGTCTGATTTTTTGATATCTTTTGTGAAGGCTCAACGTATTTTCTTGGTCCTCGAAACCAAAAATTAGTCCAATCAAGAAAAGAGACATCATCAATGACACCTTTTGTAAGCCGGTAGAATGCCAAAAATAAGTGTGAGCAGCTTACAGGGAGAAAAAGCTTCCCTTTGTCATCCACATATGTTAACTCCTTCGCCGAGGAAATAACTTCATCATAAAATGACCCATGAACGTGAAGGCCTCCGATATTTCTCAAGTTCCATAAAGATATGGACAACTCTCCAATAAAAGTAGAAACTGTGTTGGTGGATGGACGCCAATTCTCACAGAAGGCCTAGAGCACATTCTCGTTATGGTCATACATGAACAATGAAGAAAAGTCGGCATCATAAGTCTTGTTGCGCTCCAAGGTCTCCTTATTACGATCAAGAACGTCTTCTATCCACTCCCAGTAGCTAGATGTATATCGAACCTCCCCAAAGCTGGGGGGAGGGACACGCCAACTGCTAAGGCTCCCATTGCGGCTAGGATAGCTTGCAACAACAACATTTTGATGTGTAGAAGACTTCAAAAGGAGAACGTTTCCAGTCATAATTTTGTCCAAAAAGTTATCCATGACGTCTTTAGTTTCTGTCGTTGACCATTCTGTGAGATGGAGGGAAGTTTCAAGCGGCTTTCTAACAAGCGGAAAGACGCCAATGACCGGAGAATGAACTTTCAAAGTGAGGGCTTTGGCATGCGAATCTGATTTGCTTTCTATGATCTTAAGGCAAGGGTATGGAGTTTTACGGTCGCTAAAACAAGTCATTATTGGGGACCAAGAGCACCCTACATCGTTCCTGAGGATTAATAAGAGAATAGAGATTAACCGTTATGGACATACAAGTTGAAAAAAATAGGAAACAAGAGAGCCTAAATTTGAGTGTAAAAAAATGAATGAGTAGCTCGCGAATGCAGTTACGTATTTCATATTGCAATCGTGCAAATTTGAGCGAGTAAGAGTCAACAGTGATACAAGAATAATCATGGAGATAAACTTATAAGAGTGCGCGTCTAACTCGAGACTTGAAGTGTGCAAGTGAAGTGCAAAGGAACACCATATCATACACCAAGAACCGACCACACACTATACTCCATAGGTACTTTTTGTCTTCCCTTCATTAAGGGCTTTTGGGACATTTCACTTATGTTTGTAAGAAGTCTATAAATAGACTAGTTTTAGGTCTTTAGTTTTTTTAGTTGTTTATTGCTATTGAAAGTTGTAACACTTGAACCAAACTCTCTAGTGTGAGGAGTGTACCACCTTAGTTTAGGGCTTAGAAAATCCACCAAATCCAAAATGAGGGTGATGCTAGGGTGGAATCGCTAGTATTGCCAAACATTGTTAAAAATCTTGGTGCTTGAGTGGTTCACGCCCTCTTGTGTCATTGTAAGAGTGTTGGTGTTGCCTATTACAAGTAATAAGGGTCTTAGTGTGTGACATACACTTAGGTTCTTAGTTCTTGTGAGAGTTGATGTCTCACTTCCTATCCTTACACTTCTTGTAATTGTGTTTTTGTTCTAGTAAAGTCGTGTATCGTGGTTATCTTGTTGTTGTTGTCTTATCATCTCGTGTTCATATTGTTGTTGGCTATTTTTGGTGTAAAATACACCTTGTATCATCTCGTTCTTGTGGTATTATTGTTGGCCGAGACTTGTTCCCCTTTTGGTTCTCAATTTGTCTTGTATTTTGTGTCTTGTTTCCATGTTGTGGGTTGATTCCGTTATCATTTGATATCATAGATAAGGCTGGTTGTCTTCCTACACTACCAATCTTGGTCTCTCTAAGTCTAAAAATAAAAAAAAGAAGTGTTGAAAAAATAAAAATTCCAAAAAGAAGCAAATCTGTCCATTCTTGTTGTCTTGGCCGAAATTGTGTCTTGTTATTTTGGGCCGAGATTTGTGTATAGATTTAGGTGTGTGTGTTTTGTCTTAGTAGTTTCTTGTGTTAGCTTATTGTTCACTAACACCCCTTGAGTCTAAAGTCCAAGATTTGAGCTCATGTCAAAGTGTTGTTGAAGGGTGAACGGCTAAGAGGTTGTTATTGTTCATATTGTTATTCTTGTTGTTCATATTGTTCTTAAAGTGGTGTTCAACAAAAGGAGTTGTTTGATTTTGAAAAGAGAAGAGAGATACAAGGCTTTGTGTTTGTCTTGGGAATACTTTCAAGACAACACCCAAGTGGTAAAGAAACAAAGGGCATCCAAAAAGCCTAGCTACTAAAAGAGTGAAAAACACATTTCAAGAGAGCCAAAAGAGGAAAGAGACAAGGCTACTACAAAAAGGTGTTTTGCCAAATTAGTACAAGTTGGTGAAAAGTTGATGAAAGCCTTTGACTCTTGGAAAGAGAGTCTAAAGCCTTGTCCACCTACACTACAACCAAAAATTCATCATCAAGGAGAGAGATTGAACAACTCAAGTTTGAAAAACATCATACTTCAACTACAACAACAATACAAGTTTAATTTTTGTGGTATTGTTGTTTTTGGTTCAAGACTTGAACCTTTGTTGGTGTTGTTGTGTGTGACATTTTGTGACTGTTTTTGTGTTTTCTGTTGGCTGTTTTTGTGATATTGTGGACTGTTTTGGAGCAATGGAACCCGAGACCTCATTCCCTCAACCCACGGTGGACCACAATGCTACAAGTACCATTTTTTCCCTCCTTGATTCTATGTCCCGAGACCTTGCTAGGACGAATGCGGGTCTTAAAAAAATTGGCTCATATGTGGTAACTATGAGTGAGAGGTTGGATCGAATGGAGAGTTGAAGAAACTCTCGTGCTTTTACTCCCGACACTTTACTTCCAATGACCAATCCTCCAAGACCATCACCTAATGCCGCAAGCAAGGCCCCATATAGCCCTCATAACTGAGACATAACTAGGCCCATTTCCCCACAATTCGATCAAGTCCAACAAGGACTTGGACGTAAAATGCCTACACTAGAAACGAACCCTCCCATCCAAGATCCACTTAACCAAAAGTGTCAACTTTCACCAATTCAAATTCCTTCCATCCAAGCTCCACAACCGAAGCTCCGTTTCACTAAACCAACCCTCTTGATCGAAGCTCCACTTTACCAAAACCGATATATCCATGTACAGGAGAATGGTAGAAAGGAACATGAAGGATATGGGGTCTACGACAATGCTTGTATGATGGTAGGAGACTTGAATCGGATGAGATTGAGGGTAAATCTTAACATGGAGAGGAAGCCGAGATTCAAAATAAAGATGGCGGCCGAGACTTGTTGTTATTGAGTTTGCGGGTTCTCCATGTTTTGCGAACTATTTTGAGTGGCTTCCTTTAAGTGTCCAATTGAACGAGGTGAAGCCATGAATTTATGGGCAAATTCCTCTCAAGATAGAAAGGATGATACAAGAATAATCACGGAGATGAACTTATGAGAGTGTGCGTTGAACCCGAGACTTGAAGTATGCAAGTGAAGTGCAAAGGAACACCATATCACATACCAAGAACCGGAAATACACTACACTCTATAGGCACCTTTTGTCTTCCCTTCATTAAGGGCTTTTGGGACATTTCACTTATGTTTGTAATAAGTCTATGAATAGACTAGGTTTAGGTCTTTAGTTTTTTTAGTTGTTTATTGATATTGAAAGTTGTAACACTTGATCAAAACTCTCTCTTGTGTGAGGAGTGTACCACTTTAGTTTAGGGCTTGGAAAAGACACCAAATTCGAAATGAGGGTGATGCTAGGGTGGAATCGCTAGTATTGCCAAACATTGCTAGAAACCTTGGTGCTTGAGTGATTCACGCCCTCTTGTGTCATTGTAAGAGTGTTGGTGTTTCCTATTACAAGTATTAAGGGTCTTAGTGTGCGACATACACTTAGTTTCTTAGTTTTTGTGAGAGTTGATGTCTCACTTCCTATCCTTACACTTCTTGTAATCGTGTTTGTGTTCATGTTCTAGTAAAGCCATGTATCGTGGTTATCTTGTTGTTGTTGTCTTATCATCTCATGTTCATCTTGTTGTTGGCTATTTTTGGTGTAAAATACACCTTGTATCATCTCGTTCTTGTGGTATTATTGTTGGACGAGACTTGTTCCCCTTTTGGTCCTCGATTTGTTTTCTGTTTTATGTCTTGTTTCCATGTTGTGGTTTGATTCCGTTATCAAACAGGCTGCTATGAAAGTTACAGTTACCTGAGGAGTGATGTTAGGCATATTTACACGCCTAAAGCACCTTAATTTACCCATATTTTAGCTCAGTTTTAAAGGACAAAGTATATAATTCCTGCACTTTTAGTCCTTTTTCCTGTAAGTGAGCTAACCAACGTGATTAGCAAGTTTTCAGGAATAAATGATGAAGATTTCAGCATTTTATGGACTGTTGGACGCCAAAGGAAACTTCACGTAAGAAGGAAGGCAGCTTCTGGAAGCTTGTGGACTGAAAGTGATGCATGGAGAACTTATCCCGGGCAAAAACAGCATTTCTAAAGACTTGGGGGATCAGCAGTAACTTAGTAGGATTAGGACAAGTATGCAGTAACCCAGTAGGACTAGGACAAGGATAAAAACCCTATTTCAGTAGGACTAGGACAAGGATGTTATAAAAACCCTATTTGCTGAATTTTTCAGCAAGCTTTTTATTATTCTCACTCATTCTCTTTCAATTCATTCTTACTCTCTTCTATTCTTAAATTCGTTGTTGACATTATTCTTCATCTATTCGAATTTTAATTTTCATGACAAGAGAAACGCTACTAGCAAGGAATTCACGCCACAAGTGACGCCAATACTTCCTTATCGTGATATTGTTATTGCTTTGGTATGATGATATCCTCGTGGTTTTCCTTCACAATTATGAGTAGCTAAACTTCTCTGTTAGGGTTATGGAAGCCTTATGAGATACTATCTATTGCTATGAGTTTGTGAATTCTTGATACGTATGCTGCTTATATCATTACTCTCTTTATCTTAATTGAATTCTTGTGGTTGCAAACATATAGAATACGCCAGTATAGCATTAACTTGTTCGAAAGAAAATTTACATGTCTGGAAAAGAGAGAATGACAAGGAAATAGGGCTACCAACCCCTGTTTAAAAGTTAGTGCCGTAACTGGATTAACCTCTTGGAGAATTCGTACCATTAGTATACGCTTTAAGCTCGAAAGAGTTAAAGTGATATAATCCTTGATGGTCGAAAGACACTAGGATTTACCATAGAATACGAATCTCTATAAGCGCATGCATGTCTGAATTCCGCATAACTCATAGCCAATAGATACGTAAAACTCATAAGGTGGACATAACCCTAACTTACAATTCTCATTGATTAAAACCTACTAAACATTCCGTTTTTCTTTGTTACTTTGATACTCTTAATTCACGCTATAATTAAATTCCCCCTTTTTTCGTAGAATTTTTTATCAACAGTCTACTAATCGTTGCATACTTAGTGACCAAGTATTCCCTGTGGGATTCGACACCCAACCCAATTGGGTTCTATATTTGACAACGACCGCTGACACTCTTACGAGAGCTGTAGTTTGAGCGTTATCAAATTTTGGCGCCGTTGCCGGGGAATACGGTGGTCAACTAAGTTTGTGATAGTTACTAGACCCTTTGGTCAAAGATTCTCGAATTTTACTTTTAGTTGTTGTTTTTGTTTTATTCAGGTTCTGTTGAGTGCATGCCAAATACTCGTAGTTCTGGTCAGCCATTATTACCCATAAATCCTGAACCTCAACTTATTGGCAGAATAGATGTGTAGCGTGACATTGACAGAAGGGCGGCTCAACAGGAGCAGGCTAGATTAGCTGCACTGGAAGCTGCTCAAGTACATCAACAGAATATTGATAACCCAGGGCGAGCAACAAATCCTGATGATGAGGACCTGGGTGATGATGAGTTACTGAATCCCAGGCGTACTGATGAAGTGACAACACTTATGCACAGGAGAGATCGTCAAGCTAGAATGATACCTAACCGCCGAGCTGTGCAGGCTCCTTTTGATGATGATGATGACGATCTGGATGGAGTTGGTGCCACAGGGGCTATTATTCCTCCACCCTTGTCACCCGGAGCTAAGTTCAATATCAATATCACTATGATTCAGTTATTGTAGCTCAAGGGGTTATTTGGTGGACTCACAGGCGATGATCCGAATATGCATCTGATCAACTTTATTTCAACATGCAAGTCATTTGACAATCCAGGAGTTGGGCAGAATGTAATTCGGCTGCACTTATTTCCATTGTCTCTGTCTGGGGAGGCAACTCTATGGTTGAACGGGCTAACTCCTGATTCTATTACTAATTGGAGGCAACTGAAAGACGCTTTCCTAAAAAGATTCTTTCCGTCATCCAAGAGAGCCCAATTACGGGATGAGATCAGCAACTTTCGACAGCTTCCAACTGAAGCTCTCCACGAAACATGGGAGAGGTTCAAGAAGAAGCTTATGCGGTGCCCAAATCATCAGATGGCCAACATCCACTTAATGGAGATATTATACAGGGCTTTGAACTCAGTAACAAAGCCAGTGGTTGATAATGCTGCAGGTGGGTCATTCATGGACCTTACTTTCATTGAGGCAAGTGATATGCTGGACCGTATGACAAAGCAGAGTAGAGCCTGGCATACCAGGGATGCTGAGGTAGCAAGCTCTACTTTATCTGTTGGCATGACTGCAGAGCAGAGCCGAAGACAAGAGTAACGTGACCAGGATATGGCTCACATAAAAACGCAGATGGATCTTCTTACCAAGCATTTATTATCAGGGAAGACCAAAAAAGTCAAGGCTGTGGTGTCAAAGGGAAGAGATGAGTCAGATTCCGAGGAGGAAGCAAACTATTTGAATAATCAGGGGGTTTCCGAGGCAATGCCCAAGGAAACCAAGGTCCGATCTATTATGATAAATCTAGATACAAGGACCGCGATCAAGGTGGTTGGAAGAATAAGACTGACATGAGTGGTTTGTATGTTCCTCCTGGAAACCGTGAGGCTGTGGCGTCTGGCTCTGGAAAGATGTCCATGGATGATATGATGGCTAAGCTGTTGAAAGGGGTGGAGGCGACCAATATAGGTGTTACTGAGGTAAAGAATGATTTGTCATCAATAAATCAATTGGTTGATTCGCATTCTACCGCGATAAAACAGCTGGAGCAACAATTGAGTCAACTATCAGCGGCATTCAATCAAAGAAAGGCTGGCACCTTACCTAGCGACACTGTGCAAAACCCAAGGAATGATGAATCATGTATGGCTATTACTACCAGGAGTGGTAAAGCATTGGAAAATCCATCCAAAGGCAAGCAGGTGGTTGATGATATAGCAGAGAATGTTGATGAAGCAGAGTTTGAAGATGCCGTAGAAGCTGAAGTGAGTGCTCATGATGTTACACCTAGGCGTCACCAGCCTGAAAAGAGTGATAATCGGAAGCAAGATAAAAAGAAAGTGGTGGAGAAAACGATTCCTCTTCCACCACCACCTTTTCCTCAGAGACTGGAGAAGAAGGCTGATGACACTCCTGAAAAGGTTGATAATCAGAAGCAAGATAAAGAGGAAGTGGTGGAGAAAATGATTCCTCTTCCACCACCACCTTTTCCACAGAGACTGAAGAAGAAAGCTGATGACACCAGGTTCAGTAAATTCATGACCATGTTGAAGCAACTGACTATTAATGTTCCGTTGGTGGAGGCGCTGGAACAGATGCCTGGGTACGCTAAATTCATGAAGGACCTTTGGACAAAGAAGCGGGCAGTAAGCTATAAGCTGGCAGATAATGTTCATCATTGCAGTGCAATTGCCACGAGGTCTTTAGTACAGAAGAAGGCAGATCCTGGTGCTTTCACTATTCCTTGCACGGTTGGATCTATGAATTTTGCTAAGGCATTGTGCGATTTGGGAGCTAGCATCAATTTGATGCCACTATCCATTTACAGAAAGTTGGGGTTGGGCGATCCTACACCAACCAATATGCGGCTCGTGATGGCAGATAGGTCGGTAAAAAGACCTGTTGGTATCTTATATGATGTGTTGGTGAAGGTTTCTACATTCATCTTTCCTGCAGACTTTGTTATTTTGGATTGCGAGGTGGATTCTGAAGTTCCCATAATCTTGGGACGCCCTTTCCTCGCAACCGGAAGTATGCTTATTGATTTACGAGCTAATGAGCTTTTATTTCGGTTGAATGACGAAGTGGTCCGTTTTGATGTATGCAAAGCAATGAAGCAGCCCAGCGATATGAATGTGTTCTCTGTAGATGATGTTTATTATGAGGATGAGAAAGAATTATCTGTAAAGAAACAGCTTACTGTTGAGTCACTATCTGATGTGCTACTAAATTTTGAACGCGAGGAGGCTGAAGAACAAGAAGAAACCGTTCGTGCTCTAACAGGAATAAGGTCCTATTCTCATGATCCTAAGAAGTTGGGCCTTGATCTTAAGAATCAATCTTCACCAACAGCGAAGATTTCCATTGAAGAGATACCAGCGCTAGAATCGAAAGAGCTCCCCAGTCACCTAAGGTATGCGTTTTTGGGAAGTGGAAATACACTTCCGGTGAGTGTTGCGGCTGATTTAGGTGAATAGCACGTAGAGGCTCTCATCTCTGCTCTGAAGAGGTACAAGAGAGCCATTGGTTGTTCTATTGATGATATAATTGGTATCCCACCTGGGATATGTATGCACAAGATGCATCTCGAAGAAGATTGCATGCCCACAATTAAGCATCAGCGTCGTCTGAATCCATTCAAAAAATGATGCACCAAATATCTCGATGAAGTCTAAGTAATCGAGATAACTATGTCGTGCCGCGATAATAAATCAAGCGCTTGGTGGGAGGCAACCCATCGTTTTTAATTGTTTTTGTTGTTTTTGTTTTCCTAGGATTTTGTCAAGCCACGACCAAAACTAAGGCACTTGATGGGAGGCAACCCATCGTTCTAATCATTTTTGAATAAGTGTAGGTGAAAGAGGTGTAGAGGAGGAAATTGGTTTCAAATTTTGATTTGGAAGTATTGCATGTTGAAGGTGGTAAGTTGGGAATGGAAAAGCAAAAGGCTATGAGTTAGGCATTGCCTATGAAAATCTAGGCAACGAACAAGGCAAGGCCTATGCTATGGCCTAAGCTCTCTGAATCTAGAATGCCATAGCATAGGCGCCGCCTATGCCTAACAATGCCATAGCATAGGCGCCGCCTATGCCTAACAATGCCATAGCATAGGCGCCGCCTATGCAAAAGCCTTTTGTCTCTGAATCTAGAATGCCATGGCATAGGCGCCGCCTATGCCTAACAATGCCATAGCATAGGCGCCGCCTATGCTCAACTAGGCTTTGCAAAAGGCGCCGCCTATGCCAAGCATAGGCAAAGCATTAAGCGCCGCCTATGCTCACTTTTTGGTCTCCTAATCCGATTTCAAACGGGTCAAAACTCGACCCAATCTTGTCCTATAAATAGAACCTTAGTCTTAGAACAAAAATGCATTGCAAATTCAACCTAAGCGCCGCCTACCTCTCCAAAAACTCTCAAAAAATTTCCTTTTGCTCTTTTAACTTTGCAAGAACATCTTCCGAGGCCATCAACCAAGTAAGTACTTCTTTGCTCTTCTTTTATATTCCGTAAAGTACTACACTACTGCGCCTATAATAAATTGTTAAATCTTGAAGTAGTGTTGGTGATTTGAATATGGTTGATTTGTTGTGATACAACTAAGTGAGTGAAAGAATACGTAAGGATGCTCTTGACTTGTTTCCAACTTGTATTTGATTTTGATACACTGTCATACTTTTGCGGAATTGACATGGTCAAGAAAATTGCATAATCTTGTAACTAAAAAGCTTACATGTTGGAATGACTTGTTCATCGAGATGAAAATCATGGTTGACTACAAACATACGATGTTGTGATTATTTCTAATGCCATAACTTGATTCAATCTCTATGTAGTAGTCTTGCTCAAAAGGTACATCAATCCAAACATGAAAGTATGGTCAAGATTACATGACATAGAGCTGAAAAGGATAGTTAAGGTTCCATGAAAGTATGACTGTGCTGAACATATTGTTGGAACATATCGCCTACATGTATGTCGATGAAGTCTGAGTAATCGATATCATCCACTTAATTAGTTGGTGCCAACAAATTAAGTGTGGGGTGGTGCCACTATTGTCTGTTTGTCGATTAAATCTTCCGAGATGAGCTAGCATGAATTTATTTTAGTCTCAGGTAAAATGGCACCAAAAGGTCGACCAGGAAAAGAAAAAGCGTCCACCTCACAGAAAGGTCAGAAAAGGGGAAGAGAAGAGCAAGCTGAATCCTTCTCTCTACAAATACCTCAACGCACTTTTGGGATCAAGTGGGGTACATTTTGAGGAAACTCTGAGGATGACGACTCTGATGATGATTCCGACGCAGGGGGTATGACCCCAGACATAGAAGAGGAGTCCGACTAATCAGGTTTTCCTTATTTGTTTTCCACTGAGGGCAGTGTGTCCCGTCTAAGTGTGGGGTGCTGGTATGGTATTTGTATGCTTCTTGTACTTCTTTGCCTACATTTATTCTAGTTCTTGTTTGTTTTAATTAGTCGTAATTAGTTAGTTTAATTTTAGATTTTTTAGATTTTGCATGAAATTGTTCTGATAGGCGGCATGGTATTATGACAAGAGTTTGTGCCAAAATCATTACTATTGAAACATTTAGGCTCTAAGTGTGACTCACTGTGTGATAAGTGTGTGGTTTAATTCATTCATCTGTTGGGTTAAGAGTCTATACTGCTCCCAATAAAGTTGACCATGTGCCTTGTGTGTGTGAGGTTATAGTATATGCTGTGTTGTGACTGATGCTAGAACTTGCCTGGTGTGTGTGTAAAGCGAAATAAAGAGTGTGAGTTTAGGAGATGATTTAGGCATTTCTTTGGCAGCCTGTGATTGTTTACCTTCTTTTTACCTACCCGTGGACATTATCCTAGTTAACCCCCTTTGAGCCTTTAGCTATTTTCTTTGACAGCCTCATATGTAGCCTAATCCATTTTTTTTTCAAGACCATAATTTGATCCAAATTCCTAAGCGCTTTAAATTGTAAAGTCATGTGACAAAATAAAAGGAAATTGGGTGAGAATGATGCCTTAAAGTGAATTGGTACTTGAATTTGTTATGAAAAAGAATGGCTATTATAGAGGTGTGTTATAAAAAAAATGAAATGAAAAAGAAAAATACAAAGTTGATTCTATTTAAAATTGAATAACAAAAGAGGTGAGAAGGGGTGGTAGATTAAAAGAAAGTAGAAAGGTCGTTTGAAAGAAAGTGTAAATGGCATAATGTGATGTATTAAAGCGCTTAGGGAACTTAGTCACTATTTCTGGCCAAAGTAGTCCTACCCGTCCCTTAGCCTACATTACAACCTGTAAAGACCTATTTGATCCTAAGCTTAACATTCTGATATTAGTAGAGCATTACACTAAGGGCAAGCCTATGGTCATCAGTTGCAACATATGAATTCTTTGTGAGAGTGAGAGCAAGGATAATCTTATACCCATGTTTTGAAAAATGAAATACTTGTGAGTAATTATGGGTGATATATTGTGAGACACACATGGTTGATGAGTTTTGGGTAGTCTTGTATGATTCTTTGTGCCTTAAATTTTGAATACGAATTAACCATCATCACGAGTCTATGTTGGAGGTTGAATTGTTTCTAGAAGTGATTAGAAAACTACTCTTTGTTAATAATTGTTGTGCCTGTCTTGATGAATATTTTGTGTTGTTACTGTGAAACCCTAAGTAGATGTTTATATGGACATGATATATTGTCCGAGGACGAACAAATCTTTAAGTGTGGGGTGTTGATGTTAGGCGTATTTACACGCCTAAAGCACCTTAATTTACCCATATTTTAGCTAAGTTTTAAAGGACAAAGTATATAATTCCTGCACTTTTAGTCCTTTTTCCTGTAAGTGAGCTAACCAACGTGATTAGCAAGTTTTCAGGAATAAATGATGAAGATTTCAGCATTTTATGGACTGTTGGACGCCAAAGGAAACTTCATGTAAGAAGGAAGGCAGCTTCTGGAAGCTTGTGGACTGAAAGTGATGTATGGAGAACTTGTCCCGGGTAAAAACAGCATTTCTAAAGACTTGGGGGATCAGCAGTAACTTAGTAGGATTAGGACAAGTATGCAGTAACCCAGTAGGACTAGGACAAGGATAAAAATCCTATTTCAGTAGGACTAGGACAAGGATGTTATAAAAACCCTATTTGCTGAATTTTTCAGCAAGCTTTTTATTATTCTCACTCATTCTCTTTCAATTCATTCTTACTCTCTTCTATTCTTAAATTCGTTGTTGACATTATTCTTCATCTATTCGACTTTTAATTTTCACGACAAGAGAAACGCTACTAGCAAGGAATTCACGCCACAAGTGACGCCAATACTTCCTTATCGTGATATTGTTATTGCTTTGGTATGATGATATCCTCGTGGTTTTTCTTCACAATTATGAGTAGCTAAACTTCTTTGTTAGGGTTATGGAAGCCTTATGAGATACTATCTATTGCTATGAGTTTGTGAATTCTTGATACGTATGCTGCTTATATCATTACTCTCTTCATCTTAATTGAATTCTTGTGGTTGCAAACATATAGAATACGCCAGTATAGCATTAACTTGTTCGAAAGAAAATTTACATGTCTGGAAAAGAGAGAATGACAAGGAAATAGGGCTACCAACCCCTGTTTAAAAGTTAGTGCCGTAACTGGATTAACCTCTTGGAGAATTCGTACCATTAGTATACGCTTTAAGCTCGAAAGAGTTAAAGTGATATAATCCTTGATGGTCGAAAGACACTAGGATTTACCATAGAATACGAATCTCTATAAGCGCATGCATGTCTGAATTCCGCATAACTCATAGCCAATAGATACGTAAAACTCATAAGGTGGACATAACCCTAACTTACAATTCTCATTGATTAAAACCTACTAAACATTCCGTTTTTCTTTGTTACTTTGATACTCTTAATTCATGCTACAATTAAATCCCCCCTTTTTTTCGTAGAATTTTCGATCAACAGTCTACTAATCGTTGCATACTTAGTGACCAAGTATTCCCTGTGGGATTCGACACCCAACCCAGTTGGGTTCTATATTTGACAACGACCGCTTACACTCTTACGAGAGCTGTAGTTTGAGCGTTATCAAGGAGCAGTTTGTGGAATCAATCATATCGGGCAAGGTCACAGCTTCACAGTCCGACAATCAAGCACAGACGAACACTTTTTCTTTTGTGTGTGGCTACCTAGTGCTTTGATGAATTTTCTCTACAAGGAAAAATCTTATATAAAAGTTTTGATGAGAATCTCAATTTCATATATAAGGGAGGTTGTAGCAAGATTGGAAGAAAAGATCCCTAGGAATTTTAAGTTTCCAAGTAGCTAAAAGAAAATTACCATGTTTGAAAGATTTCTTTGAAAAAAATTGATTCTTTTTGAGGACCAAAGGAAAGTTAATATTTGCTTGGTTCAAAAGTTCAATGCAAGAATCTTTACAAATATGCAAGGGGCAGTAAGTTAAAGATTTACTCAATATGGTCCTATTTCAAATCCATATGGAGGGGCCTCAATATTGTCTAGTGTATAATGACTTGGACAAATATTAGGGGTCATTTATTTCACGTTAACCAAGAGAAGAACTTTCGTTATATGAAAATATGTGGCGGAAATTTTAGACCACTCACAAGTGGCGGTATACCTAGAAGGAACCAACAAGAAACAAGTACCTTTGAAGTAAAAAAAAAAACACATTCATAGGTACTTCAAGTCTCGTCGCCAAGTTTTGGCAAGCCTAAAACGTCGACAAGTCTCGAAGTAAGGGGCATTTGTAGACATATAAAATTCAACGGGTTAAATTCATACAAAATTTGAGTTTAATTCATGATCATTTGGGTTGATTAACTAATTTGAGCCCTATAAATTAATTAGTCCATTTCGTTAAATTCAAGCCCAGGGTCCATTACACTTTGGAGCCTAAATACATGCCACGTGTCAGGGTGACTTGGCATCTCCGTCAAATTAAAAACCAACGAGGTGACACCACATATCCAAATGATGTGGAAATATCATTCAAATTCAAGAACCAGTCAAAAGTTGTCAATTGTCAAAGTGACGTATTTCGTCCAATCACAAGCAACCAGGCCAACTCCCTACAACTATAAAAAGGGGGTAACATAACATTCTAAAGTAGATTCTGAAAAGAGGACTTGGACAAGCATTGACAACGTCGGCATTGACTATCAAGTCCTTGCTAGGAGCAATCAACGGAGTTCTTCCCGGAGATTATTCCAATGCGACAAAACACCTTCCAGCATCCCCGACAATTGAAATACGTCTCTAGGAGCTCAAATCGTCCAACGATTCGAGAAACACGCTACTGAAGACCCTCGAATCATTTCTAAGTTTAGGAGAGAAGAATCAAGAGAGTCACGGAATTGTACTCACAAAATTCATATTAATAAAATTATTATTTTCTTTTTATTTATTTTTGCTTGCAACTAATTTTCAGAAGCTAGCGAAAATTTATTGCAAACAATATAGGGGTGGGGTGGGGTGGGGTGGGTTGAGGAAGATGGTATAAGGGTGGGGTGGGGTTATTAATATTTTTTTATTTAAATTAATTATATAAAAGTTATTTTTATATGTCATTTATAGTAAAATAAAAACTATCATCATTCAATAGAAATATTTTGTAACTTTGAATTAAACTACTAAAATTTTTATAATAATAAATAATTTATTTACAATAACATTCAAGGTAATGTATTGAAAACGCATGGTTAAAGTATTATTAAATTGAATTAATCTTCACTATTATAAATGATAATATTACTATGTGAAACAAAATACTACATTAAAAACCACAATTATAAAAAACAAGCAAGAAACATAATTTTTTATTTATTCTGTATATGTCTATTTTAAGGCATAGATTAAAATTTGGCTTTAGGCCACTAATTTTATTGAAACGCCTATGATTTTGAGCATGCGTTTTAATATGATTAATTCCGCTTCTTTAATGGAGTGATGAAGCAGCCTAATTTCTCTTCCGCTCCCAAAATCTGCCACGGAATTGATATTTCTCTTTAAATTTGATGGGACATCGCAAAGTTTCGCCCTTCAAGAATCGTTTCAAAACGTTCATTAACTCTGATTCACAGGGGTGAAATCTGTGATTTTGATAATATGGTGATGGTGTATCAAGTTTTTTATAATTGTGCATAGAAAAATAAAGCAAGAACAAGACGAACAGAAAATTTTTTGCAATAAAATACATATAAGATCGAGAAGAAGTAAACACAAGTACAAGGAACTGAAGTTGATGGTTTACAAAAAGAACAAGTTTGGCACTAATTTTTTTTGTTTAACTTGAGAACCAAGTAGTTTCCTCTTTTATTTTTTACTCATAACTTATTTCTTTCCTTTTTATTCTATTCGTATCAGAAATTTAATTTGACCAACTTATATTTGTATCGAATACTTCCTCCCTTACAAAATAATTGATCCTCTCTCTAAAATTTTATTTTTTTTAATTATTTGTTTCAATTTAGTTATTTCATTTATGAAATTAAGAGAATTTTATTATGTTATTTCAATATTACTCCTATCATTAAATGACTATGTAAAATGTATGTACTCAAATTTATATTTTCAAAGCATAATTAATAAGGCTAATTTGATAAAATAAACCTCTAATAATCATTTTCTTAAAAATAAAAAAAGTGTCAAGTCAGGACCATCTATTTTGAAACAGAGATTACAATATGTTTCCTATATTTTTTTTAATGAAAAATTAAAGATTTTGCTATGACGTATCAAAGATGTCTTGATGATAGTTGTAATGACAACCAAACAAGATTTTGTAATCACTATATTGTGGAAGGTGGTTTTCGAAACAACCCTCAATTCAATTAATGCACAATACGAAATTTCTGAATTAACTTCTTTATGTTATAAACTAATAAAGAATAAAGAAGAAGAGTAGAGAGAATAGAGAGAGTAATTCTTATTTCTTTTCTTGAGAGATGAATTACATTCTTATTTCTTCTCTAGAGAGATGAATTACAATGAAGGAAAACCCTTTTATTTATAGGAGAAAACTAACCTTGGGGTTTGTAACTTTTTCATAAATAGACATACACAATATATGGTAAAGTAAGTATTCACTATATATATAGTAAAGTAGACATTTACTATATATAGTATATTTATAACACTCCCCCTTGAATGTCTAATTGATAGATAATGTGTCTCGTTAAAATCTTACTAGAAAAAATCCAGTGGAAAAAAAAATCTAGTGAAGGAAAAAGAGTATACATCTCTAACAATACGCATATAGGTTGCCTCATTAAAAACCTTACAAGAAAAATTCAGTGGGACAAAACCTCGTAAGGGAAAAAGAGTACAACACGTATTAACTCCCCTAATGAGAACATCCTTGAACCTTTGCATTCCGATCTTGTGCACTATCTTCTTGAAAGTTGTAATTGAAGGAGACTTGGTGAATAGATCAACCACATTATAACTTGAACGAATCTGTTGCATGTTAATAGCACCATTCTTTTTGTAGCTCATGTGTATAGAAAAGCTTTGATGAAGTGTGCTTCGTTCTATCTCCTTTGATGAATCCTCCATTAAGATGTGTTATGCATGATGCATTATCTCCGTATAAAATTGTGGGTAGATTGTCATTTTCACACCATATTTTTCTCAAATGAGATGTATCATGGACCTCAACCATACACATTCTCGGCTTGCTTCATGAATAGCTATTATCTCAGCATGATGCGATGAAGTGGCTACGATAGACTGCTTTGTATAACTCCAAGTTATTGCAGTACCACCACATATGAACACATAGCCTATTTAGACCGAGCTTTATGTAAGTCAGATAAGTACCCAAAATTAGCATAACTAATAAGATCGGGACTGCAAACTTGCTAACAAATTAACTAAAAAAAAAAGCTATATCAGGCCTTGTAGTATTTGCAAGATACATTAGTGCATCAATTGCACTAAGTTATGGTACTTCATAACCAGGGAGTTCCTCATTCTTTTCTTGAGGTCGGAATGGATCTTTATTCAATTTTTGCATGTTTCTCATTTAAGCAAATACTCTCTTGCTTTTGAAAACTCTCCAAGAATTTCAATGATACTGAAATCATCAAATTATATCTTATGAGGATAATAAAAAGTTTCCCAGAAACTTTATATGCTTCAGACATTTCGAATCCTTTAGCGATTTTCATATGGATGTTTGTCAAGTAACAATATCCAACATGTCAAGTGAGACATCTTCAAGTGTGTGGACTGCAAATCAAATAAGTTTTACGCTTACCAAAATGCATCCTTTCAGGTCACTTGATAAATGTTTCTACGTCAGTATGCTTAAATTAACGTAGAATTCAGATCCTCATAATCTTTTACAATATTGCGCCAATATTGTATCAAAGATATTGTCGACGATTTCTTATTTTGTATTGGTTCACAATGTGACATAACATTTTGAGATGTCATCACTTCATTATTTTCAGGTATCTAAACCTCTCATAAGGTTTCATGAAGTGTTATGTCGTAGGCTCTTCAAGAGCACATTGCCTTCTTATCATGATTATTTGCTCCTTATCCTTTTCAAGGATTATTTCATTTGGAATCGATTAGTCTACCACGCTTCATGCATGCGTAGATTTTGTCCTTTAGGAACACAAAATAAGAGCACTTGCACTTAATATGAGATGCTTTCGGCATTTGACTTGAATTATCTTTTGGATGAGGATCTGGTGATAATTCCTAACATATTTCATAGCGCTTATAATCTCCCCCTTATGTTAGAAAAACTAACATCCATCCTCTACTTCTTTGAGGAATCCATCTTTGTGCATTATGGTATATTCATTAATCGTATACCGCACATCAAAATTATTAGATGGAATAATTGGTTTCCGACCTTGAACCAATTGAGAGGGACAAAATAATCATAATTTATTGGTCTAATGCATACAAGTGCTATTGCAATATATCATATTTCAGATCAATACATGAAGTTTTGTTCTCATTAACAATGATTTAGATATTTATCGAAGGCATTCAATGTTAAACCATCATCATCAAGATGAATTATCTTGATTACACAATCTGAAAGTCATGTTTAACTCAATTTTATTGAGCAAACAACTTTATGAATGTCAAACTGCAGGTTGACAATAAATGTACATGTGATCATCTTATTGATGCATCATTTTAATATATCACATGATAGATGAACGGGCCCTTATTCACCTTTTATAATTTTCAGATTTGAAGGGATCCAATCCCAATATTAGTTGGTCCAACCAAGTTATCATGAGAACAAACGACATAAACAATTCTTGAAGAATCTTCTAGTTCTTCAATACATGTACATCTTCGAGATGTCACAATCGTTCATATCAATTTATGAACTTTTATTCTAGTAAACTTCAAGTTTACCATGACATGTACTTTTTCTTTAGTAAATTTCAGAGTTACTATTACATGAATAAATTTCAGATTTACTACTTCAGAAGTAGATTTCAAAATTATTCAACCTCTTTCGGAGGTGAGTTGTGATACAATCACAATCAAGTGCACGTTTGCATTAATAAGTTTCTCATTCCCCAAGAATGAAATATAATCGTGTCTTAAGCTTATCAAATTATAATAGCTTATAACCTCTTTCAAGATTTTGCTAAGAAGCAAATCGAGGCAAACATATGATGTAGAGAATTTTTCTCTCTAGCATATCTTATAATCATATAAGCGTGTGAAAATATCATCACTTTTGATGATCATTATCATATTGTCCCTCCACGCATATATTTGTGTATTCAATCACTTGTCTTCTTTCAGACATATTATGCACTGCTATCACATACACCTCAAGAATGAAGTAAGTTGTCATACTTCAGACTTATTATATATTGCTACCACATTCACTTCATGGAATGGAGCATGTTCAATGGGTCGAATTTCATGACTTTTCATCAAACATCCATTATTTTGCCTTAGCCATCACAATATCATCAGTATTGAGATTCAAACTCAATATTTGATCCATATAAAGGTGTCTTAGGCATGAATCGATGAGACTTGAACCCAACATATTATCATCATTTTTGATAATATTGTTCTTGAGGAATAAATTTAAAATATAAATGGTTCCAAACCAATTATTTTTTCTCAAATCCAATAATAATTATATTAGTAGTAGTAAAAGAAAGATAACATAAAGAATTACTAACCTTGAAATCCTTCAGATTTATAATCTCACCTTGTTTGGCAGAGTCTCGTGCTGATAACGTGTTATAAAATAATAAAGAATAAAGAAGAAGAGTAGAGAGAATAGAGAGAGTAATTCTTATTTCTTCTCTTGAGAGATGAATTACAATGAAGGAAAACCCCTTTATTTATAGGGGAAAACTAACCTTGGGGTTTGTAATTTTTTCATAAATAGAAATACACAATATATGGTAAAGTAGGTATTCACTATATATGGTAAAGTAGACATTCACTATATATGGTATATTTATAACACTTTACAAGTAATGGAAAGTTTTTTTTTTGGGTAATTAGTTAAGCCTTTATTATTAAAGTGTGGGTTATGTACAGAGTCCAAAATATATGAAGCTTGGACATAAAACCCCAAGCAATCAACATACAACATGACAGCAAATCATTACCAGAAACTAGGTTAAACCAACAAGAAGCTAGTGTAATCCCATAAGCGAGGACTAGGGAGGATAGAGCATATGTAGACCTTGCCCATACCTCGGAGAGAAAGATAGGTTGTTTCAGGTAGGCCCTCAGCTTAAAAAACTAGCTTAAACCACTAAGAATAAAAATACTATCTCTAATAGTCTAGCAATAGTCTCACTGCTAGCTTAGGCTTCATAATCCCTCTACAAAAAACATCTTGGATTATCAATCAATAATATTAGAGTGTAGTTGGTCACTAGTAAGAGGGATTTACCCGGGGGTTATAGCTAGCAGACAATTTACATTTGTGAAGTAGTTATGTGAACAAGTAACAGGACAACAAGTCAACAAGCAACCTTCCTGCTAACTCTAACGTCAACCCAAAATCAAGAACAGACTCTTCAACGACTAGGATCGATCTTCAGAAAAATCAGGCTCGTCAGGCTTAAAAAGTTTAGGCATACTTAAGCTGGATTCATCAGTGTCCACTCGTGTCACCTTGGCTCTTCTGGTATTAGCAGCAAATCTTGATGCCAATATTGTAGCTCCAAGTTGCTGAAAACTGCTTTCTGTTGCATGACCGGGAGCATTCCCACCGTCATAACCAGCTTCTGGATATTGGTGACCATAATCATCATCTTGGTCCATCCCTCCCCCGTAGTACAAGCCCTCTTCTCTTGACAATTCCTCTGCTAGCGTTTTCCTCCTATAGCGTCTCCATGCAGCTTGTATGTAGCAAGCTCCCCATGTCCTCCATTGGTGTGAGTAGTACCGGAATGCATGTTGTAGTTTCTTACTATGGAGGCGTCTGAACTGGTTTGCAACAAACTTGAGCTTTTCAGCTCTAAGTGCAAATGCTTCAACTTCTGTAAGGCATTTCACTGTTCGAGTTGAAGATGGAAGATTAAGATTTGGATTAGGCACTAAGGCCCATGTTAGCAATTCTTCACCACAAAAATCACCGGGATTTAGTGTAGTGGTGTTGAAGAACCCTGACCTTCCTCCATTAGTTGTTGAACTCTCAAGTTGGCCTCTAATTATGAAAAGCATCTCATTTACTGGATCTCCTTCCCGAACAATATACGTGTCTCTCGTGTTCAATGATAAAACAAGGCATTCGCATATTGCATCCAAGAGCTGATCATCCATCTGGGAGAAGAAAGGGACCTGCAAAATTCAGCGAGCATGATGTTACCAAATAGAAGAACCATATGGAAATGTTAGAGGTTCAGAAAAGATGGTTGATACAACTGAAATCAGTAAATAGGAAGTTTTTTGGCAATCCCTTTCACCAATTGAACTCTTAAAACTAGCTATGTAGATTTCATTAACCTTGTGCTACTCTATTGCCTGGTGCAAAAAATGGGTGCAATGAAGGGAGCAAAGCAGTATACCCATGTACTGCTTGGTAAGAGCAACTGCCAACTCATGCTTAACAAGAGACCTACCTCGAAACTAGAACCTCTCTCCACAGAAAGTTAAACTACAAAGTAATTTTAGTCAACAAAGCAATATAGCTCCTTAACGAACTGCACCAATCCGAATGGATCGCAACGTGTTCCCCTTCGATAAAGTACAATACAATAACAAGATAAAAGACTTACACGACGAACAAGTGCCAGGCAGAGGTGCCTCTGAATCTGACGCCTTAAATCCAAGGGTAACGAAAGCAAAATTTTTCCCTCTTCTACACCTCTTGTAGCTAACCATTTATACTGAACAAATCGACGAACACGATCCTGCAGATCTTCAGGCAGCTGACGGTGCCTCATCCACTCCTCAGTGTCCCTTCTTCTAACTCTCCATTCTTCAAGTCTTGCTGTCATGGATTGTAGATAGCTCTTCACAAAATACAATAGTAGAAAGAGTGTCACTTATAAATTAAATAAAATATTCGTTTTCACTGAAATAGTACCCCCTTTGCCCCAGCCCCACCCCCCAAAAGAAAGAAAAAACGCCTTTCTGCGGATATAGCCTGGATCCTCATTTGATGAGTAAGTACCCAAGTCATTAGCAATGAATTCCTAAAACAACCATTTTAAAGTCACTAGCCATACTTTCAACCTCAACTCAAATAAGTAATTAGTGTAATGCTATACATTGGCCATCCACAAGAAAACTTCAGCTTTGTTAAGTTGTTTCAAAAGATAATAAAGAAAAACATGTATTTAAATTTTAAACTATGTTATTGTCTACCAATTACCATTTCAGTATCCTGCCGCCTAGTATTTCAAAAGGAACAATTGTTTTAGACAGTATACCACTTTCTGTACCACATGGTCCATGAAAACAAGAGTTGGGAGGGAGCACCAAAAGTGGAAAATTAAGGGCAGATCTCAAACAAAAATAGTGGTCTCTTTGAGAAACTCGAGATTAGGATAACTTGAGAAAGTTGGACACTATCATTTGTACAAATTAAACTGGCTGTTAAGTTTCATAATTCAAACTTGAAACTCAAAGAAAAGGATTTGTGTAACCATGAACTAGTCGTGAGTCTTGTGACAGACCCCTGGTTTAAATTTCATTAGATCAATCTGCCTCACTCCCCACACCCCCAAAAGAGTGTGTGTATGTGTGTGTGTGTGTGTGTGTCCTCGTGAAGGGCCATCATAGTAAAATACCAAGATGCAATGCATGGTAGTAATTAGGATATAGTCGAGAAAATTCTCAATAATTGATCGACAGTCCACAAGAACCAAGGGACTTGGTCAAAGGGCTGAAATGTTTTTTCCTTTTTTTGGAACAAGGGCTGATAATCATTTTTAACAGTATTTAAGCCAATGAAATCTAGTATCTACTACAGAATTTTGTTACACACAATGTTAACCTATATAAATCTCCTTATCCTAATAGTGATTTTGCTTACTTTACCAAGTTCGCCACTTAATAGACAACTTCAATTGAAAATCAAGAGAATTATTAAGCATGTGGTGTAGTCTAATTTTTCATCATAATGTCAGAGTAATAACCATCTGAAGGACTAAAAAACATATGTGATGCAAGATCTCTTCGTTAGACATCTCCTCTGTCCTTGTCTAGTATATTGCAAGAGTCTTTTACTAAAGCAACATTGCTTCAAGGGTGGGTGCATTTACTGATATTTCTAGAAGTCAGAAACTCGAATGTTGTCTATTTTTCAAGTTATCCACTTTAAAGTCCAACTCCAAAGTTTTCCTGCTTTTAGTCAATATCCAGTAGCTTATATGTATGTTCATCAAACATACGGCAGAGGTTAAGGCAACAGTGGTAGAAAAATAAGTAGTAAACGAAAAAACATATCATAATAGAACCCAAGGGAGTGGCCTAGTGGTCAATGAAGTGCGTTGACAACCATGAGGTCTCAGGTTTAGACCCAATGAACACAAAAACACTAGGTGATTTCTTTCCATCTGTCCAAAACCTTGGTGGACAGTGTTATCAGCTACCTTTGCTGGTTCGAGGTGCCCGGGCACGACAGTTATTAAAAAACAAACATTCCAATTTAGTCTTTCACATAAGATATTACCTGCATGTTGCCTATCAACAGTGCAAAGAAGACCAAACCCAGAAGACAAATAAGACTGGAAAAGAGTGTCTCGACAATGTTTACGCTTGTAGTAATACTTTGTCCATATGAACTGCAAATGAAGAGATTGAAGGATCCGTTAAGAATAAATCTGAATGAAATGCAGAAAGAAATACTTTATTAATAAATATCTTGCTCTTGTCATCAATATCATTGAAGGGCGAAATAAAGGACTGTGAGTTTCCAACCTTGCCACTACCTAATTAGCCCGAGACTCACCATTTAAGCAAAAATAGTAGGTCATGGACTTCTCTCCATATTTTCCTTCAAAATTGCCCCATAAGTCACATCATTGAAGATAGTCAAAGAAAAAGTTGTTGCCGAAGAACCATTGCACAGCTTTAGTGTCACAATAACATCAACCTTTCATTTTATTCGTTCTCGAAAATGTTAGCGCAATGCTCCCACATATTTTCTCTCACACCATCTTTCATTCACTATATAATCATGAAATGCTTTACAAGCTTTCAGTAAAGTCCTTTGGATAGATACACGACTGATAGGGAACACAAATTCATCATAAGAAACACCAAGCTCAAAAAATAAATTTAACTTTCTTACTTTTACAAGTTCGTATCATATAAAAGATGAAATGTTTCATGCCGCATTGAGGACTCCTTTCTTTCTTCTCATAAGGAGAAAATACCGTGGTCCAGTACTTCGGTTGACTGAGATGCTTAAAATTGAGAGAGAAAAATCTAATATTTAATAGCTCAGTATCAGAACGGATATGGATTATCTATTTAATGGTGACAAATTGTACGATTGTGTACGCAGTATGAAAAATATTCTTCTTCTGTAAGCTCAGTTTAAATGAATGCACAACTCTGATGTTAGGTCCTGGTCCAACTTTTAAAACAAGTTTTCGGAGATTAACAGTTTGCTTTACAGGTGAAATAAATCTTTCTGAGGAGAGAGAGTTGTCAGCTGACTCACGAGGACTAGGTTCCTGAGAAACTTATCTCTTTCTGCTAATCAAAAGACAGCACAAACAACTTCTCCAGCCCTGACTTACAATCTAACCCCAGGTTTTTGCTAAGTATCTTTCTACCACTTGATAAGCAATTATGGAGGTGCAGACAAAGCCCATTAGATAGAGAGTTTTTAAATTGATATGCAGACTATCTTCTGCATAACTTATCGAAAACAAATTAAGAGCGAGATCACCAAGAGAATACCTTAGGCTCTTTAAACCCCACCATAGGCAGTAAAAGTATCGATCAACGATGCCAGCAGATGTAACTTGCTGAGAACTTGCATCACCAAACATTCCAAACTGAAAGCTTATTTTGTCATCAGAAGCATCACATTTCTTGAATACCACAGTGGATTCAGCCCACTCCTCACGCCCACGTTTGCTAAGTGATGAGCAATCAAGGTAATCTTTATTACAATCTGGAGAATCCTTCGGCTTCTTTGCGCACTCATCCTTCCAGCATGAAAAGTGCCTCTCGATAGCCATAAGATACCATATAGATCCTAAAACCTGCACTGACAATTGGAAAAACAGATTAATCACCGTGAACTGATTAATCTCCAGTGAACTAAAAAAAGGTCTCAGTTTAGCTTAATGAAAAAAGGTGATAGTTAAGTCATGGATCATAACAACAGCACAATTTTTATTATATTAATAACAATGAAAAAGATGTCTTCGAAACATAGGAAAGTTATGCTGCTTATTAGTTTCTTCACTTTTTCCCCTCTTTGCTAAAGCACAATCAACAATTACAATAGATTGTTGAGTTCTGGTGAAATGTGAACGGAAAATGGAGGGAAATAGGAATTGTGCTTTCACTTTATAAAAGAGTGTTTTATCCCACCAATATAGAAGCACTCCCTTCATGTGGATAGTGAGGCAAGAAAAAGACAAGCCTCGCTCCGTCATCATCATAGCTCGGATTAGGATTTGTCAAATAATCTCTAATTTGTCAAATGATCAAGAGATTATTTTTCTAGACAAAATTCATTTGAAACTTAAGAGTTAAGCGACTTTTTAATCTAAAAATCTGATCTGAATATTTCTCAATTTGCAGACACACATGGACATGTTCGGACGCATGTCACAACGAACCTCGAAGGAACACGATCCTTCAGTTCACTATTTGAATGACGAAAAGGAGAGATACGGGCACATCTGGCCATGTGTAGACACACATCGAAACGCATGTCGGCCTACATTTAATGTTTTTCGACAGACACGTGTGGGCGCACATACATAGCTCTGCATGTGGGCCCCTTGTTCCGAAAATGTGCAACTCTTTAAGAACCATTGCTTCTTTTATGAAGCAACACCTTTGGGCTATAAATACCCATTTTCCTGAGGTATTGATATGAAATTTTGAAGTTATACACTCTTTCTTGTTAAAAATTCAATTGTGATTTGAAAATCGTTGAGTGAGTTTGTAGTTCGACAGAATTTAAGGTACCGCTATACCGTTGATGTAATTCATTTTATCCTAGGAGGATATATTCCATAACCTCGGGTACTTGAAGAGAATAATTTCCTTAAGGACACACTGTGAATTCGTTGGACTTAGAATCTTTCTATCTTTATATCTTTCTTATTGGTTTTTCTATTTTCCTGAAAATAGTTTTCTTTCTGAACTTCTTATTGTTCTTGAGTTGTTCTTGAACTTATGCTTGAAGTTCTTGTAGAAAATACAAATTTTGGTTACCCAAAAAAACACAGGCCACATCACAGTCAAATTTCATGCAAAAGCAAATGCAATATTGTAGCTACTACCACCAAAACTATGCAACATCTTTGACCACCTAACACCCTCTAACCACCAGATGGAACTCTAACCTCCTCAAGCCCTCAAATTATCCCAGATACTGACTTCCTGATTCACTGAAAAGAGCAAATGTATATGGACATCCTAGTGTCCAGCAGGATCTTTTTTAAGCGCAACTCATGTAGATATTCCAACAGCATTGGCAGTGAAAGTGAAAGGTTAGGGCCAGTCACTAAATCACTTTAATATGTGTCCTTCCTTTCTCCATTCTGAACTTGTCTCTTTATCTAATCGATCAATTTTCATTCACTTTAATCCACTAAAATATGCTGATTCTTTCCCCTGCATGCTATTGTGTGCTAGTGACACCTTTAACCTGTCCTAAATTAGTCATGTCTTGTTTATGGGTACCTAAACTAGCTACAGGTGAGATAAGCAGTATATGATTTATCAATTGACTTTAGTTTAATCTCTTATTGACATCTCGTACTCGGTACTTTCTAATAAAGAGATCCTCTTAGGATTGTCATCTGAGAGGTACTGATGACCAAAACAAGGATTTGAGTTTAGGAAGGAGGTGCCTTTTGCACTGTTTTGATAAAAGAAAAAAAATCAAAGACTGCAGAACTTACATGACTTGCTAGCAAATACAAGAGGAGATTGTATGCGGCACCAGACCAAGCAGTCTTCGCCACAACACCTGTATTTCTAATAATCTTTGCATTTAAGGGGAAAATGACGCACAATCTCGGCACATACTGAATCATAATAATCAAAGTGATAGCATGATTAGCATGAGTGGCGGATGAGCCGTTCAATGGCATTATAAACCAAATAACAATCTGCAAAAATCAAAATTAAGACAAAATTACTATTCATCATACCCCCTAAACATTCTTTTCCAATAAGAAGTTCAGTACATCATAACAAAAAATTGAGTTCAGCCTTCAAGTCCAATACAATGAGAATATTTCGAGGAAAGAAAATGTTGGATATGCTAACAAAAGTTTCATGTTGGTAGCTAAGAAGAAAATGAAACTACTTAGAAGGTGTAGATATAATCCTAATGGTGTGAAGCCTTTTTTTTTTTTTTGGAGAAAACGTGTGGGCTTAACCCAAAGAAAATATTTTAACACCATGTTAAGAATAACTTTGGGCTGACTAAGCCCAACTGGTAATAAAGCCAATGATTTGGCGGGGCAAGTATGAAGATAGCGGAGTGATGGCGTAAGACTTGGTTTAGTAGCTTTCCTGGCCAAGGTAGCTCGGAGACGCGCGCGCACAAGAAGAAGCTATACTCCGGACTTTGGTGGCGATAAGTACTTAGATGATGTGGATGGCACACATTTGCAAGTTGATTCAGGGGCTTTGTGATTAACATAGTTCGAGGGGAGATTGTTGGTGTGAGATTTTTAAAGAAAAGTAAGCTACATATAAGATGTAGCAATAATCTTCATAATACGGGGCCTTCTGGGGAAAAATGTATAAGTTCGATCCAAAAGCAACAATATCATACCATGCTAAAAATATCTTTAGGGTGGTTTAGCCCAACAGAACCTTGTAACTATGAATTCATTCAAATGCTATTAATCATGGATATACCATATTTTACCAACATAAAACCCAGAATTATAACATTACAAACAAATTATTATGATTAAAAAAACAAAGAAAGATGAATAATGCACTGACTTGCGGGAGTGGAAGGGCAGCAGCAAGATCAATGCCAAAGTCACTTTTCATGTAACGAAAAGCAATTTTGCGTTCATTCATGACCAGCTCACCCTTACCAAAAACGCGTGTTTTCTTAGAAACAAAAGCAGTACGGAACTTCAAGTAAATCTGGAAAAAGGCAACGCAATCAACCATAGAACGAAAGATTAGAATGGTGTATCCCAATACATTGTCCGTACTCATACAGGTCTCTCTAATAATTGGAAGCAACAAAAACAGAGGATCCACAAAGAGACCGACGAAGGCAAAGAATAAGAAAATGTGGTTCCATCTAGCAACGAACTCGCCATTTGGATCATGAATTCGCTTCCAGAAAAACTTTTGCTCATCGTAAATCAACGATTTCGAGAAGCGGTAGAGGTGGTTCAGGTAAGAGTTCATTTTCGATTTGGAACAAACAGAGCAACTCTAAGAGACCACAAGGACAGGCAATGGGACATGGAGAATTGAGTTTGTTAATGGGATGCAGAAGAAAAAGGAGAGCCATTACAATGTCCGTGCTGTTCGTTAAACTAAGCGCCCCAAGTGGAACCCTCAAATCCCGCGCGCGTCGGTATATAGCTTTCCTAATTTTTTTCCCATCTCTTATCCCCTTCTTAAAAAAAAAAAAAAACTCAAAATAGTTTTCAATAGCCGCATTGAATTGAATTAGCTCAATTAAAAAAAGGAAAAAATTCATAAGTCCACAAGTTTTTGAATTGAATAACAATTTGTGTTTTATATTTTAGCAACTTGTTGCTACTAAAGTATATATACAATTTACTGTCTTTCTTCCACTCAAATCAATTGAGTTATTTTAGTAATAGTAATTACCCATGTATTTAAAAGCTAAAGAATCATTTTCCTTAAACGACCCTTGTTAAGTTTAATTATCCCTTTTTTTTAATAACTCAAATCAAAATTCAAAAAGATGTTTTACAGTATAACTTTCAACAACTAAAATCAAACTCAAATTAGTTAAATATTCTTATCTTCATGAACTTCGAAAATTCAAAATAAATTATCATTGATGTTACAGGTATATAATATTAAAATTAATTTCGTATATGAATTTCAGCAACTTAAAACGATTTCATGTTGTTTGAAATCGTTTTTTAGTCATCTTAGTAGTTTTTTCGTCAATTTTTTTTGAACAATTATTTTTTGAATATTTTATATATGAATTTTAAAAAAAAAAGGCGACTGTATAATTTCATCTAATTATATGTAGATCGAACTGATCGAGTTACAAAACTCATTTTTTTTACGTACTCGGTAAGCATTAACTTATATGTATTTTTCGGAATGTAATTATATAATAATTTTAGGGAAAAGGACACTCTATGACCTTTTTAAAAAATAATAGCTCAATTATAGCCCAAGTCTGACATTTGGATAAATAATGTTCAGTCGGCTAAACAAATGTTATTTTATGGTCATTTCCTAATCTTTCCCAATTGGGTCATTTTGATCCACGTAGTCCATATACGATACTGATACAGTCTATAGAGAATACTGATACAATATTCAACTTGGATAATTCGGCCCTTTTAAAAATATTTCAATTTTTTTTTTACTATAAATTTAAATTGATCAAATATTCTGCTTTTTTTTATTGTTTAGAAATAATAATTAAATTATATAAAAATGATATAATTATTAAATAGAATATGAATCTATATAAGATATATGTATAGAAATTGGATAGTTCTATCAAATATGTATATGTACAATATATAGAAAGTGCATACAAATTATATAATTGTTGTATAAAACGTGTAAAAAAAAGTACAGTTATTATATAAATTATGTATCAAAATTGTATAATTTCCGTATAGAATATTTATGTATAAGATTTGTATAAAACCTGTATAAAAGTTGTGTAAAAACGATATAGAACCAGTCAATAAATTAAAATGGCTAGAAAGTGGAATTTAAATTCCATGGCCATTTTCAAGGAAACGGTTTAATTTGAAGTGCAAATGTACAGTTATTATATAAATTATGTATCAAAACTGTATAATTTCCGTATAGAATATTTATGTATAAGATTTTTATAAAATTTGTATAAAAGTTGTGTAAAAACGGTATAGAACCAGTCAGTAAATTAAAATGGCTAGAAAGTGGAATTTAAATTACATGATCATTTTCAAGGAAATAGTTTAATTTGAAGTGTCGTTTCTGTCCTCTTCCCGTAATTTTAGTCTATTTGTATATTCAGAATAGTGAAGTTGTATGTTGTTCGGTCTTTATTTGTATATTGTATTTGTGTTTGTATATGTTGGTTAAGTTTATATAATAAGAGCTTTATTTGTAGATTTTAATGTGTAATTGTATATTATAAGTTTATTTGTTTATCATAATTTTATTTATGTGGCTTCTGTGGATTTGTATATTCACGTGTGAAACTGGACATTATGTGTGCATTTGTATAATTAGGATTAAATTGTATATTTTGATGTGAAAATTATCCCATATATACTTATTAGATAGTTTATTACAACTTATAATACTATTTTTTCTTAATTATTAAATTATATTTTTAATTGCAAGTTATAACAGGTTTAAGTATTATTTATTTATTTATTTTTATTTAAAATTTTCTTTTTAGATTTAATCTTATATTTATCCTAATACTCATATTTATCTATTAAAATATCAATATCCTAGATTACCGCATTAAAATTGTAGGTTTTAACTTTTTCAGAAAAACTTTCCATATACTTTACATTTTAATATATAATATTATTCTATATGTATCCTAATAGGTTTCATATTTATCTTTTAGATAACACTAGCATAGGTTAACGTGTAGTCTTAAAAGTGTAGGGTTTAACTATTTGTTGATTCCTGTATGTTTTTTTTAATTATCTCAAGTAGTTTTTAAAAAATATATTTTAACTATATTTTTTTGGGTATAAATTTAATATGTTTATTGCTTTTCTGATTGTGAAATCATAATCAATAAGTCGGAAGAATAGTAATTTAACTTTGTATTTTTGTATATGAATTTGATATGTTTATTGATTTTTGTATTTTTTTGAAATTTTAAAAAGTTTATTGAAAAAAAAATTCAAGTGTATATTTTCTATAATTTTTTAATATGTTTCTTATGTTTGTTAGTCATCTTAAACAATTATTATTTGATGTATCCCATGAAATGCTCATGATATTTTCTAAAACTTGAATGAAAATATTATTTTTTTAGTATTTGATGTATATTTATCTTTTAGTCATCTTTAAAATATTATTTTTTTGTGATATTATATTATTTAAATAGGAGTAAAAAGAGGAGAGATAATCTCAAAAAAAAAAAATCTTAAAAAGTGAAAACGTGTGATATATTTTTTTTGCCGACATTTCACTTCTCCGGTTTGAAAAAAAAATAAATTGTTTGATATGAAAACTTTTTTTCAGTTTTTTTTTAATAATATAATAATCTGCAATAACTAATTTAGAGATAAAATAGGGGTGGATGAAATATGTATGCAACAGTTTTTTATTTTTAAGGATAATTTCAGTTTCAATTTTTATATATAAAAAGAACGTTTTTTAAAAATAAAATCTGCTATTTTTTGCAATCTTATAAATGTTGTTATAAGTTGCAATAAACAATCTAACATTGTATATATATTTTTTTTTCTTCCAGTTTTGTGTTAATGCTTCTATCTGTAATTAATATTGTTGTATTTTGTGATTGGTAATTTTGATAACATTTTATATATATATATATATATATATATATATATATATATATATATATATATATATATATATATATATATTACTATTATATATAAGAGACAATCCAAGGACTTTGGTAGTCCTCACAAAAGTTTTAACTTAATTTTAATCTTTTCAATTAATTACTTTTAGGTCATGTTTTTATCTTTTATAGTAATTTAATTAATTTCTTAATCCTGTAATATTATGACATTTGGTTGATATAGATGAAGTAGTCTTGTTTCTTGCTATATGGACCTTTGCACTTGGTGCATGTGTCACAGTATGAGAAACTATTACTAAGATTTTATTTTTTTTGTAATTTCACTTATTTAATTAACTATTTAAAAGATAATAATTGGGACTAGGGCAAGGTGAATTAAAGAGAAAATTACAAAGCAAAAAATCAAATATTTACCAACAAAGTGGAGTTTAGGTAGTTAATCAATTGAAACATTCAAATTTCCATATCGTTTAACTAATCGATAAATCATTTTTGGAATCTTCCATTATAATGTTTTTTTCTCATACCTATATATTATTTAATCAAGTCAATTGCAAAATACAAACATCAAATATCCTTTAGTTAATTAATTTATTAAATTATTTGTACTTCATGCTTTATGAAGTACAAGACTAAAAAGTTTTAATTTTTTCCATTGCTACTCACAAGACCAAAAGATTTTAATTTGACTATCTTTTGTTAATCTTTTTAATCAAAATTAATTATAATTAATTTTTGTAAATGAAAATAGCCTTAAAAATAATATTTTATATGAAATTTTATTTAAAATAGTTTGAGAAAAAAATAATATTTTGATCGTGGAGAACTTTTTTCTATTGCATGAATAATCCGTCACTTTTTTTCTTCTTTCTTAGTATTAATCTTTAATAATTTATTTTTCATAAGAAAGAGTTTTGTACAAATATAGTCGGGGTGAAGAAGAGGAAAAACAGGGGGTTAAAAATAGTTATTGTAGGAGGTTATATTTTATTTCTATTGAATTGAGTATGGTTCTGATATATTTCTTAATTATCTTTTATAAATTGAATATTTTTTTTGTGGACAATTTTATCCATTGCTTTTAAAAATATCAAGCATATTTCATATACGAAAAATTAAAATTATTGATAAAGTTAAAATTAAGGTAATGATATGAATTAAGATGAAATTATTTTTAATTTTTTTTTCCGGTCACTTGAGAATCAATATTTTTAAGCATCAACTACTGAGAGAGAATCAATTGATTCTCGATGTTCATTTTATTGAGTCTAATTTTTTTCTTGATTTAGTATAAAATTACGCTTAAAGCACCACATTTAACTAGCATGAATTCTTGTCACGTGAAATTATAAATAAAATCATATATTTTTCATCACACACAAGAAGACTTGAGTAAAATAATTGATCCACTTGATGACTTTCGTCTTCATCTTCCTAATTGCAATGATGAACTTGAAAAGAAAAAAATTAATTATATGCTCATAAATTAGTTTACTAATATTTTTTAATTTTTATTATCTTTGCAAGTTATATATATGTATATATATATATATATATATATATATATATATATATATATTTAAATCATGTTATTCATAAAGTATCAAATTGCTTGAGTTTGGGCCCGGGCTTAGCACAGATCTTATAAAACTAGACTATATATAAGGGAGAACATCTCATTTTGATAGTCCTCAACGGTATTTTATCTATTTTATCCTTAATTAAGTTTTAATGACCTTTCAAGATCTCATCCATTTTAATAAATCTGAACAATTATATGGACATTTAAAATGCTATACAAAAATGATAAGCGACAAAGAAGTGACAGTGACACCATAAAATATCTATTTGTCCAACTAAATTTAAAATTAATTCAAATTTTTATTATCATCTTTTATGTGGGATAATAGAAATTTAATTTAAAAAAAAAATACTTTTTTAATCCTCACAAGAAATTTGTGAAGATTTAATAAACTTGTACGGATTCATTGAAGAAACATCAACAAAAAGTATTTTATTGAGTCTGACTTTTAACTATTTAATTTATCATAAATCATACAATAGCTTGTAGTATCAAATATTTTTATATTAATAAAATATTATATTATTTAAAAAAAGAATTAGAAAATGCAAAGTTTAATTGAGAAAAAAATAATGAAAATAATCATGCATAAGACAAAAATCAATTTAGATCGTTAAAGGCTTTCATTCAAAAACTTTTAGCAAAATAGAAAGGAGATTTTTTTTGTGTGTGTGCATTTGTTTGAAAATTAAAAGAAAGACTAAATATACCATAAGAAAAATTATTATTTTTCACTTATAAAAGTTTTTACTCCCTCCGTTTTAATTTATTTGTTTGGTTTTGACTTAACACAAAGTTAAAGAAAAAGTAAAGAATAGTTTTGAATTTTATGGTCATAAACTAAAAATATGTAGAAAGGACCAATATATTTGTTGATTTTGTTGTCTTAAACATGTCACGTGGAAAGTTGAAATTAACCCAAGAAAGAAAAGGGACATTTTTTTAAAAAACGAACTAAAGAAAAGGACAAAAGTTGAAACAGATATATAATTTAACATTTTTAAAATATTGAAAAATAATCAAACTAGACCGTTAACTACAATATAATGGTACAAAAAGCAAAAATAGCAAGTTAAAAAAATTACAAATATAAATGTTAATGTAGTGTGGGCCCGGGCTTAGCACGGACTCAACGACACTAGTATATATATAAGAGACAATCCAAGGACTTTGGTAGTCCTCACAAAAGTTTCCAACTTAATTTTAATCTTTTCAATTAATTACTTTGATGTCATGGTTTTATCTTTTATAGTAATTTAATTAATTTCTTAATCCTATAATATTGTGACATTTGGTTGATACAGATGAAATTACTTTGTCTTTTTTTTTTTTTTTTGCTATATGGACCTGTGCACTTGGTGCATGTGTCATAGTATGAGAAGCTATTATTAAGAATTTTTTTTTTTGTAATTTCAATTAATTAATTAACTATTAAAAAAATAACAATTGGGAGAAGGACAAGGGGAATTAGGGAGGAGATTACTAAGTAAAAATTAAATATTTACCAATAAAGTGGAGTTTAGGTAGTTAATCAATTGAAACATTCAAATTCTCATATTATTTAACTAATCGATAAATCATTTTTAGAATCTTCCATTATAATGTTTTATTTCTCATACTTATATATTATTTAATCAAGTCTATTGCAAAATATAAACATAAAATATCATTTAATTATTTTATTTATTAAATTATTTGTACTTCATGCTTTATGAAGTATAAGACCAAAAATTTTTAATTTTTCCCTTTGCTACTCACAAGACCAAAAAGTTTTAATTTGACTATCTTTTGTTAATTTTTTTTAATTAAAATTAATTATTTAATTATTTTTTGTAAATGAAAATAGCCTTAACAAAATTAACATTTTATGTGAACTTTTATTTAAAGTAGTTTAAGGAAAAATATTTTGTTCGTGGAGAATTTTTTTCTGTTGCATAAATAATTCATCATTTTTTTTCCTCTTTCTTATTATTAATCTTTAATAATGTATTTTTCATAAGAAAGAGTTTTGTACAAATAACGTGGGTATGAAGATATATTTTATTTCTATAGATTGAATATGGTTCTGATGCATTTCTTAATTATTTTTTATAAATTGAATAATTTTTTGGGGACAATTTTATTCACTGCTTTTTAAAATATCAAACAAATTTCATATACTGAAAATTAAAATTATTAAAAAATTTAAAAATTAAGGTAATGATACGAATTAAGATCAAATTATTTTTAAAATCTCTTTTCCGATCAATTGAGAATCAATATTATTAAACATCAACTATAGAGAGAGAATCAATTGATCTCGGTGTTCATTTTAGTGAGTATAATTTTTTTTTCTTAATTTAGTATAAAATTATGCTTAAAGCACCACATTTAACTAGCATGAATTCTTGTCACGTGAAATTATAAATAAAATCACACACTTTCCATCACACAAAAGAAGCCTTGAGTAGATAATTGATCCACTTGATCACTTTCGTCTTCATCTACATGATTGCAAAGATGAACTTGAATTGAGAAATTAGTAAAGAAATTAATTATATGCTCATAAATTAGTAACTAATATTTTTTAATTTTTATGATCTTTGCAAGTTATAATTATTATTATATATATATATATATATTAAATCATATTATTCATAAAATATCAAATTACTTGAGTTTGGGCCTGAGCTTCACACGGGCCTTATAAAACTAGACTATATATAAGGGAGAACCTCTTATTTTGGTAGTCCTCACATGACTGTATTTTGTCTATTTTATTCTTAATTAAGTTTTAATGACCTTTTAAAATCTCATCCATTTTAATAAATTTAAACAATTACATGGGCATTTAAAATGCTATACAAAAATGATGAATAATAAAGAAGTGATAGTGACACTATAAAATATCTATTTATCTAACTAAATTTAAAATTAATTGAAAATTTTATTGTTGTCTTTTATGTGGGATAATAGTAATTTAATTAAAAAAATACTTTTTCTAATCCTCACAAGAAATTTGTGAAGTATTAATAAACTTGTAAGGACTCATTGAAGAAACATCTACAAAAAGTATTTTATTGAGTCTGACTTTTAATTATTTAATTTATCAAAAATCATACAATAGTTTGTAGCATCAAATATTTTTATATTAATCAAATGTTGTATTATTTTTTTACAAAAATATGAATTAGCAATGTAAATTTTAATTGAGAAAAAATAATGAAATTAATTATACATAAGGCAAAAATCAATTTAGATCGTTAAAGGCTTTCATTCAAAACCTTTCAGTAAAATAAAAAGGAGAAAAATTTTCGTGTGTGCATTTGTTTGAAAATTAAAAGAAAGACTAAAATATACCATAAGAAAAATTGTTATTTTTAACTTATAAAAGCTTTTACTCCCTCTGTTTTAACTTATTTGTTTGATTTTGACTTAACACAAAGTTACAGTTTAAGTAACAAATATTTTTAAATTTTATGGTCTTAAACTAAAAATATGTAGAAAGGACCAAAATATTTGTTGATCTTGTTGTCTTAAACATGCCTCATGGACCGTTGAAATTAACCCAAGAAAGAAAAAAGATATTTTTTTAAAACAAACTAAGAAAATAAGACAAAAATTGAAACAGATATATAATTATAACATTTTAAAAATATTGAAAAATAATCAAACTAGATCGTTAACTGATATAATGGTACAAAGGGCAAAAATAACAAGTTAAAAAAATTACAAATAAAAATATTAATGTAGTTTGAGCCCGAGCTTAGCATGGGCTAAACGACACGAGTATGTAAAAAAAGGTAGAGCTATCAATATGAGTCAGGCTCATTGGGTCTGACCCGACTCGACCTGTAATTTGATAGAGTTGGGCTTCAATTTTTGCAGCCCATTTAAGAACAGAGCTTTTTAGCCCGACACGGATAAGCCTGTGGCCCGTGGGGCTTAAGCAATGTGGGTTGGGCTAGCTCATGGGCCAACCCGTAAGTTAAATAATAAATAGTTTAAAAATAAAATAAAGTACAAAAAATAATAAAAGAGTTCAAAGCCCCTCAAAATTTATTTAAGTAGTACTAGCTAGGTTTAAGCAAATTAAACACAAAGACCACGTGTTCTCACCAAATATAGAAGTTGCATCCATCATAAAAATATCCAAACACTTGTTACTGCTCGAAATCGGTTGCACAATTTCTCTCAAATTGATAATATGTTTTGCATACATGTAAAATATTATTAGTTCTTAAATTTTATTATTTTTTAATGTTTAATTAATTAATATTGTATATAAATTTTAGATGAAAATTAAGATTTTGAGACAACTTTATCAGAAGATGATTCAGAGATGCTTGATGAAGATAAAGTGTTGATGTTAGACACATAATAAGTGTCATGAAAGCTTTTCTTGAGGAGTTCATTTTTATTTTCAATGAATAAAATATTGGTATTTTTTCTGTTTTATTTATTTTGATATATTGAAACAAAATTAGGTTAATATTTTTAATTATCAAACATATTTTTATTCATTGACTATTTAGATTGCTTATTAGTATTTTTATTTGGTTCGAAGGATATCATGTCAAAAGTTATTTAATTTCGCTATTACGATTATTTTTTGGAGGTGTTGGAGACTTGATTAACAAGTATTAACACTGCGTAATATTGTCTGGTAAATATTTGTGTTTATTAACATAATATTATTTTTTAAAAAGTGGGCTGGTCCGTGAGGCCCGCAACCCACAGAGTAATGGTGTGGGCTTGGTGTTTTTTGGTTCATCATTTTGATGGGCCAAACCGGCCTGACTCGTAAAACTCAAAGCCCGTGTGGGCTAGCCCAAATGGGCTGGATCGATTCGTATTGACAGCTCTAAAAAAAAGAGCAATGGGAAGTATCCCAGTTCCTGTGAAGCACTCTGGGAGATGGACATATGAACAATATTATGAAGAATATATCACTGATGTAATCTTGTTGAGCAAATCATACATTGTTGTGTAAATCAACAAAGTGTGGCTTTTTATTTCGTGCCTCTGGTATAATGTATTCTGGTATTTAGAGTTAGAGAATTTATATCAAAATATACATACCCAGTGAAAAACAAAGTTTATCCAAAACTGCACGCAACAAGTATGTGGATAGGTGGTATGATTAAATCAAAACTAAAAAAATCACAAACAAAAATACAATGCAATTGAAATCAGAAATGACATGAAGGAAGACTTAGGTATGAATTTGACATATAATTTATTTTGGAGGGCCAAGGAAAGAATATTAGAAGAATTGAGAGGGAAACCATCAACATCATATGACAAATTATCAGCATACTTTTATGTTTTGAGCATTACTTATTCTGATTCACATATAGGAATGAAGAAGACTGATGAAAATGACTTCTTATACGTGTTTATAGCTCTCTATGCATTTATTGAAGGATTTGAGCATTGTAGACCTGTCGTAGTTGTTGATGGTAGTCATCTAAAAGGAATGTATCTAGAGATATTTGTAGCATCCTGTACCATGAATGAAGCTGGTAATTACACTTAAGAATACATTTAATGTTTCTTAAAAAATACAATATGAATGTTTAAGTTCTGCTTTAAAAATACATAAACAGTTAATTGTATGCATTTTGCAATTGAGTGATAAAAGCACTTACAAAGCTAGTTATATGTGATTTGCACATGTATTTGATAAATACATATAAAGTTTGGTATATTTTACAATATGTATTTATATATAACTTTGCGAAATCAATTAATAGATGCAGGGTATATCTTTCCTTTAGCATATGGTGTGCTTGAGTCGGAAAATGATGCATCTTGAACATGATTTTTTGAGAATCTAAAAGAGGCATACGGTGAAAGAAAATATATGTGTGTTGTTTTTTATCGGAATGAAAGCATCATAAAAGTTGTTCGTAACGTGTATAAAGATGTATCTCATTATGCATACATATGGAATTTATGAAGAAATATGAAAAAATTAGAAAATCGCATAATGCGTTATCTAAGATCTTTTATACAACGGCAAAATTATATTCAAAGTCCGAATTTCATAAGCAAATGAAAAAAGTAGCGACCGTTAATGTTAGAGTGAAGAGTTACTTGAAATTAGCGGATTACGAAAAGTGGATTATGGCATATGCACTAGTTTATAGGGGCTGGACTTTGACATCAAACATTGCTGAGTCAATAAATGTTGCACTTGTATCAGATAGAAAACTACCAATATATAATTTTATAGAGAAAGTTAGATTGATGTTTGACCGATGGAACTGCGAAAATAGACAAGAGGCTTTATATACATTCACAATCATCATTGAAAATTAAATGAAATACTCAAAAAGAACGAGGAAGAGTATACACGTATGACGATATGATCATTTACATTTATTGCAATATTTGTATTTGCCTATATACAGTTCTCTCTTATTACATACATATGTATTTAGTGGAATAAATAAATACAAATTTATGTATTATTTATAGTTGTATTTACATATATCTATGCGCATATGTGCTTTAAAAAAAAGTATATAGTAATATATATTTTGCAAAATACATATGCAGTAATTTCTGTTTTGCAAAATACATATACAGTAAATAATATGTATAATTGTATCTTGCAGCTTTTTCGCAAAAAAAAATACATATACAATTTACATTTGTGTGTGATAAATACGTATAAATATTTTGCGTTTGATATTTTTTTATTTTTATTTTTTTTAAATAATATCAGGTTGTACCAGCCACAAAGTATGTCTACACAATCCATGACAAAGAAAAATATTTTATTATTTGCTTCAAGAAAAAAATATGTCCTTGTCACACATTCCAATTGTATGAGATACCATGTGCAAATGTTTGTGCAATCCTGAATAACAAGAATTTTGTAAAGGGATCATATTGCTCTGATCTATATAAGTCAAAAATAGTATTGAGAACATATGATATTTCAATTTATCCTTTACCATACAAAGATGATTGGATAATCCCAGATAGCATACTTGGTGAGATAGTACTGCCTCCAAAATACAAACGACCTCCTGACAGACCTCCAAAGAAAAATCGCGAAAAATCAAGAAGGGATATGTTTAAAAAGAAGAACATCAATTCATGTAGTGCTTGTGGGTTTAAGGGTCACAATAGACATTCGTGTAGGAAATATCGTAAATGATACATTTGTTCTGATGTTTTCTTCCTTCATAATTTTTTTTACACTTTTCATAATTTTGAACTCATCTGTTAATTATGTGGTTAATGATAATTATCTTTCGTCTATTATAATACATTACTGTAACGACCCTGCAAATTTATTTTATAAATTTATCCTGTTTTAACCCACCTCATAATTTTTAGACATTATTTTATAGTAATGAGTCAAATTGATATTTTCTTAAATTTTAAGACCTAAGTATAAGAATAAGTTTTAGTAGAAAGGGTTGACAATATATTAATAATTAATAAAAATAGTAATAAAAGCGGAAAAACAACGGTTGCAGTGTGTTACTCTTTTCTTTTCACGGTTTCGACAAGATTCGCTGGTTAGTTCATGTTTTCTTCTTTTTTCTTCTTTCTATGTCAAATTACTCCTATAATTACAGTGTTGATACAATTATAATAATAAGGATGATTTTCTTGAAGATTTATAGGAGTAAATAACGTGTGGCAGTGAAAAGTTCTTGAAATTTGGGCCAAGGAGTTGTCTTTTAGGTAGTGTTAATTTTAATACTTGGTTTAAGTTGGAAATAGTCATAACGTTTTACTGATTTTTTTGGAAACTAATTGCATATAAGGCACTGGTATTAGAAAGTTTGTAATGGTGGGGGCAGACTGCTTTATGAGTAGTAGTTGAAGACTTTTGGAGATTGAAAATAATTTTTGACAGTAACATTGGTAACAGTAGGTAACTATATGATCAATTATGAATAGGATACCAAAATAGATAGAGAAATTAAGATTTGACTTTATTTCCCGGTCAAAATAAATATAACAATATGAGTGTCATTAGATTTGTATTCTTATGGAGATTATGTTTTTGAATGGATATTGATCGTTTGGAAGCTTTAAGTAAGGGCAAATTTGTTGCTTGACGCTTGGCTTCGGTTTGAGGCAAGTTGAGACTTTCTTAGACTCTTTTTCAAAGTGTTTATTTGTTAATTATGTGTAATGGGAGTAATGGATATTGAGGGTCCCGTATAGGTGATTGTGATGAACATCTATGCGGGTACCGGTGTTGTTTGAGGGAATAAAATAAGTTAATTGTATGTCTTGCATTATATTTTCCTATTTGCTAGCTCGATGGACTGAATTGCTATGGTAAATAAATTTTTGAAAAAGCCAGCTAATGAGAATATTCTTGATAAGTTGAGTTGACTTTAAAATTGATGTCTGACCTGACTTGGAACACAAAGTGCTTTGCTTGATTTTATTGTTGATTTGGGATCGGAGTTGCACGCCTACACATCATGCATTACGTTTTATATAAAATTGAAGTGCACGCCTGCACGGTATACTTATTGAGATCGGAGTACACGCCTGCACAGTATATTTATTGGGATCGGAGTGCACGCCTGCACGGTATATTTATTCGAATCAGAGTGCACGCCTACATAATATATTTATTGAGATGGGAGTGCATGCCTGCATAATATATTTATTAGGATCGAAGTGCATGCCTGCATAGTACATGTACCTTGTGATTCCCCCATGGGTCCTGACCTTGAAGTCATTACTCGGTACGTGTGTACACAACATATGTACTGCATTGTATTGCATTGCATCACATTGATTCATTTGGTTCGGATTGGTTAAGGTGTATTTGTTGACCTTGTACTTATTGTATATGTGTTACTTGTTTCACTGGATTGAGGATTTCTTGGAGTGTATTATGATATTCTTATGATTGTTAAATTTGACTATTCAGTTAGATTAGGGTGGCTTTTCTAAGTGCAGGTTGTTTGTTTGTTTTAGATGAGTGACGTGGTGTCACTCGTTACTACTTTGAATTAGGGTCGGTCGACAATGCTTGCTGAGTACACGTGATTTCGTATTCACCCTTGCTTTTTCTGCACCCTACGTACAAGTACAGATCCGACAACCTCCAGACATTGATTCCTATGTTTTTTTCTTTGCTAGCATCATTGAAGATTCAAGGTAGCCGCTATTGCATTTAGGGACTACATAAATCTCCTTTCATCTTATCTTTATGCTTTTTTCCGCATTTTAAAGTGCTCAAACTTTCTTGAGTTTTGTATTTAGTAGCTTGTATTAGTAACTTTCAAGTCTGGGATTATCTATGATTTGATTCTACTAGTCTATTAATCTACTTATGAGATTATTCAGGATTGGTTATGTTCTTATTTTCTTCCGCTTCTATGAGTTTGAGATGTTGTTCTTGGAATTGGGTATTTGGTTTACCTATCACGGAGGATAGAATAGGTGCCATCATAGTTTTGAATTTTGGACGTGATAATTACAGTTCTGAATAATTAATGCGGATATGTATTTCTAACTTTGTTTGAAAAAATACATATATTTTGTCTAAATTATTAATAATGACAATGAAGTACATAATATTATATATATATATATATATATATATATATATATATATATATATATATATATATATATAGTTATCAAATGTGGTGACCTATATGTATTTACTAAAAATATTATTGATTCTTAAATCATTATAACAGTTGTCGTATATGTATTTCTACCTTTGTTTGATAGTTACATATACAGTTAGCTATTTGTATTAGGGATTACAGTTAAAAAACTATATTTTTCTATGTATTTGGCTAAATGTATTTGTTAAATATTTGACTAATACGTGTGGTTACCTATATTTATTTGTTAAATACATATATAGTATTTTATATGTATTTTTTTCTGATTACTGAACAACTGAAGAGTACACATACTATACAAATATCAAAAATTATAAAATACGCAACATAAAAAAACTAAAACAAAAACCTTCATTCAATTCAGTATATTATGAATCTCCAAAATACAATAACATAACATAATTGGCCAAAACTATTGCACTACATCACTATCAACATCCAGTTAAATTTTGTCAAACACAAAATACAAAAAAATCATTAACCATCAAATTTCAAGGACATCCGTGACATTTGATATTCAGCTTTTCCTAAGAGGCCTCAATGGTGCTTTGTTGTCACTCTTCATCTTCTTGTTTTCTCATATCACAATGGCTTAAGTCATCGATAGGCACTTAAAGTTGTCCCCAAAATTCACTTGGACCCCCCAACTAAGGCCTGTACCTGTCAGACACCTCAACTGCTTAAAATTGATACATATCGGGCACAAAATGCTGATTTGGCAAGGAAAGTGCGTTGGGTGCATGAATCAAGGAAAAAAAAATAATATTTTACTTTTTTAATTAAAATACTTATACTTAAATTATTTTATTAATATAATTTTTAATTATAATAATTTCTAATTTTTTTTTTAAAAAAAAGGAAAAGCAACCCCCCTCCCCCTTCATTGTCTTCTTCACACCCCCACTTCATCGTCTTTTTCACAATCCCCGCCCCTCATTCATCATCTTCTTCACAATCCCCCTCATTCATCATCTTCTTCACAACCCCCCGTCATCGTCGTCTTCTTCACAACCCCCGCCCCCATTCATCTTCTTCTTCACAATCCCCCCCATTCATCGTCTTCTTCACAACCCCCCGTCATCGTCGTCGTCTTCACACAACCGCCCCGTAGTCGTTGCAACTTTCCCCACCCCTTTAACTGTTTTTGAATGCATTTTCTGACGAGACTCGCCGAAAAATCAACTTTAAAATTTCAGGATTGTTCGAATTTACACGTTTATGAGCTTTTAGTATATTTATAGTCACTAAACATTTCAATTGAATCCTTTTCATTGCAATGACAACTTCGATATTAGTTTAGACTTTGGATTACTAAATTAACAATAGGAACTCTTAGTGGTAAAGTTGAAGAGACAACTAATGTCCATTTTAACCATCTTATTGACATACTTCAAAAATTAGTTGATGATGAAGAGATCAATGTTTGAGTTCCATAATTGCCATTTTTTTCTTCACAAAAAAGGAGGGGAGGGGAGACCAGTTTCTTATTTTTACAAAAATTTATAATTAAATTTAATAAATGTTAGGGCTCTCAATACCACATGGCACTTTTTAATTTTTTTTTTGTCACGTGTTTTTTATAATTGGTTATTTTTGTCACATCATGCGAGTGTGTTACACATACTCTATACCTTTTGCTGATTAGGGAAAAAATGCCTGATTGGATCAAAATTCGGGTAGGTTAAGGGACTGATAGGTACAGGCCTTATTTGAGGGTTTTAAGTGAATTTTCAGGACAACTTTAAGTGTTTGTCAATGACTTAAGCTTATCATAATCCCACATAAGTGAAACATATCTTGTACGAAGTACTTTGGACTTGAACTCAATCGAAGGAATGCCTTGACCATAAGAAAGACACTCCACATATGTAATCATATACAGTCCACAATCCCTACAAAAATACAATAACTAATAAATTAGAATCTATTATGTACAAACTTACAAACTTGGTATCTGAATATTAGAATACTTACAAGCTGTCACTTCGTTGTTGAGGCAAATCCTCCACAAAACACACATTAAAAAGGTCCTACATTTTTATCTTTGTGTTTTGAATGATTATCCAGATCAATACCTTTCTTTTCATAGAAATTACAAGCCTAGAGATATATAGGTATAATTTCGGCTAATTTCTTAATTTCAACAAGGACAAAAGCATCATGACTAGAAGAAGAGTATGAATCATATATGAATATGCATCTTTTAGAGAACAATAAAATGATAAGAACCCAATTGTATCTATCCTTTACATTGACAGATATGAAAATATTATCAACTGTATGCTATAGCACTATAGCATGCATACGAAATTCATTTATGTACTCATTGAGATGGTACTCTTGTCCACCAGCATTTAGAGTTGAATCATCCAATGCATAAATTGTCATCACATTGTTAACTATGTTCATAAAGTTGCAATCTACTGTATTGTATTTGTATGTGCTGTGAGGCTCATACTTAGACTTCTTTTGCAAGTATTAAAAGCAAACATCAATTTGTTGCATTACAGAATAAAAAATTATATACAAAAAATATAAGAACAGTCGCACAAGTTGTATATAAGCATAAATATATGTATATGATGCAAACTACATATTTATTTTTATGTGAGAATAATAACTTCATATGTGTATATTCATATGTAAATTATATATATATGTATATAATCAAAAAACAAAATACATATGTGAAATAGCATATTTATTTTTTAGTTTTTATTACAACTCCATAAGGAAAAACATAATCATAAGATACTTATGGAGTCAGTTCATGACTGATCAAGAAAATTTATAATGTAGAACTAATTTTTATCTTCGACTGTTTGAACTCCAAAATGCATAATTAGTATGGTTGATTTGCTCCTCTTATAATGTTCTTTTTTGCTTTTCATGTTAAGTTATTCAATACATTGCTAATTCATGAACATAAAAAAATTAAAAGAGCAATACAATTTAGTTAAACACGCATACCTTTTCGCATGATTTTAAGAAGGTCCACTGAAATCTACTTTAAGAACTTGTTGATAATATTAGTGTCCTCCATCTCATAAATAGTGTGAGAAACAAAAGGATGCTTTTGAGTGATGTACGTCGTGGTTCTAAAGAGCTACTTTTTTAATTACAAAATAAAAAAATACAAAGGATAAAATATATAATCAAAAAATCTCAAATATTGTTTAAAATACGAAGGTAGATAAACACTTAAAAATATAAAAAAAAGCATTAAAAATTAAAAAATACAAAAATAATCAATTGTCACTGTTATTGAAAATAAAAAAAATACAAAAATAAAATGTAAAATACAAATCTTCATGCACAACATAATAACAAAAATACAATATACATATCTGCAATAAGATTAAAATATAAAAATATAGATTGCACTTAAACAAACATATCACATTACAAAAATACATATAAGTTAGTGTACTTACCAGCTGTTGAACCAAATTTCATTGTATATGGTAACTCTCTAAATCTAGACGGTCCCCTATTCCTTGTCGTTGGTATAGGGGTTTGTTGTTCAATAGTTGCCGATGAATGTACGATGACCCTTGTTTCTGAATTCGAGTAGGCATTGATACTAGGTAGAAGCTCATCAAAAATTATTATTTGTGAAACAGATAAAAGTGATTCATCTCTTTTTTCATCGTTGATTACTACATGAGTTTGCGTTGGTATCCTAATGTTTATGTTTTCGTCACATCATATTTTGATGTATGTGCACTCACATCTACACCCTCTTTGATGGTCTATAAAATATGTAAAAACAACTTAGAATGTTGTAGCAATTATAAATGACATTAACTCAAAAATATATGAATTCTACATACCTGAGAATTATCTTGAACAACCGGCTCAAAGCATATGTAATTCAAATTGATGCTTCGAAGTAACTCATCGGATATTAAAAATTGAGAATCAGATGCATCTTTTGTTTGATCGGTCTTAATATCAGTAGTACCCTTTCAAACAAGTAAAAAAAGAAAAAAATCAAATAATATTCAAATGTATTAATATACAATGAAACTATATAACTATAATATTTACCGATGTGCGATCAATTTTCTTATCCGAAACATGCATAACATTGGGACAAGATTGTTGGGGTGATGGCTTTACGGCAGCATCATACATATGTGGTTGGTCAAATTGTTTCTCGTGAGATTGTAGCTACGTGTACAAAATACAAAGTACAGTCATTCAATTATATGTCATCATATATAGTTATATCGAAATACATATAAAGCAAAAGTACTAAAAATACATATGTACATTGTATATGTATACAAGTAAAAGTGTAAACTGCATATGTATATAATCATATACATGAACATATAAATAAAATAAAATAAAATAATGAAATAATATTGAAGTGTATTTATATGCATATGTAAGTTAAATATTTACCGTTGTATCATCAATCTTCTTTTTCAAACTATACATCATATTGGGACTGAAGTGTTGGGATTATGTGTTTACACCATCATCAGTCATATGTGGCTGCTCAGATTCTTTCTCTTGAGATTGTTGCTACAAATACAAATATAATTACAGTCAAGTAGTTGTACATGATCATATACATATGTATATTAATACATATACAAAACATTTTAAATGTAACACTGCATATGTATTTTTAAGTGAAAGTGTTAACTGCATATGTATACATTCGAAATATATAAAATACATATTTATATCATATATGTATTTTTAAGCTTATTTGAATAATAAACATTATACCTTTATTTCTTTGATTGCATTCATAATCAGATCAAACTTTATTGATACTAGATTACGAATGTCTTTCAACTCTTGATGAAGCTGTATTCAAATAAAATCAATTAATAAATAATATTTTAAATATGCACATGTATTTATCAGAGATTATCTCATCACGAAATAATTCAAATGCTTTCTTGCAATAACTACTTCTTCATCTTCAGGACCGTTTGAAGATGGCATAGTTGACTGAATGGGAATAAAAATTGCCTTGTTGTTTGCTTCATATTCTGTCGAATTGAAGCAGATGTAGGTTGTGTTTGAACTAGTTTAAAAACTGATGTCTTCACACTGGGTATCTTTGCAGCATGAGAAGACAGTGTATGCTCATCAACAACATTAGATGATTGTTGCTTTAATTTTTTCTTCACTGGTGAGACTAGTGAGGTTGATGAATTAACCTTTTATTTTTATTTGGAGCTTCCATAAATTTGTGGTGGTGATGATTTCTGAAAATCATCATCTAGATCAACTGAACGTTCAGCTACAACTTCAGCCTTCTGTGGTATTTGAAACTTTGAAAGTTTCCTTCGAGTTGGCTCAATGTTCTAAAATTCAACCTACGCATATAAAAATGCACGTTAAGATATATGTAAGACAGTTTAAATCATCTGTATATACGTAAAAACATGTATATATGTAAAATTCATATTATTATATTACATATAAATATATATATGTATATATTCACTACAAACCTTGCAATCTTCTTCGTTAAACATAATGTCCATAAGATAGTGTCCAAAGCGTGATCGAGGTGCATTTGTCTTCTAGTTTAACAATCGAGGAATTCAATTATCCACCTTGAAAGTAACCTTTCGAGGAACATTAGAACAACCCTTGACGCACTTGATGTAACGCCCCGAGTTTGTACTTTGGAAGCTACATGGTGCTTATGACTCTAAAGGACCACAAGTTAACCCATGACTAATATCTCCGGTGAGCACTGAATAATAATACTGAGATAAATGCAAAAAATAGGCTAAAATACAAAAAGGTTTAAAATCTGAAATACTGATAAAGAATATCAACTGTAATAAAAATCTGCAAAACTAAATACTGTCTGAAAGTCTAGTCTGAAAAGACTCTAACTGAACTGTCTGAAAGTGGAGTTGATGGGACAAGCCCCCAAATAACTCCAACTACTGAAATACCAAATCTACTATAATAATGAAATGAAAGAATGTCCTTGATAGATGAGAACTCACTACTAAATCTGATACTGCTGGCCGAATCTGAATCTGACTATGCACGGTCGAGAACCTGAGCATCCGAACCTATGAAATAATACATCATAGCACAAAGAGAAAGTATGCGTCAGTACATGAAATGAATGATATGCTAGATGAGGTAAGGCTGAATGCAAGAGTTCATATGCATGAATAGTAACTGACTGAATGATATAGAATACTGAATATGAGAATACATGAATAACGTAACTGCTGTAAATAATGAGTATGCAACACTATGAATATATATGTATATTGTATCTGAGATTTTACTGAAACTGAGTACTGAGTTCTGATAACTGAGTAACTCGATATCTGAGATTAATGATACTGATTGACAATGTCTGACAGTCCTGATTCTGTAGAACTGAACTGAGTTCTATTCAGATACTGAAACTGAAACTGTGGGAAGTAATCATCTAACCGACATGCCCCAAATAAGGTAACTGGGATCCAACCTGTAACCCCAGTTGGAAGGGTGTCAGTACCATGCCACGGGTAAAGACAAGCTGAAGGGTTACCCTCATCTAACAGGTACTCTAATGAGAATGGTGGAACCCTTAACTGGCAGGTTAAAATACCTCATCAACCCTCAACTACAGGTTGATGTCTCAACCTACGCTGGCTACGTAGTTCTGGAATGTAAGGATTGCTTCTAAGGATCGCACCCTCTACTGGCGGGTGAGCCTCCATTCTTGGGTTCACTCGGTGCTGAATCCTGCTCCCAACTAAATAGACACTGAACTGATTATACAGAATTGGATTAGACTGATACTAAGTTTTACTAAGTTCTGTAGCTGACTGAGTACTACTGAGTTCTGTAACTGACTGAGTTCTATTGATCGTGACATGGCTGATACTATTCTGTAACTACTGTAGCTCTAGGTAAACAACTAGATTTTTGGGTATTGAATACCCCCAAGACTCGATAGCATAAAAAGTAAAGCATAGCAGGATCTTGAAAGACATAACAATGTACACTTGTCCATAATTCATTCATAGAGACATTTTATCAAAGATTTATAGGGCATAAGCTTGTACATATACTAACATGTCATGATTTCACCATTTAATTCACATGGACATTCTATCAAACACTAGGAAAGCACAACTTAATGCACATAATCATGGATAACATATAAACATTGCAACTACAATATCCAAACTTGCAAATTCATGGGTTGTAACATGGGAATTACACAGTTCAATATACATGCTAATTCAATTTCATGGGATCTACAATTAATCATGGATTGAAACTTAATTAGTGCCATGAACACGAATACAATTCAATTTCAAGCATATAAATCATGAATCAACCATCTTGTAGTTTTAAAAATGGATTCTTGGACTCTATGGGTGAAAGGAACCCATAGATGAACACCTAACATACCTGGGAATATTAATTCTTGAAGATCTTGGTGATTTCTTTGAGGATTGCTCTTGTTTTCTTGAAAACTAGGGTTTGCTAATTGAGAGAGAATTATTTAATTTGTGAAAAAAATGATTAAAGAATGACTTAACAACATTTTAAGGAATTAAATCTCGTAACTGGACGTATTAGAATCATGGGAAAAAGATTTATTTTCCCTGAACGAAACTTTTAATTTTCGTCTAAATTTTTCGATCTGGGCCCTTGACGCGCGTAGTGCTATCGTGTCGTGTCACTGGAAAGTGACAATTGGGAACTGAGGGTTTGGCACGACGTGGTGGAATCACGGTGGCTCTTTGCATACGAATTTGTAAGACCCCACAAAATTTCTAAGCTAAATCAGTCTTTTAGGCTTGTCAAGAGGTCCCAAGACTTAGAAAATTCTAGCTAAGTTTCCAGACTTAGTTTATTTTTAGCCTTCAAAAGTTGGCAATCTCATCGACCTTAATGTCCTTTAATGGTCTATATTTTGGTTAATTCATTATCAGAAAGGTCAATAGGTGTTTTCGGACAAGTTTTGGATTTTTCAGACCTCGTTTAGACCATGTTTGGGATTCCAAAACAGTGGAACAACGTGATCTTGGCGTGACGCGTCGCCTATCGCGTTGGTTATTATTATTTCCAGTTGCCAGGAAAAAGTCCTGAGATACGGCGTGATCATGGCGCGATGCGTCGAATATCGCACCGATGGCATCGACGCGCCGCGTCGACAAATGCGTCGGTGCCCAATTTTCAATCATTAAATGACCGCGTCCTTAAGGGTAATTAGGTCATTTTTTCCCGATCTTCATGCCTCATAACACAAAATTTAGACCTCTTTTGGATAAATACATTCATTATTTCACAATTGCTCAAGAACAAGAAACCTTAGGCGATTAATTTTAAATCAAGAACTCAAGCTTTCCTCCATTGATCTTCAAGAAATTATCAACCATGGTATGTAAAGTGTTCATCCAAGGATCCCTTTCATCCTTGGAGCTCAAGAAACCCTTTTCAAAATATAAATTTTTAATTCCATGTTGTGAGTTTGATTGTACACATGTTTATGTTGTGATATGATTTTCAAGATTGAATCTTTATTGAATTCTCATGACTTCATGTTAGTATGTGGATTGAAATCCTTAAATTTGAAAGTGCTTGATATAGCCATGATGTATTAGTTGTTGATTCATGCCCTAGAAAAGGTTATGCCTTCCATGTATTCGTTAAAATTCCTAAGTGAATAAGAATTGTACATGATGACCTATTTGTGATCTATATGATGAACTCATGATATACACACATGTTCAAAATGACTTCCATGCTAAAGCTATGTCTTGTAATGATTTGGTGGAATGCTCATAAGTATGGATTTGTGAAATTATGTTAGCTTAGCATGCGTTCCTATTTATGTGTAAGTCTATGACTTGTGAATGCTTCATGAAATCCCTCAATGATAGTATTATGAATTATTGACTATGGTCATGTGTTCAAGAAGTGTCATGTCCCATTTATTTTCATGCTATCGAGTCATGGGGTATTTAATACCCGATAATTTAGCTGTGTGCCTAGAGCTAGTGTCAGTTTTTAAGATAACCTCAGTCAAGCCATGATCAGTAGAATTCAGTCAGTCTCAGAACTTAGGAAAACTCAGTAGTATTCAGTTTAGTCCTCAATAACTCAGTCTGTTATCAGAATTCAGTAATATCCCGTCAGTCAACGAAACTCAGTAAACTCAATCTATTTCAGTCTAGTATACTCAGTTCAGTGTCTATTCAGATAGGTGTAGGATTCAGCACCGAGTGAACCCAAGGATGGGAACTCACCTACCAGCAGAAGGTGTGATCTTAAAAGCAATCCTTGCGTTTCAGAACTATGTAGCCATTGTAGGTTGAGGCATCAAAACCTGCCAGATGAGGGTCGGTGAGGTGGATTAACCTGTTAGATGAAGGTCCCATGGTTCTCGTTAGAGTACCTGATAGATGAGGGTCACTCACAGCTTGTCCTTACCAGTGGCGCGGTATTGACGCCCTTCCAATTGGGGTTACAGATTGGACCCCAACTCAGCTATAATATCTTATTTGGGGCATGTCAGTTAAATGACTAATTTTCATAGTCTCAGTCTTCAGTAAAGAACTCAGATAGTTCTACAGATTTCAGGACTGTCAGATATAGTCACTCATGTTAGTACGGAACTCAACTAGTTCCATTAGAATCAGGACTATCAGGCACAGTCACTCAGTTTTCAGTTATATCAGTTATCAATAATTCATGTTATCAGTAAGCTCAGTATTCAGAATCCTTATGACTTCAGTTATAGTTATGTATTCATGCATGAATCCTCACGTAGTCACGTTCATGTTATTCAGTCAGTTTAGCTCATGCATATGAACCTTTGTATTCAGTCTTACCTTACTTTGCGTACCAGTACATTCACACGTACTGATGCATACTTTTCTTTTGCGCTATTGTGTTTTATACCATAGGTTCAGACGTACGAGCTACAGAGCACCCTTATCAGATCAGACGTTCAGCAGACAGTCAGAGTCAGTGGTGAGTCCTCATATTTTGAGGACATGATTATTTCATTCTTTTAGTATTTCAGTGCTTAGACATTTTCAGTAGATGGAGTTAGTTGGGAACATGTCCCATCAACTCCTTATTCAGACAGTTTAGAGGCTTTCAGACTAGATATTCAGACTTCAGTATTTTCAGTATTTATGTTTAGTTTTGGTATTGTTATACCATATGTTCAGATATATACAGTATTATTTAGTATTTGAACCTTATGGAAAGTTTTTCGCCAGTTTTCCACATTTTTACAATATATTATTCAGTGCTCAGTTACAGATATTAGTCATAGGTTAGCTAGTGGTCCTTCGGGATTATTAGCACCATATAGCATTCGGAGTACTAGACTCGGGATGTTACAGAATTTATCCCTAGGCGTGACGCGGTGGGATCACGTTGTCCCGCTGAAAATTGATAATTATGAAAATGAGCCTTAGCGCGATGCGCCATGATCGCGAAGGCTCACTGGATTTGAGACTTTCCATTTGGTCTGGCTCCGCGACGCACTGACATGCATTTTGGCACACTGTTTTACGAAAATGGCTCTAACTTTTCGCCTGGATGTCGGATTTGAGCGAACTTTATATCATTGGAAAGCTGACTGAATTTCCTACGCAATGGTAAGCTCTAAATTGAAAAAATACTAAGTATTTAAAAAAATTTATATACAATTACTCATGTACTTAGAGCTAAATTAAGCTTGAGAAATACGGTGTATTACACTTGAATAGAAAGTGACATTTCCTGTAGCAAATAAAACTGTCCACTTGCTTTCAACTTCTTGTTTAAACTTTTAGCTAAATTCTCAAATGGCACAGTTTTTCACGAATAATTTTTATATTGACCACTCTTAACCCAGTCAAAATAAAGTCATGGTATAATAACCGTATCAACATTCGATAATACAAAAGCATGAACAAAATACAGAATAGCAAACTTCATGGCATCTTCATCATTATTCTTCCCTCATATTTTGTTTTAGACAACTTTAAACAAGTGTCGCTTCTGTATATAATTGAAACCATGAAAATATTGCTCAATTATTCTATTTGGTACCTCCTCATAAAAAACAAAGTCGTTCTTGTTAGCAACACAATTCAAACCAGTAATTATAGAAAACTCCCTCAGAATGAAACGTAGAATTGTGCCATTTGCCCGAATGACTATTGCACTAGTAGAACTTTCTTTTGTCTCAAGTGACATAATGCATCTGCATAGTTGTGCTTGAACTACACAGTGTTTCTTCTTCATGTATAACCAAAAATATTATTATCAAAAAAATATTTGTACTGCTCCTTCATTTATATTGCTTCAAAAGATACCTTAATATCATTACCTATGTAACAACATATATGTGGTGCAAACTTTGAAAGTTTTCTTGTCATGAATATATGATCACGCGACATCAATACAACAAAAAAATACACTTTAATACATTATAAAATACAACAAACACACTCAACACGTTACAAAAATATACATAAATCACATGTGTATATAAAACAATTCAAAGACAATTTCAACACTACACAAAAATATATATAAATATTCATATGTATATTTAAAAATATAAATACATGTACATGTATATATATAAATCCCAAAACTACATAAAAATACATATGGATGTGCATATATATATATTTCTAAATCTTATTGTATATATATATACAAATGAATATCCATAACAACAGTTCATATATAAATCCAATATTGTATTAAAAATACATATGCATATGTATATTTATTCAATCGGATTCCCCAAATGTATATTTAAACAATCAGATTTCTCAAAATACAATTGGCTAATAAAATACATATAGAAAAATACCTTTACCTCTTTATCTTTTTCTTCGATTCATAACCAAAAGATTTTTCAACATCACGACTTAAAATTTTATTTGATTCTCCAATTTTTTCTTTGCTTTTTTTTTTTTCTAATACCTTTGTAATTTTTGGGGTTTTGGAGATGAAGGTTTTTTCAATCCTTTTTTTCATAATTTCGACCATCTTCTCTGGATCATTACGATGCTTGAATCTAATCTCTTCAATACTCACTGATGTCTTCAACTGTATATGAATAGAAATAACTTTAAAAACTTCATCTTGAGTTAGTCCAAGACTAAATGATGGTGAATTATCAGAAGTAAAATTGATAAGTAGTATACTCCTATTTGATCTTGTGTTTAATGTGTGTCCTGTCATTAGAGCAGACCCCCACAACAACAGAGACAATGGTATACAGAAAAATACAAAAAATAAAAAAATTATATATAAATTGTGAAATAGATAACATGCAATAACTGAAATTTATAATTACTTGATTTTGTGGAACACAATCTTTATTAAAACGTAAGAAAAATGTGAGGAAAAAAAAAATTGAAAGTGAAATCTGAAAAATTCGAGAGATTTGAATAAAAAGAAGGGAAAACTAAAGTCAAATAAAGGAAAGATAAAGAATTTAATTGGAAGTGGCGTGAAAGATGGTAAGTTACCCATGGTAACTTCCAAGGTCGGAAAGTGGATGACCCCACTTAAAAATATAGTACTACTTTTACTACAAAATATAATTTTATAAAAGTATTACTATTTTTCTTAATTCAAATCTTAAGTTTGCCACCCCTAGTTTTTTCATTAATGACAATTAAACTGGTTATGTATCTATAATTAAAGTCATAATTTTATTCAAAGAAATTGTTAGTGTGATTTGATTGGTAAGTAAATTTAAGAAGTACAAATAAATGTGGATAAGATTAAAACATATTTTCTCTGTTTAAAAAAGGATGATCTACTTTAACTTGACACAAAGTTTAAAAAAATAAAAAAGATTGTTAAATCTTGTGGCCTTAAATTAAAATTATGTCAAATGTACCAAAATGTCATCTTGTGGTCCTAAATATGTTGTGGAAAGTTGAAATTAAAGTATTACCAAAAAAAAAAAAAATTATTCTTTTTGAAACGGATTAAAAAGAAGAAAATATTGTTTAACTTAAATTGACTCGTGTTATATGAGGGAAAAAACGGACGAGCTATGACTTACTACAGTAACATGTTTTAGCCCATTATTATAAACTAGCTAGTATCAAAATCATATAATTACTCAAACTATTAATCTGGCTAATAAAAGTAAACAACTTGTGAAAGTTGGCTATAAATGAGGTTATATCATCAAAATAAAGTGAAACTATTTTGAGTTTAGAACTTATATGGATTGTTATTTGAGTGAATTATTTTAAGAAAAATTACATCATAACACTACTTAACTCATCATAATTATTTAAACTAAAAATTACATAAATACACAATTTATGTTTCCAATATTACATAAATCTCATATTTTCCTTTTTCTCTCTAAAATTCACGGTACACCATAGAAGAATATGATGTATCAGTGTAAAATTAAGTGATGTATTCGAAAGAATATGATGTATCCTGTAAAATTAAGTGTTGTGTCTGAAAGAATGTGATATACCGCGTGAACGAAATCAGAAATTTTAGCAATATTGCAAAGAATTGAGATATGGAATAATTAGTTTCAAAAAAATTAAAATTTATCTTGTTTTTACTTTTTTTTATTTTATATAAGTAGGTACATGAATAATTTGAAAAAACAACAAAAATAATCATACAATATTTGAAATAGAAAAAAAATAAGGACTCGTCTATCGACAGTAAGTGTACTCGAGTAGTTGCTTGATTTTTTTTTATTTTATATAAGTAGTCCATGAATAATTTGGAAAAACAACAAAAATGATCATAAAATATTTGAAATAAAAAAATAAGGACTCGTTTATCGACAATATGTGTACTCGAATAGTTGCTGATTGCTTGTTTATATAGTCTTCATTCATTGTATTATCTGCCCTCATCTTTAAGGTGTTTTGCACGTTCATACAACAGATATGAGATAATTAATTTTGAAATTAATTTTAAATAAATTTATTTTATAATAATAAATATATTTGTGTTTTACGTGATCATTAAAGAAATATAATTAAATATATATTGCTATATTTTAAAAAATAAAAATATTCATTTATTTATATTTTAACCATAATATTATTAATTGTTCCTCTACATCAAGGTTATTTGCTTTTTTTTAATCATCTTATCGCTTAACTATTGATTTTGTACCTTGTTATGCTATTTACCAAAATATAATATGTATCTTACTGACAAAATGATATTATCATAATTAAATATTCAACATTAAAATAGATATTATATCTCATAAAAGAATTAAATTAAAAATTCAAGATAACTCATAATTTTTCTACATATTATTATAATAGGTTTGTAATCTTATGATACAATATTGATTTCATGAATAATAGATATAAGAAAATCAATATATGGTTTAATTTAATATTCTTACAAAATCATTATAGCATCCTCCTTTTTCTCTCTTTCTGTATTGAATTGGATTTATAAAATAAGATATTCGTACAAAAGAAAAGAAAAAAATGAGAGAAATATAATTTTTAAAATATCAAATAAAATGAAGAAAAATACCACTTAAAAATTTATTATGTTCAACACATAATTTATTTTTCAAAGTGCGTAATTAATATTTTTATAATGTATTTTAATTTTAAAAAGACAAAATATAACAAATAACCAAAAATATATATAAAAAAAAGTTATTCATTTGTGAAACTTGCACTATTTCAAAGAAAACTGTAATTCATCATTTTTTTCAAAATGCAAGAAAAAAAAATATTATTTCACACTTCGCTCTATTTCAGACATTTTGATTTAAAAAAGTTCTTAATAAAATCCTTTTACACACAAATACATACACATATGTACACGTATACTTAATACTCTTCATTGATGATATAATTTCAAATTTTTGCAAGAAATTAATGAAATACACAATATAATTTTAATTAGAGTGCAAGAATATTTATTTATTTATTGACAAATACATTAAGATAACAAAGATAATTCCCCAAAAAAGAACATCACCAAGAGGAATCTAATCACAATTCACATATATCTCTCTACCCCAATGTTACATCAAAAAATTCAACTACATAATGCATCTTTAAGAAATGTATTAACAATTTCACAAGCTTAACCAAAAATAGTTTTATGCATATTCAGATACAAGCACTTTACAAACACAACTTTATGATAGAAAAGTGATAAAATCATATAATATAATAAATATATATCTATGAATTTTTTTTTATCTTTATGAATGACATACTCTTTAAAACAGTACCTACAATAATATTTTTAAATTAGACGTAACAATAAACTTCTATACTCAGCTGTTGCTTTCAAAAGGAACATTGCATTCAGCATTAGAAAAGCCAACATATGCTTAATTAAGCTTTTAAGGGAGGTCAAACACCTAAATATTATTACACTCAATTATATTTAAAAAAAAAAAATAGAGAACACACATTAATATGATGGACAAAGTATATGGATCACATATTGCATCTTAAACTTACAAAGTGAAAATATATGGAAGAGAAAATGCAGCAGAGGTTGTTGATTAGAATTATCAAGTGGATTGAATTTGTAAGAAGAAACTTTTTATCTTTTTGAAGGGTCGGATCCTTACTTTCATTTCCACATTCAGTTTTATTATTTACTGTCATAACAATTATTCAATGTCCTTATAGATATAAAATTTACGATTAATAATTTGTACATTAAATTATACGGATTTGTTATCAATAAAATTTGACAAAAATGAAAAAAAAAAACTGATTAAATGTTATAGAGAGTTCAACGTTCAACATATATTAAACATAATTAAAAAATTAATTAGGCGAGTTAAAAGAAGTTACCTTCTTTTTAAACATGACATATAAATTAAAAAAATGAAGAAAAAGGAAAAAAATGAGAAAAGAAAAATAGTATCTTTGACCAAAGAGAGATGTCACATTACTTTTCTAATGTTTAACTTTATTTTATATATAAAATATTATGAAAGATATTAAATCACTTGTTTGATAGTTTCATCTCTTAAATCTTTTAATAATTTTTTTTTTTCTCTTTTGAGTTAGGTTATTAAATTATTTGATCACAATATAGGAAAAAATATGTATTTAAGATTTAATTGTTAAATTTTTCAACCTTAAGCTAAAAACACAAAAGGAAGATATATTTGTTTACCTGGAGAATTGCTTGACCTATTAGTTTCATCATTCTACTCATAGTTATAACTCATACTCTAACTGATTGTGTTGTTGTTGTTGAAAATTGCTTGTGAGAGTAATAAAAATATTGAAGCATACATTTGTAACAAAAATATAACATTAAAAAATTACAATATCTCCATAATTCTTTTCATACCTCACTTACGAATAAATTTCACTTGTTGTTGATGTTGAGAATTACTTGAGAGTGACAAAAATATTGAAGTATAAATCTATAATAGAAATCTAACATTAAAAAATTACAATATCTCCACGATCCTTTTCATACTTCACTTGTGGAATTTCATTTCTTGTTGATATCAAAAATGACTTGTGAGAGTGATAAAAATATTAAAGCATACATCTGTAATGGAAATATAATATTAAAAAATTACAACTAAATATTTACTCAATTCTTTTTGAAAAACGCAAAATTCTGAAAAATATATTAAAATAATTACCTCATACATGGGAAACACTCTCAGGTTCAAATTTATATGAAAACCCTCATACATATAATGTGAAAAGGCATGATAAAGAAATTGTAACATCAAGAATAGGAAAAGGCAATATCTATAGTAAACCGGACGTTTACTGATCATGATTAATTCACTTAAAATGACTTCATCTTTCATTAAATGAGATAACTTTTGTTTTTTAACATTCAAAAAAGGAAGAAAAAAGATGAGAACTCTTTAATATTCTTAAATGCATTTTCTTTTCAATTGATCAATGAACGTAGATAATTATAAAGTAATTGATGAGTTATTTTAAGGTGATGTGGAAAAATATTTTGAGGGAAATATAAGAGAAAAATATCAAAAAATTAACAAAAAAGATAAATAGCAATGAAGGTTATAGAGAAGTGCCACATAAGCATTTCTATAAGCCTCCTTTATATATATATATATATTGATTTATAATATGTTTGTCCAGCTTGTAAAATAAACTTATTTTTAATAAAAGTAATTTTCAAAAAAGTTCTTTTGATGAGAATAAGCTTTTGTTTGACTAATAAATTTTTTAAAAAAAATTGAACAGTAATTAGTATTTGACCAAGTTTTTTAAAAGTATTTTTAAGTGTTTTTTTTTTAAATGTTTTCCAAAAAAATGGTTATAGAAAAAGACCATATTTTTTAGCTTTTGAAAACAAGTTTTGCGATTTTACAAAAACACTTATTTTCTCACAAAAACTTGGTCAAATACTTTTTCAAAAAATAAACACTTATTAAAAAAAAAAAAAAAATTGAGGATAAATAAGTTTGACCAATCCAGTAGACCCATAAATCATAGAACAAATAGAACGGGTAGGTTTAAGCACCACACTACACGCATAGTTGTGGATCCCCCTCGTTATCTTTTGTGCGACTTCACCGGCCTCTAAGTTTGGTGCATGTCCATTTCACATTTCTTTCTGCATGTTTTGGTTTTCTGTCTTTGCTAAGGATGAAAAGCCCAATCAAAAAATCTCTACACGTCTTTATGCTTTAAAGCAGGCCCATCTATTATTCAATCTTATCTATTTGTCATCTGAAACTTGAGCAAACCTCAACTTTATTGGGAAATCTGACAAATGGTTTCTTCTTTTGATTAATTTTTTATTTTTTTTTAAGTAAGGCATGTCAGTGGTGTCACCTTTTTTTGTTTCACAATCTAAAAGGCTTATAAAAATAACCAGTGAGGATCCACAAGAAAATAAAATAAAAAGATGGGCAACATCTTTTGTTTCACAATCTAAAAGGCTTATAAAAATGACCAGTGAGGATCCACAAGAAAATAAAAAGATGGGCAAGGATGTTGGTCCCCTTAGTTAGAAAAGGACGATTATCCACTCAAAAGTTTCGACAAATTCACTTGATTCCTCGTGCATAATGCCTACTTATGTGTTGGAGACGCGCAGCAGGATATTATGTGGTGCTCAACGCCTCAACCCCACCCTTCAGTTATAAGGCTGGATATTTGTACATAAAGCCAGGATTGATATTTTAAAGTGGAACACTATTCTATCAACTTCTTATTTTCAGAAAAAATAAAAGGAAAGATAATATATTATATTCTTCTAAATTAAAATTAAGAATTAATTAAGATAGACTCGTCATTTTTTTTGATGAAACATTATAAAATCTGATCATATTAACTTTTATGATGATCGAAATAAAATAAAATAATAAAAGAAAAGTAACTTTTACCTATAAAGTTGGGTGATCTTATAAATGTAGCAAGAGTTTCTATTCTTTTGCTCATTAACTCTAATGGCAAACTTCTTCTCTACCCAAAACTCCCCCTCACACACAAATGTTGCCACCAAAGAACAAAGCCATGAAAATCACCAAGAATCCGTTGATATAATACTCTCTGAGCTTCCAAGAGAAAGAGGTTGGGTAAGTGATCATATACACCAATACAAAGGTACTTGGTATTCGACAAATGTTCTACAAGGTTTGCTAGTACTTCAGCAGCAACAATTTGAGCCAAAACCAAATAGTGTCTTACTAGCCAGTTACCCAAAGTCTGGCACCACATGGCTCAAAGCCCTTCTTTTTGCCATTACAAACAGATTACAACATGACGATTTTAGCACACACCCTTTGCTCTCTTCAAACCCACATGAGTTAGTACCCTATCTAGAGTCCTATGCATTTAAGCACCCAACAAATCCAACCCCAAACACTTGTCTCATACAATCACATCTTGCCTTCAATGGTTTGCCAGAGTCTATAACAGGTGATAACTACAAATGCAAAATAGTCTATGTGTTTCGTGATGCAAAAGATGTGTTAGTTTCTTTCTGGTTAGTTTCTTTCTGGTACTTTATGCAGAAATTAAGACCCAAAGACACGCCTATCAGTTCTCTATCAGAAGCATTTGACCAATTTACTAAAGGGTATTCCCCTTTTGGTCCATTTTGGGATCATGTGATGGGATATTATAAAGCCAATTTCCAGAGAGGGTTCTTTTCTTGAAGTATGAGGATTTGAAGAAAGATCCAATCTTTAATGCAAAGAGATTAGCAGAGTTCTTGGGGCAGCCATTTTCGCTGGAGGAAGAAAATGAAGGCATTGTAGAGAGAATAATAGAGCTCTGCAGCTTTGAGAAACTGAGCAATTTGGAGGTGAATAAAGAGGGCACATACTCTGGAGCGTTTAGTCTTGCTATTGCAAACAACATATTTTTCCGGCAAGGCAAAGTGGGCGATTCCAAGAACCATCTTTCAAAGGAAATGATTGAGGTTCTTGATGATATCACAAAGCAAAAGTTGGGTTTTGATTTGATGACTACATCTGTCACTCCGCAGAAAAATGGTGAAGTGGATGACTCAGACAAGAACCAAAGCAACTAACATGGTTTTTGAGGTTCCTTTAACTCTTTCCTGAAGTTGTTTTGGTAATTCCCTGTAAGTCATGTTGCAAGCTTTGGTTATGGATTCCAATAATTGTAAGTTATCGTATTATGTTTGTCATTTCTAATGCGCGTCAAACCTTTATCTCCTTCCTAGCGGGGGTGGAGTTAAGAGTAAAAATTACGAGTTTGGTTGAATTCATTAATTTTTCTTCAAATTTTATATTTGTCATAAGAAATTTATGTTAATCTTCCTTCTACGGGTACAAGAATCTGTATACTAGAAACAACCATTTCAAGTAGTTCAAGTTTAAGAACAAGAACACAATGAAGTACAAAAAATACCCTCAACCCAAGATCAAAGTGATCTTTACAAGAGGTGTATTTTATTTTCAGAAATAAAGATGAAGCAGAACTGGCCAAATCGTCCGAATTCACGGAGTTTTCTTAAGGAAATAATTCCCCTCACTGTACCCGAGATTGTGGAATTTTTCCTCCCAGGATAAAATGGCCAAACAAATCAACTGTAGCGGTACTTCAAACAATTGGAATATCTTCGAACTCACTGAATGTTTTGAGCGATTACACAGAATATTTTTTTAAGTCAAGAAGAGTGTTTTTATTATGAAATTTTTTCGTAAACCTGTGAATGAAAGCAGGTTTATATAGCCATAACATGCCTCTTCTGAAAAGAGGCAATGGTTCACTTTAAAGGTTGCACCTCTTTCTAAATATTCATATCTATTCATCAAAGAGTGCATCTTTTATTGAACAGTTATCTCATTTCATGAAACAGTGTGTTACTTCATTGAAGGATTGCATCCTTCTGAAGCATGCATCAGTACATGAAGCAGTGCATCAGTTTACTTGAAACAGTGCAACTGAAGCATCGGTTCTGTTCGAAACATTGCAACTGTTACTGCATAAATTTTTTCCTGCGTTTTTCTTTTGGTATGTTCGGATCTCAAATAAATTTTGTCCAAAAAGATAGATCTCATCGATCGATCATTTGACAAATCCAAATTCGAATCTGAAGCCGAGCCGAGCGAGCAACGACGACGACGGTGCGAGACATCTCTTATTTCTTGCCTCACTTACCATGTGGAGTAAGTGTTCTTGATTATAAACACTTCCAAGTTATCTTCTTCCACCAATGTGGGAGAAAGAGTAGACTTTCTAATTTGAGAGTACACTTTCCATTTTAGTGTCTCCTTCCCTCCACTATTTTACGCTCTATTTTTCCATTCACACTTCTTTCATATACTATGAACCCAACAATCCCCACATGAATGGGGAATGACTATTTTTTTGTAAAAGTTTTACGGACAAGTATGTGATCATCAAGCAAAGACTGATTGCATCTGGATAAGTGAGTTTCCCTTTGAACTTTTCGTAGCGAACATGCATCGGATGCACTCGGTCAATCGGTAGATTTGATATCTTTGAACCGTCGAGCTTTAATGTACACTTAGACAATACATGTCATACAACCAGCCTTTTAACGTTTATGGTTCTTATGGTTTTGTTCTTTTCAGCCATGAACACGTTTTGGTTTCATGAAAGATTAGAGAATAGACCTTTACTAACATTCTCCTTGAAGCACCTTCCACCTCGCCCTTACATAGGTGATTTCTAAACGTTCAATTCTATAGATTAAACTATTTGGTAAAATCTGCCAAATTTAGATAATCATTAAAAGACTTTTCACCTTAAGTCTTATCCTTGTTTACTATACATTGTCTACATCATGAGAATGAGATGGGTAATTGACAATATTTAACCTGTCAGACACAACTTTGTTTGATCTCCTTGAACCTAGCTCTTGGGATCTCCAATCTACTAAGTAGAGTTACTGTCATGCTGACTTGTCCTAGGCCTTAAACCCATTCCCTTAGATGTCCTTTTCACTCCTTCTCTAGCTAGGCCTTTTGTAAGTGGATCCAACACATTATCCTTTGACTTTATGTAGTCAACAGTGATAATTCCACTAGAGAGAAGTTCCCTAACAGTATTATGTCCCCGTCGTATGTGACGAGATTTACCGTTGTACATCATGCTCCCTGCCCTACCTATTGCCGCTTGGCTATCACAGTGTATACATACTGGTGCCACTGGCTTGGGCCAATACGGAATATCTTTCAAGAAATTTCGGAGCCATTCTGCTTCTTCACCAGCTTTATCTAATGCGATAAATTTAGATTCCATTGTAGAGTGAGCAATACAAGTCTGTTTGGATGATTTCCAAGAGACTGCTCCTCTACCAACATTAAATACATATCCACTTGTGGATTTTACTTCGTTTGATCCGGTGATCCAATTTGCATCACTATATCCTTCAAGTACCGCAGGATATTTATTATAATGTAAGGCATAATCTTGAGTGTATTTAAGATACCCCAGAACTCTTTTCATTGTCATCCAATGAGTTTTGTTGGGATTACTCGTGTACGGACTCAATTTACTGATAGTGCATGCTATATCCGGTCGTGTACAGTTCATTATATACAATAAACATCCTAATACTCTTGCGTACTCCAATTGTGAGTCACTTTCACCTTCATTCTTTCAAAGTGCAAAACTTACATCCAATGGAGTCTTGGCAATACCGAATTCCATATACTTGAACTTGTCAAGTACATTTTTGATATAATGAGACTGTGACAATGCCAAGCCTTGTGGAGTTCGATGGATTCTTATACCTAAGATCACATTTGCAACTCCAAGGTCTTTCATATCAAACTTACTCTCGAGCATTCATTTTGTTGCATTTATGTCAGAAATGTCTCTGCTGATGATCAACATATCATCCACATATAAACAAACAATGACTTGGTGATTTGGAGTGTCTTTAATATAAACACATTTATCACATTCATTTTTCTTGAACCCGTTTGCCAACATAGTTTGGTCAAACTTCGCATGCCATTGTTTAGGTGCTTGCTTTAGTCCATATAGCGACTTTATAAGTTTACACACCTTATTCTCTTTTCCTGGAACCACAAAACCCTCAGGCTGTTCCATGTAAATTTCTTCCTCCAATTCTCCATTTAGGAATGCGGTTTTCACATCCATTTGATGGATTTGAAGATCATATACCATATCTAAGGCAATTAACATTTGAATCGATGTTATCCTTGTTACTGGCGAGTATGTATCGAAGTAATCAAGGCCTTCTTTTTGTTTGAAACCTTTTACTACAAGTCTTGCCTTGTATTTGTCAATAGTGTCATCCGTTTTCATCTTCCTTTTGAAGATCCATTTAGAACCTACAGGTTTATTTCAGGGAGGAAGATCAACCAATTTCCATGTATGGTTGCTTAAGATTGAATCAATCTCACAATTGACTGCCTCCTTCCAAAAGGATGAATCCGAAGATGCCATCGCTTCCTTAAATGTTTGAGGCTCATTTTCTAAAAGAAATGTTACAAAATTCGATCCAAACGAAGTAGACGTTCTTTGACGTGTACTACGTCTTGGATTTTCTTCATTATGTTCATTCTCAATTGGTTCATCACGAGGTCGTTTAGACCCTCCACTAGACTGTCCATGTCTAGTTTTATACGGATAAATATTTTCAAAGAATTCAGCATTGTCTGATTCAATTACAATATTTTTATTAATATCCGAATGTTTGGATTTATGAACCAAAAATCGACATGCTTTACTGTTTTTAGCATATCCTATGAACACACAATCCACCGTCTTAGATCCTATCTTAACCCTTTTGGGCATAGGAACTTGGACCTTTGCTAGACACCCCCACACTTTGAAATATTTCAACTTGGGTTTCCTTCTTTTCCATTTTTCATAAGGAATTGATTGTGTCTTACTATGGGGAACTCTATTGAGTATACGATTGTCTATAAGGATAGCCTCTCCCCATAAATTTTGCGGTAAACCAGAACTTATAAGTAAAGCATTCATCATTTCCTTCAAAGTTCAGTTTTTTCTTTTCGCAATTTCATTAGATTGAGGTGAATACGGGGCCGTAGTTTGATGAACAATTCCATTCTCTACACATATTTGTGCAAAGGGAGATTCATATTCTCCACCCCTATCACTTCTTATCATTTTAATCTTTTTATCTAACTGATTTTCAACTTTAGTTTTATATTGCCTAAACGCATCTATTGCTTCATCCTTACTATTTAGCAAATAGACATAACAATATTTAGTGCAATCGTTAATAAAAGTTATGAAATACTTTTTCTCACCTCGTGATGGTGTTGACTTCATATCACAAATGTCAATGTGTACTAAGTCTAAAGGATTGGAATTCCTTTCAACAGACTTATAAGAATGTTTTGCATACTTTGATTCCACACATGTTTGACACTTTGATTTATTGCACTCAAAGTTCGGCAAAACTTCTAAGTTAATCAGTTTTCGTAGCGTTTTGTAATTAATATGGCCTAAATTTTCATGCCATAAATCATAAGACTCAAGCAAATAAGAAGAATTTGAACTTTTATTGATTTCAACAGTCATTACATTCATATTATAAAGGCCCTCGGTGAGATAGCCTTTTCCTACATACATTTCTCCTTTGCTAATTATAATTTTTCCAGAAACGGTTACACATTTAAATCCGTTCTTGTCTAGAAGTGAAACAGAAATTAAGTTCCTACGTAACTCTGAAACATACAAGACATTGTTAAGTGTCAAGACCTTTCCTGAAGTCATTTTCAAGCATATTTTTCCTGTTCCTTCCACCTTAGCAGTAGCGGAGTTAGCCATGTAAATCATTTCTTCTACTTGAGCCGGAGCGAATGACGAAAACAACTTTTTGTTGGCACACGCATGGCGGGTGGCACCAGAATCCATCCACCATTTGCGAGGATTCCCCACCAAGTTGCATTCTGAGAACATAGCACACAGATCATCACATTCTTTGTTGGACTCAAGCATATTTGCTTGATCCTTCTTCTTGTCGTGGACTTGTGGCCATTCTTGCCACAATTGAAGCATTTTTTCTTGAATTTTTTCTTGGATTGATTGCTTCCTTGTTCAGTTTTCTTCTTTTTTTTTAGAATTGTTTTGGTCATCTTCCACAATATGTGCTCCATTAATTGCAGAATTCCCTTTTGACCTTCTCTCGGCAGCTTTATTATCCTCTTCAATACGCAGTCGGACAATGAGATCTTCGACTGTCATTTCCTTGCGTTTATGCTTCAAGTAATTTTTGAAGTCTTTCCACATCGGTGGTAGCTTCTCAATTATCGCTGCTACTTGGAAAGCATCATTCACAATTAAACCTACTAAATAGTTTATGTAAGTATTAAGAACTTTTCCAATTTGTTCAACTAAGGTATTTTTCAAAAATATACCTTCCGCTAGGAGATCGTGGATGATTACTTGTAATTCCTGCGCTTGAGAGACAACTGATTTGCTATATATCATTTTAAAGTCCAGGAACCTTGCAACAAGGAATTTCTTAATTCCTGCATCCTCTGTCTTATATTTTCGTTCAAGTGCCCCCCACAATTTCTTCGATGTCTTAGTTCCACTATAAACATTGTAAAGGTCATCTTGGAGACCACTCAGAATATAATTCCTGCAAAGGAAGTCTGAATATTTTCAAGCCTCTACAATTACGAAACGCTCTTTGTCCGAAGCTCCCTCGGGCACCTCAGGAGTGTCTTCGCTAGTGAACCGTTGCAGACACAAAGTGGTGAGGTAAAAGAACATCTTTTGCTTCCATCGCTTAAAGTCAATGCCCGCAAATTTTTCGGGCTTCTCCGCAGGTGCCATTGGTTGCGGAGTATTTGCTCGACTTGTTGAAGCAATACTGTTTTCCCCCACAGTCATAGCCGCATCTTGCATTAGACTATCGTTAGTCATTTTTTCTGTCACCACAAGACAGAAAAAGTTAGTATTTTTCAGAATACTACTTATAAAGTTAAATAAATTTTAAACTTTTCTTCTTGTTTCTAGTTAACAACGAAGTTTTTATGACTTCCAATTGTCAACCGATTGAATTTTAAACTTGTGATGAAGATTTTATGTCTTCTAATCACTAGTTAAACTCAAACGGAGTAAAAAGCTTAAGCTTTAATCTCCAAACACAAGTAATACAGATTCTGGTTTATTTCCTTAAGATTGTTATTCTTCCTTCTACGAGTACAAGAATCTGTATACTAGAAACAAACACTTCAAGTAGTTCAAGTTTAAGAATAAGAACACAATGAAGTACGAAAAATACCCTCAGCCCAAGATCAAAGTGATCTTTATAAGAGGTGTATTTTATTTTCAGAAATAAAGATGAAGCAGAACTGGCCAAGTAGTTCGAATTCACGGAGTTTTCTTAAGGAAATAATTCCCCTCACCGTACCCGAGGTTGTGGAATTTTTCCTCCTAGGATAAAATGGCCAAACAAATCAACTGTAGCGGTACCTCAAACAATTGGAATATCTTCGAACTCACTGAACGTTTTGAGCGATTACACAAAATATTTTTTAAATCAAGAAGAGTGTTTTTATTCTAAAATTTTTTCGTCTCTAAACCTGTAAATGAAAGCAGGTTTATATAGCCATAACATGCCTTTTTTGAAAAGAGGCAATGATTCACTATAAAGGTTGTACCTCTTTTTGAAAATTCATATCTGTTCATCAAAGAGTGAATCTTTTCCTGAACAGTCATCTCATTTCATGAAACAGTGTGTTACTTCATTGAAGGATTGCATCCTTCTGAAGCAGTGCATCAATTCACTTGAAATAGTGCAACTGAAGCATCAGTTCTGTTCGAAACATTGCAACTGTTACTGCATGCATATTATATAAATGGAGTATCAGATCGATCGATCATTATCCAAATCCAAATCCGAAGCCGAGCCGAGCGAGCGACGACGATGGCGCGAGGCATCTCTTATTTCTTGCCTCACTTACCATGTGGAGTAAGTGTTCTTGATTATAAACACTTTCAAGTTCTCTTCTTCCACCAATGTGGGAGAAAGAGTAAACTTTCTAATTTGGGAGTACACTTTCCATTTTAGTGTCTCCTTACCTCCACTATTTTACTCTCCATTTTTTTATCCACACTTCTTTCATATACTATGAACCCAACAATTTATGGGATACGTATAAAATAATGAAATAAATTAAAGTATTAGGGGAAAACATAATACGATAACTAAAGCAATGAAAACAACATGTAAATACTAAAATTGAGAAATATAATTGTTAGGAGAATAATGATGCCCTAATGACAAGGGAACTCGACAATACTCAACTACTTACTAACCTTGTACCCTAATTTTTGACCTTTGCATCTTCTATCTAGGACATGTTCTTAGTAATCTACAAATGGCATGTCCTGTCTATCATCTCGATTCAAAACTTGTTTAGCTTACCTCTACCCCTCTTTACACCGGCCCACTACAACCAGCCTCAGACAACTCTCACTAGAAATATTGCATCTTCTCTTTATGTGTCCAAATCATCTTAGCCGCGCCTTCCCATTTTGTCTACCACGAAAGCTACCCCACCTTTTGTCGCATAACTTCGTTTTTGATCTTCTCTCTCCTTATATTCCCACACATCCATCTCAACATCCTCATTTCGCTACTTTTATTTTTTGAACATACAATTCGTGATCGGCTAATACTCCACTAACATGACTCGTCTGACCATCACTTTATAAAGCATGCCTTCTAAGTCTTCATATATTCTTATCACACAAAACAACATAAACGAGGTTCCATTTGATTCGCCCCTCTCCAATAAAATGTGTAACATGCACTACCTCTTCTATCTACAAAGGGAATTTTATAATGAATATTAGTTCTTTCTGCTGTTAGAGCAAAAAGGATTGAGAACAGCACTTCACCAACTCCAAGTTAAAAAAGAATTGAAAATAATGGACATCGATAATTAGTCAATTATTGGCTTGTGGGCAACATGTCCACTGGTTCCGAGTCAATTATTGGCTTGTGGGCAACATGTCCACTGGTGCCGAGTCAATTATTGGCTTGTGGGCAACATGTCCACTGGTGCCGAGTCTGCTGCGAATCAAACAGCGATTGTATGAAATGGCAAGAGACTGCACATGCATATATGCACCCTCTCCTATCCTTCCAGCTATCTTGTTTACTTGTCTTCAAGCAGAAGCAACAGTAGCTAAATGTCCAAAGCCGTGAACATATACACATCCACCTTAGAAAATCCCATATCTAAATTCAATAACATAATTAAGATCGTGAGGGCAAATTTACTCGTAGACTCATATATTTTAAACGTTTTCATGTGGAAGGTAATTTCTCAAGTTGGGGTATGTAACAATCTTTAGGCCATTTTTATATTATGGTTCGTTTGGACATCTAACTTAAAAAAAAATTATATTATATTTTTTTCTCGTAAATATACGAAAGGCTTTGTTATTGCAACTAGTATACGTACCCGCACGATGCGCTGATAATATTATTTTTGATCAGTTCATATTAAAATGTTCACTCGAGGATGTTAAATCATATTACCCCCCTCACCCCCCCCCCCCCCCCCCACACACACACACAAAAAAAAAAAAAAAAAGTTCAACTATCATATTATTTTTTAATGAAATGCGGAAAAAAAAAAATTATATCCCTCACCCTACCCATCTCCACCTACATACCCCCCTCCCTTCCCTCTAAATTTTAATGAAAAATAAAAAGAAATTTTATCTCTCCCTTACCTCACCTATAACCAAATTTTTATAGAAAAAAAATTATTTCATATTTTTTTTAATTATATTATTCACAATTTAAAGATATTGGATTGTTAATATCCCCTCCCCTTCTCCCACCTCTAATCAAATATATATGAGAAAAATAACAATGTAATTGCAAAATAAGTTTTTATGTTTCATATTTTTCTTTATTATATTGTTTACAATTTAAAGATTTCAGACTGTTAAAAATAATTTAAATTTTTATTCCACTTTCTCTCCTTCTTTTTCGTTTAAAACTTATAAATTATAATAATATATGTATTATCTAATTACTTCATCATATTCTCAAATTAGTTCAAATCCACATATTGTAATTAATGAAATTATTTGTTTATGTTACACGCATAAGTAATTGAGTTTTCTTCTCTCTTGTCTCAAAATATAAATATTTAAATAGACAAGTCTGGTTATACCAAAATAAATGAAAGACAGATTAAAAGAATAGTCTAAAATAATCTAATATACTAAAAGTGGTTATAGTTTAAAATTAAAGTTAAACGCTTTTACATCTAGAGATATATAATTTTTCTCATATTCTATTTTAAAATTTTATTTTATTACTCAAGATTCAAAAAGATTATTAACTTGTCCTAAAAATTAAAAGAAATTTCATAATGCATGTAAGATTCTTCAATATAATTTTTGAATATGAATTTTAAAAGAAAAAGTAAATCATTAATTTGTTCTATGAAAAAAAATTTAATGTGCAACTGTGTACATTATATTTAATTATATTTTAAGCTACAATATTAAAAAATTAATTTTGTAGACTATGACTTAACATTTTATTTTTTCAATAAAATATTTTAGCGATAAGAATTACCAACATAAGAAACTATTACTATGAAAAAAAATTGAGTTGTTGCTTGTGTTTTAGTCATCACAACTTCTTTTTTCTTAAAAAAAAAAAAAAACTTCATCTATTAAAAATTTAAATGTGTATGTAATGCTATCTATCGCATTATCTTTCTTAGCATCAAAAGATTTTCATCTTAAATTCAAATAAAAATAGATAAGCTATCACAATTTAAATTTTATATAGTATTTTAAATTATTTAAATCTCATTTGTATTTTTAGATGGGAAAAAATCCCTGAAGATAAAAAGTTTTTAAAAAATAATTAGAAAATTATTATGTAATATTAACTTAAATTGTGTATATATATTAAATAATTCACTAAATATTTGAAGACAATAAATCTAAATCTAATAATTAAATGGTTGATGTAGTATTTGAAACTTGAACTCATTATAAGTTTTGAATTTACCTCTATTCAATATTTTAAAAGTTGTGGTAAATAATCTATTATAATAGAAAAAAATTACTATAATTATGCAAAAGGCTTTTACAATAACAATGTGTATATGCAGTGTATAAGTTAAATTAAAAGTGCATGAAAACAGTAAAAAATAAGATAATCATATGTTTCTCAAAAGTAAACAAGATTAATTAAATTGTATCAACAAATATGACTTTCAAGAAAAAAATATCTACACTTGATATCGTCGTTTATAATTTGCTTGAATTAATTAAGGGCTAACAAATAATGCATCATCTTCTCTACGTAGACTATCATTTTAATTAGTCTCACACTGACGGCAAATAAAATGTCATAAGTTAACCCTTACTGAATTTAATATTGTGAATAACATCAAATTCAATTGATGCTTTGAATTTAATATATTTTGTTATTAATCCTGAAATATGTAAGAAATCTCGCAACATCATATTAAATAATTAAATCATCACATAAAATAGAAACACTCAAAATAATATGAGTATTTAACTTTTTTAGATAATTATATTAAATAATAACAGAAGTTGGTATTTAAAAAGAGTCAAACTTAACTTCTCAATTAAAAGTGATTTTATTTTTTATTTACATAATTAAATTTATTTTTATCAAAAATCAAACGAAAAAAAAATATTACTTACTTGTATTCAAGCTTGAATATAGTAAAAATAGATTAGTATGTAATAGCATCATCAATCATCTGCATAAAAAAATTAAAATATAAAATTTCTAAACAGGAATAAGAATATCAAGAATGCAACAAATAAACTCACGAATAAATCTAATTATCAATAATAAAGAAGGAGAAGAAAGTTTAATATTACAGATCATTGTAGGAGTGTGTGTATATATAAAAGATAGGTTAAGAAGTTAGAAATCTATTCCAATTTAGATTTTATTTAAATTCAAATATCATATATTTTGTTATAAAAAGATCAGGATATTGATTGGAAAAATATAAATATTTTTTTAAAAGAAGAAGAGCAAAAACTTTTAGTTGCTATTAAAAAGGAGGATATGCTATAAAAAAAATACTCACACCTAGTCAAATAATTTTCAATTCAAATTTTGAAATGATTTTATAAGATGGGGTAATTGGGGGTAAGGGGGTGTATTAGTAGTACGTGTTGTTAAGGTAACTATTACCATTATTACTATAACTATGCCATTACCATTATTTTTCTGGCTCATCTTATCACTGCTACTGATATTATGTTGTTATTATTATTATACTATGAATTCAAATATAATTTGCTACTACTATGACTATTACTATTACGTATTTATTACTACTATATTATTGTTGTTTTTGTTATTATTATTATATTATTATTATTTACTATTGTTATTATTAACATTATGGCATTTCACATTTACAGTACCTGCCGAATTAGGACGAAAAAGAATACTTTATAATAAACCAAGGTCAATAACATATTCAACCAAGTGTCAAAACTTTTAAAAAAAAAATGGTGTTTCCTTATAAACATCAGGCAGTTAGTATTGTAGCTACATCTTGTCAGATTCTGAAGGACGGAACTATATGAATGTCTTTAAACTTAAAACTTATTTAGAAAAATAAACTACTCTCATAAAAAAGCTATAACTAAATCATTAATTAATATTTTGCAAAAATCTGAAATCAAGTTACCATTTTTTTAATGTACAACTCCCTCCATTCCACTATACTTGTCACAATTTTCTTTTTGAGAGTTTAGCAATATGAACTTTGATGAACACTTTCAACATATTGATATGAGAAAAAATGCATCTTTTAGTATTTTCCATAAATCTGCCACAAACGCACTATAAGAATCTTTAAATTTCATTGCATCTTAGTCTTTGATATCTCATGTATAGAATCAATTTTAGCAGACATTTTTTTGATACATACTGGCTAGTGTTTTCTTTTTGGGGTTCTGAATTTGAAATACGTACATATGAGATTTTATAATAATACTATAATTTTTGAATTATAAAAAGATAATGATAAGCAGTTGGGATAAGATTATTTAGATAATCACTAAAAATTGAGATAAAATTAAAACTCTAAAATTATTGAGATAGTTATAATCAGTAAAAATTTAAATTGCTATCTATTTAAAATATCTTCTTAGTTGAGCATTATTTGGATTAAAAGTTATTTAAAACCTTGCTAAAAGATAGTGAGCCACGTTACTTTTTAAAATTTACTGTATTTAACCTTATTGAAAGATAGTGAGACACGTTTCTTTTTTAAATTTACACTGCATCTCTTTTTTTTAAAAAAATTTACACTGCATCTCTTTTTTAAAGTTGAAAGTTTAAAACTTGCAAATATTTTTTAATTTAAATTTTTTCATTACAATATTTTAAAATGTTGTCTTTAAAATTGTCACGTGGCTATTTTAATAGTTTGATACGTAGCATCTTGTCTTGATTTTATTTTGCTTTTATATATGGAGAGATATAGATTTGAGCATCAAATGATGCTCTCTCTTCTTTTACCTTTGAATCTAGAATAACCATAATTTTTAAAGGGTCAAAATCATTTTCCCTCCCCAACTTTGTCTTAAAAATCAAACTTCCCCCTCAACTTTGAACAATAATCATACTCTCCCATTTATCCTAATTGACTTTTTAAAATTTCTATTTTACCCTTTATCATCAATTTTTTAATTCTTTTTTTTAACTTCTTTAAAATCATCATATTTTCATTTAAAAAAAAAATCATATAACAAAATTTTCATAAAAACATAAACATTATCTTCTAGGAAAAAAAAGTAAGAAATACTAATTGAATATATAAGCTAATGACGATCTTTATGAAGTAAATTAGCATAATAAGAAAATTAGTTTTATTAAGAATAATCAAAACTATAATATTTATTTTACAAGTGAAAATAATAAGTAATACTAATTTTATAAATATATTTCAATGCAGAAAATACAAACAATAAATAAAAGAGATAAGCCTCTAGCACTACCTCGAACTATGGTCAAAGTTGTTACGATACACTCCAACTTCACAGGGGTCCTATTATCCCCTGAACTCAAATTTAGCGTATTTTTGTCATTTTTTGTGCTAATGTGACACCTTTATTACATAAAATAGAGCTCACATCAAAGATGTCACACCATCTAAAATGATTGACAAAAGGTATCACATTAGCTCAAAGGATTGATAAAAATACGCTAAAATTTAGTTTAAGGGGTAATCGGACCCCCGTGAAGTTGACGCGTATCGTAGCAAATTTGGTCATAGTTCGGGGAACTAGATGTTTTTCTCGAATAAAAATAAGGGCAAATTTTAAAGATTATATTTATTTATATAAATTATAAAATATATAATACTCTATTAATGAAAATCACAACTTATTTACTGATATAGACAATAGATAATATCATTTCTTATCACTTGATCCTCATACTAAAATAAATGTTTTAATTTATCTGCTCAATTTGTGAAATCAAGAGAATTGTATTATTATTTTTTCCTACCCTTTAGTGTTAAATAACTATATAAAGTAACAGTATAGACAAATTTAAAATTTTGAATTAGCGTTAATAAGGTTAATTTAATAAAATATACCTCTAAGTAAAATTTTCTTAAGGATTGTGTTATATCAACAAAAAGTTAAGTAATACAAAACAAATTTAGTAAGAGAGTGATAAAACACGAAAATATACGCACATCCATGTACATACATATGTATATATACACACTTAGGGGTGGATTGTTTGGAAACAAGTTATTCCGGAATTAGTTAATACAAAATAAGTTGTACTAATATGTATGTGTGATAACTTATTTCATCACTGTGGAATAAATGGTGCGATAAATAATTTTGAGACTACCTAATACATCTAATTAAACGCAGGATAAATAATCATGAATTTTATTTCTGAATTATTATAATTATACGTCACACCAAACGACTCTTTAATACATATAATAGTAAAATAACGATCTTAAAAAATAACATTAAATTTTGTGATAAATTTATAAAAAGTATTAATTTGCTTATAAAGTTAATAAACTTAAATAAAATGCTACAAATATCCATGTTAAAAAAAATATTCATTACATATAATATAAAAAGATATTACATAAATATAGGATTGAAATTACAAGGACAAAATGGATATTGCTTGGGATAAAGGAGGGAGTATGATTATTGTTCAATGTTGAGGGGGGAGTTTGATTTTTAAATCAAAGTTGGGAGGTGCAAATGATTTTCACCCATTTTTAAATTATTAAAACTTACTCGACTCGTATATAACCTTATCAAATAAGCAAATCACATTTCACAAATAAAGTATCAAACTATCTTAAGACACCGCATTAATAAATTGCATTTCGAGATTTTTAATACTCCCACCGTCCAACCACATTAGTCCACCAATGACGTGATAAATAATATTGATAGTTTTACTATATATATCATCCTTTGAATATAATAAGTTTAATATTTCAAGAAATGTGTTGGGTAATGAATACTCCCTTCGTTCCTTTTTAATTGCTCCTTTTTTATTTGTAGAGCCAAACGATACAAACTTTGACCAATATTTGAAGATGAATTTCTTAATTAAATTGAAAAAAATGAAAAATGTAATTTATAATACTTTTCATGTAATTTTTGAATATCTGGATTTTAATTTAAAAGAATTAATTAGTTTAATCTAATTTAGTTTTGAAACTTAATCAAATTGACTTATGAAAAACGAGGGAAGCTATTAAAAGAAATGAAAAGAATAATATTTAATAGCAAGGATAAAATTAAAATAAAATGATAAATTATGAACTGATTTTTCTAACTGGACAAATATTATTGAAAGTCTATTTTTATTATAGTGATAAGTAAAGATATACAAAGGGAGTTTTCGTTTTCTTATTTTTTTCTAATTTTTCGTTTTCTTATTTTTTTCTTTTCTCATATTTTTTTTTCTTTTCCTGTTTTCATTTCTTCTTTTATCATAGTATTTTTTTCTTTTTTTTCTTCCCACCTTATTTTGACTCTTCTATTTCTTTTCCTTTTTATCCCTTTTCTATTTTTTTTCTTTAATTTTTTCCTTTCTCATATTTTTGTTTTCTTCTTCTTTTTTTCTTTTTTTCTTTTTTATTTCTTTTCTTTTTAGTTTTATTTTTACACTTATATTTCTAGCTTTTATTTCTCTTTCTTAACGATAAATAATTAAATAATTAATTACACTTACAATTAATTAACGATAAATAATTAAATAAAAAGGACAATATAAGATAAAAAGAGAATACGAAATTTATATAATTAGTGTTATATATACAAATAATAAATAAGTTCAAAACTTATTAAAAATATGCATGAAAATAAATTCAGTATTATTTGGCTTAAAATATATTATATAAAAAATACAATATTTTGAAAGACTAAAAATACGTGAGTGATAAAAATTTATAAAAATATATATATATATACTTAAGAGTATGTATAATTAGTTAGAATTTTAAAAACTAAAAAAATATCTTAAAAAACCTTGAGCACTCAAAAATCTAACTTAGTTAAAAAGTAACGGAGGAGTACCAAACAGCCACTTGTTTTTTTACCATGCATGTCACCCGAGTAGAGACATCGATCGACTGAGCTTTACTTTGTCGTTATCGAGGAGGAATACTTGCACATTTCACCGGAAACATGTGGCATCTCCGGCAATTTATTTGCTCCATCTTACTTGCTTTAGCCCTCTACTCTTCTCCTCAGGTAATAATTGAACAATACCGTCTGTTTTTTCCCTGTAGTAATGTTAAACCCTAACTTATTTAATAGTACCAATTTTTGACAGGCTCGGGCAAATCCATCCTTATCAATCAGACCCACTTCGCGTTTCTCTATCGCTCTTGAAACCCTTCAAAATCAAATCCAGTAAATTTTGTCTCTCTGATTTTTATCTTCTTTTTTAGTAACTTAGTAATTTTTTTTTTAGAGTTTATGGTCAAAGGTAGTGTTATGGATTGGGTATCTCCACAGACCCCACTTTATGGGAATACACCGGGTATGTTGTTGTTGTTGTTCTGGCGGTGTGATATCTCTTTTTGCTGTTTGCTTTTATTTTTTGTTTGTTATGCTGTTCTGTCCTTAGGCGGGATCTGTCGTTAACAGCCTCCCTGCTTCATCTGAGGTGGTGGTATGGACTGCGTGTGTACACTTTACCCTTCCCAGACCCCCACTTTGTGGGAATATACTGGGTATGTTGTTGTTGTTGGTCAAAAATACACTTAAATTAGCTCAGTTTTTTGAGAGTCATATCTAAACTATCAAGTTGGGTATGTTGTTGTTGTTGTTGGTCAAAAATACACTTAAATTAACTCAGTTTTTTGAGTGTCATATCTAAACTATCAAGTGCGTGAGGTTCTACTTGAACTATAATCTGCTATTTATCAAAACACACATGTCAGGTAGGAAAAGCGAACAATTGGTCGTTGAAGTGTGCTTTGATAAATAGTCAGTGATAGTTCATGCATGCAGGAAAATCTCGCGCACCTATAGTTTAGGTATGAAACTCGAAAAATCGAGATATTTTAGGTGTATTTCTTGCCCTAAATTTCTGTCACTTATTTCAGTACTCCTTTTTAGTATGTTTTTTTCTTAGAGTTTATGGTCAAAAACACACTTAGAGTAGCTTGGTTTTTCGAGTTTCCTAACTGAACTATCATCAACTATTTATTAAAACATACATCCATGTAGTACAAGTGAACAATTGATAGTTGAGGTTTAGGTAGGAAACTCAAACACCTGATAGTTTAGGTGTAAAACTTGGAAAATTGATATTTTAGGTATGTTTTTGACCTTTAGCTCGTTTCTTTTAATTGTTCTGTTCAGTTAATCAAACCCTGGTTGAAATTGAGTTCCTCTTGTGTATGAATACATTTCCATTTTGGTACACATTTCAAGATGTGGAGTTGCTACGACGCGCACTGACTCATGCATCATACTCAGGAGAGAACAATAGAGCTTTGAGCATTTTGGGGGAGAAAGTGGTTGAGGGTTCGGTTTCTCTGCAATTGCTTAGCAAGGACATCGATATGTCCCCCAAGGATCTCAACCGGGTTATTGTGGATCTGTCCTCCAATGTGGTATCATCGTGTGTTGATGACGGAGGACGCTTAGGTTTACAGAAGATAATCAGGGTTTCACGGTAGACCAATTCGTCGGTTCCTGCAGTGGTTTGTGGTGCTTTCAGGGCGGTTTTCGGAGCAATTGCGATTGACAAGAGTAGCTTGGACAGTGCGGGGAAGGTGTTCTTGACAATTCACGGGAAAGGCATGGAGAAAGCTATGGCAATGTAAGTACCCAACTATTGTTGATGTTGGCCGACATATTTCTATTCAGGGGGAACTTTGTTTATTAGAATGTGTTGAAGAGTAGCCACTGTGTGTTTAGCTTAGTATGCACTATGCAACTAGTTGATTTCGTAAACTTGAACTATGTTGTGTATCGAAATCATTTGTGTCCACTGCAAGTGGAATCTTTTTCTTTAAAACCGAGACATCCACAAGGGTCAGTGGCACATGGTTCAAGACACTTTGGCTTGAAGCCATGACCTGCGCCTAATGACACATTGTGTGTTGCGCTCTTACCACTAGTCCAAATCTCATGAGGGACACTGCAATTTGAATATCATTTGAGCCGCAAAATTAGTAAACAGATTGATATGAGTCATCTGGGATGATTGCATTCCCACTGTTTAGCAGTCTATTATTCAAACAGAATGTTATTTATTTCACATAGATCATGGGGGTACTATGGTTAAGCTATTTAAGCAGGTATGCTTGAGTGGAAAAAATACTTTACTCTCTTGTTAATAGTTAGTTTGTATTGTAGGCAAATTCCATTATTCCATATAAATGGTGCAATACCATTAGTGGTTTGACAATTCTTTTTCCCTGTGATCACAAGATTTGTCCAAGTAAACGAATACTGTCTTTCCTAATAATTTTCCAATTTATCAAATTTACTTTTGCTTTTTTCCAGCTTATCTGGTCAATCGATATGTGTGCTGTACCTATGTTTCATTATTTTGATCATTTAGTAGATCAGGCTTTTATTAGTATTTGAATCACTTAAAATGACTGGCTCTGTGTGTGTAACGCAATAAACAAGTGTTGCTATACATTTCTCTATACATACATGAGTTGACACTTCACTTGATAAATGTTTTTCAATATCTCCAGCACTACTCAAGTACTCTTTATTAACAGGAATTGCCTTGCCTTCTAATTAACAAAACCCACTGAGAAGGTTGCCCTAACATGAAAAAAAATAACTATTATTGTCAAGCACATTTCATTCTCAAAATATGTTCTTAAAGCACTATTTTATTCAAGCAGATTGTGCAATTTATGGTGATCAATGGACAATAATTTTCTGAAAACAATATCAGATAGGGACAGCTTGTGACATGTAACTACTAGTTTATATGAGTTCAATAACATTTGCGATCTTTGTGGTTAAGGTATGTCCAGGTGATGATGAGATTTAACTGGAGCTTTAGCTAGCTCGGGAAGTATGTTTGAGTCCCTATAGAAATGTCTCGTTTTAGGATGTTATCACTGACAACTTAAACAATTCTTTATGTTGGGAGGAGATTAATCAAAATTCACACCCAAGGATGTGACCTAGTGGTCAATGAAGTGGGTTGAGAAACTGAGGTCTCAGGTTCAAATCCTAGCAAAGGCAAAAAAACTCTAGGTGATTCTTCTCATTTGTTCTAGCCTTGGTGGACAGAGTTACCTGATATTTGTTGTTAGTGGGAGGTGACAGGTATCCCGTGGAATTAGTCGAGGTGCGCGAAAGCGGGAGCCTTGGTGGACAGAGTTACCTGATATTTGCCTTGGTGGACAGAGTTACCTGATATTTGTTGTTAGTGGGTGGTGACAGGTATCCCGTGGAATTAGTCGAGGTGCACGAAAGCGGGCCCGGACACCGCAGGTATCCAAACAAAAAAGATTAATCAAAATTCAGATTTAGGTTGCTTTCTTAACAAACAACTCAAGTCACATCTTTAGTGATTCTTGTGGATATTCTTGCATTTATTTCAGATGTAGTTTTACATTCCCTGTTATCCCTGGTAGCAATAACTAGAGTTTTCAAACCTGCTTTCATTAATTCATTTGTCTTTAACTTAGCCGAGGGTCTTTCTGAAACAACCCCCTTACTTCACAAGGTAGGGGTAAGATCTGCGTACACCGCACCCTCCTGGACTCCACTTGTGGAAGTACACGTGGTATGTTGTTGTAGCAATGACTGACTTCTTTTTCTCACTATGAATAGGCTTACGGATGCCATGTAACTCATTTGTTTATAGCAGTTAGGTATATTAGAAAATATTGTAGCATTCTAGTGTCTTCACTTGCATCATGGTTGTACAATCTATCGTAGGTTTTTGTTATCTATTGATAGGCTCTGCCTTATAATTGAGTATGACTTGGACCAAAAGCTTTCGAGTACTGTCAATATGAGCAAGAATCTGACTATTATTAGCCTACTTGCCTTTGAAGTTTCAAGTTGGTGATTGGCCTTCAAACTACTTCACTCATTGTTAATTTTATGCACCGCAAGTTGGTGGTGTGTGATGGATATTTTAGGTGGCCGCTGCCATCTTTTGGCATCAATCATGAGTTGGCAACTAAATCTCATTTGCAAGTTGATAACGTGAAAAAGATTGATATCTTTGTTCGTGCTTTTTAATGCCATTGGAATTTGACATCACCTGTGTCACGACCCGAGCCGGGGCCCTAGCCGTAACGAGCATCCCGAACCACGAAGGTCCGGACGCCCTTCTCTGTCTAGTAATCATGCACAACATTCATGCAATATAGAAAAGATGAGGAAAATAAATCATGATGGAACCATAGTCATATTCTGAGTTCAATTTGACAATAAAGAAAGAAATCCAACAACATCTAGACAACATCTGAATCAGTCTGCGAAATCTCTACTACATACGAAAATAACAACTGTCTGAAACTGGGACAAGGTCCCCAGTGGACCTAAACCAAAAATAAATGACAAAGTCTGAAAGACATAGGCCTTCCAGAATAAAGAAGGCTCACCACTGCATACTTCACTTCTTTCTGAAAACTCTACGGCTTAGCAGAACCTCTAGACTGAGCCTTAGACCCTGAAAGGTAGGGGGTCAATACAATTGTACAGGTACGCAGAGTAAATCCAAAATAATAATTTTTATTTAACATAGGTGAGAACAGTTCATAAATATAACATATGATATGAAAACACATGGGCATTTTAAAAGACTCTGAACAATCATCCGAACTCTGTGTCATACTCTTTATCTTACTTCTGCGCTAGGTGGTATACCCTACAATTCTGCAATTCCACGGGCTATATGGAATCTGCCCTTAATTCGACAGCCAAGCCTCTAACCCGAGTTTGCCGCAAGGGTTAGAGTCTCTGTTTCTCTACCACGCCACAGGGCCGTCGCCAGCGTACAATTTTTCTTTCGGGTGTCATAAATCCATGTCGGCAAATCACGATTTTGGGCAATGAGTCGATTGACTCGTGCCTTCTTCAGGTAACCACCTAACCCTCTTTAAGCCTGTTTTTAACTCTTTAAAATATGTATTCTCTGAAATCAAACTCACATACATTTATATGGTATCGTCATACCATTGACTTGCAAGTCGCATCTCTGAGTCATTAATAGCATAATATAATCTCCGCTTTCAAAACATAAGGTTTGGGACCACCATATCAATAATTCAATTCAAAGAACTCATGTAAACACATGCAAGAAACCCTCTCTTTTTCAACATTTCAATAACATAAGGTGGTCATGTTAATTTACTCAATCATATGAAATTCTTTCTCTTTAAAACAAGGGTATAGTTTAGCAAGAAGACTCCCTCTCATCGTCTCTAAATCATGTTCAAATACTATGAAATCAAGAAAAACCACTTTCAACCCATAACACATGCATTTCAAATCATTCTCGATAAGATTATAAACTTCAATTCATCACAAGAGAGGGACTTCATAATTATGTTCTCAATCAATCTTCAAAACTCAATTTCATACATATACATATGAGTATAACTCAGTTTAAGGGGAAATGCCTCAAGGCCAAAACAATAATAGCATGAAAACATTCAGGATGCATAATTTAAAACATAGATTCCAAAACCCCTTTATAATTTCATGCTTGATAAACTTTAGATTATATTCAAGTGTTTCAACAAGCCCATGTAGTTTTAGGATAAACCTCACATACCTTAGTTGCGAAGAATTCGTGAAGAAGTTTCGAAAAGATTGGACCTTTAAGCTTGATTGCTCAAACCCTAGTTGTTTTCTCCTCTTGTGTTCTTGAAGGATGAACTAGGGATCTTAGGATAGTTTAGATATTACTAATAAGCCTAAATTCGTTTAAGGATGATTAGGGACGGTTTTGGGATGTGAAAGGACTTAGTTGCCCTTAAAATGACTTTAAAATGAAGAAATTACGTCGTTGGGCCATAAGGTATATGCCGCATTGCCCATCGCCTAAGCTAGGCTGGGCGGCGCATTGCCCATCGCCTAAGTTAGGCTGGGCGGCGCCTAACCCATTGCCTAAGCTAGGTTGGGCGGCGCCTAACTTATGGCATAACCATTCCAGTGGATTTAGGCGATTTGTTAGGCAACACACACTACTTTGCAAAGTCATAACTTTTTGCTCGGTTATCGGATTTAGGCGAAATTGGTATCATTGGAAAGTTATTTCGAAGACCTTTCATTTGATATATAGTAGGACCTCTAATTCTTTATATACAAAAATTTATGGTCGATTGAAGTTGACCCAAGTTTCGACGCTCACTAAAACTAAAACGATAGGAAAGCTTCCAACTCGTCCTTGGGTTAAGGGACCTCTATGATCTCAATTCATGCTCAACTAGATTCCCACACTACATGATTGATCAACACACTATATTTGCATCGGATTTATGGCTTTTGAAACCTTTACGTGAAGGAAATGACGGTTTACGTTCTAGCCCAAAACACACGGGGTGTTACAACCTGATAGTTTGGTGCATGTCCATTTCACATTTCTCTCTGCATGTTTTGGTCTTCTGTCTTTGCTAATTGCTAAGGATGAGAAGCTATATCGGAAAATCATGTACACATGCTTTAAAGCAGGTCCATCTGTTGTTCAATCTTATCTATTTGTCATCTGAAACTTGAGCAAACCTCGAATTCATTTGCAAATCTGACGAATGGTTTCTTCTTTTGATTAAATTTTTTTAAGTAAGGCATGTCAGTGGTGTCACCTTTTTTTGTTTCACAATCTAAAAGTGAAAATTATCCTAAATAAGCTTATTAAATTATTTATTGCAAGTTGTAGCAATACTTTTCAATAATTACTAGACTAAAGAAATTATTGTAAAGTTATAGCAACTTTTAGAAAAAATATTCTTTTTAATATTAGAAAATCGTTTTTTCATATTTAATATTTATATTAGATCCTTATTTATAGCCTTTAATATTTATCACTCTTCTTTAAATCTTTTGATAATTATGGCAATGTTATAAATGTATTTACATTATAGAGAATGTCTATCAAGATTTTATCAAGATCTACTTTGATATCTATTAGGATTTGAAATATCCGCCTTTTACTCAGACTAGGAGTAAATTTCCCCTATAAATAGAGGGGTTTTGTTCATTGTATTTACAATCTTATGATCTCTCATCCCTCAAGAGAAGAAATAAGAATCACTCTCTCTATTCTCTCTACTCTTCTTATTGTTCTTTATTATTTTATAACATGTTATCAGCACGAAGTCTCTTACCAATTGAGATTTGTTCGGTAAGCTTAAATCTTTGGTATGATAAGAAGTTGATTTAGCCATAAGGCTTGTTTTATAATAAAGTTATATTTGTTTTTGAAATTCCGTGATGTAACACGTTATCAGCACGAGACTCTGCCAAATATGTGAGATTATAAATCTGAAGGATTTCAAGGTTAATAATTCTTTATGTTATCTTTCTTTTGCTACTATTAATGTAATTATTATTGGATTTGAGGAAAAATAATTGGTTTGGAACCATTTATATTTTAAATTTATTCCTCAAAAGTAATATTATCAAAAAAGATGATAATATGTTGGGTTCAAGTCCCATCGATTTATGCCTAAGACGCCTTTATATGTATAAGATATATACCATACTGATGATATTATGATGGCTAAGGCAAAATCATGGGTATTGGGTGAAAAGTCATGAAATTCGACCCATTGAATATGCTCCATTCCATGAATATGGTAGCAATATATGATAAGTTTGAAATATGACAACTTACTTCATTCTTGAGGTGTATGTGGTAGCAGTGCATAATATGTCTAAAAGAAGACAAGTGATTGAATGCACGAATATACGCGTGCAGGAACAATATGATAATGATCATTAAAAGTGATGATATTTTCGCACGCGTATTATGATCATAAGATATGTTAGAGAAAAATTCTGTAGATCATATGTAGGCCTCGATTTTCTCCTGAAGTAGCAATATTTTGAAAAAGGTTCTAAGCTATCAAAATTTGATAGACTTGAGGCACGATTATATTCCATTCCTGGGGAATGAAAAATTTATTAATGCAAACGTGCACTTAATTGTGATTGTATCACAACTCACCTCCGAAAGAGGTTGAATAATTTTGAAATCTACTTCTGAAGTAGTAAATCTGAAATTTATTCATGTAATAGTAAATCCAAAATTTACTAAAGAAAAAGTACATGTCATGGTAAACTTGGAGTTTACTAGAATAAAAGTTCATAAATTGATATGAACGATTGTGACATGTCGAAGATGTGCATGAATTGAAGAACTAGAAGATTCTTCAAGAATTGTTTATGTCGTTTGTTCTCATGATAAGTTGATTGGACCAACTAATATTGGGATTGGATCCCTTCAAATTTGAAAATTATAAAAGGTGAATAAGGGCCCGTTCATCTATCATGTGTTATATTGAAAAGATGCATCAATAAGATGATCACATGTACATTCATTGTCAACGTGTAGTTTGACATTTATAAAGTTGCTTGCTCAATAAAATTGAGTTAAGAACATAATTTTCAGATTGCGTAATCAAGAAAGTTATCTTGATGATGATGGTTTGGCATTGAATGCCTTCGATAAATAGCTAAACCATTATTAATGAGAACAAAACTTCATGTATTGGTCTAAAATATGATATATTGCAATAGCATTTGTATGCATTAGACCAATAAATTATGATTATTTTTTTCCTCTCAATTGGTTCAAGGTCGGGAACCAATTATTCCATCTAATAATTTTTATGTGCGGTATACAATTAATGAATATACCATAGTGCACAAAAATGGATTTCTCAAAGAAGTAGAGGATGTATGTTAGTTTTCCTAACATAAGGGGGAGATTATAAGCGCTATGACATATGTTAGGAATTATCATCATATCCTCATCCAAAAGATAATTCAAGTCAAATGCTGAAAGCATCTCATATTAAGCGCAAGTGCTCTTATTTTGTGTTCCTAAAGGACAAAGTCTATGCATGCATGAAGCGTGGTAGACTGATCGTTTCCAAATGAAATAGTCCTTGAAAAATAAGGAGCAAATAATCATAATAAGAAGGCAATGAGCTCTTGAAGAGCCTACGACATAATACTTCATGAAACCTTATGAGAGGTTCATGTACCTGAAAATAATGAAGTGATGAGATCTCAAAATGTTATGTCGCATTGTGAACCGATACTAAATGATATATCACCAATATATTTGACACAATATTGGTGCAATATTGTGAAAGATTACGAGAATCTTAATTCTACGTTAATTTAAGCATGCTGACGTAGAAACATTTATCAAGTGACATTAAAGGATACATCTTGGTAAGTATTAAACTTATTTGATTTGCAGTCCAGATATTTGAAGATATCACTCATGAAATGTTGAATATTGTCACTTGACAAAACTTATGTGAAAAACTTTTAAGGATTCAAAATGCTTGAAGCATATAAAAGTTTCTGGGAAACTTATTTATAATCCTTATATTGTATAAGCTTATTGCTTGAACATCATTGGAACTTTTGGAGAGTTTTCAAAGCAATAGATTATTTGCTGAAATTCGAAATATATCGAATTGGATTGGTTATGAAGTACCATATCTTAGTGCAATTGATGCACTCATGTACCTTGCAAATACTACAAGGCCTATAGCCTTTTCAGTCAATTTGTTAGCAAGGTATATTTCTGCTTCTACTATGAGACATCAAAATGGGATAAAACACATGAGCTTATTTTATTCTAAAGATTGTAGTCCCGATCTTATTGGACATGCTGATGTTGGGTACTTATCTGAACCGCATAAAGCTCGGTCTCAAATAGGCTATGTGTTCATATGTGGTGGTACTGCCATATCTTGGAGATATACAAAACAGTCTATCGTAGCCACTTCATCGAATCATGCTGAGATAATAACTATTCATGAAGCAAGCCGAGAATGTGTATGGTTGAGGTCCATGATATATTTCATTCGAGAAAAATGTGGTGTGAAATATGACAATCTACCCACAATTTTATACAGAGATAATTCAGCATACATAGCACATCTTAAGGGAGGATTCATAAATGGAGATAGAACAAAGCACATTTTGCCAAAGCTTTTCTACATACATGAGCTACAAAAGAATGATGATATTAACGTGCAACAGATTCGTTCAACTGACAATATGACTGATTTATTCACCAAATCTTCTCCAATTGCAACTTTCAAGAATATGCTGCACAAGATCGAGATGCAAAGGTTAAGGATGTTCTCATTAAGGGGAGTTAATACGCGTTGTACTCTTTTTCCCTTACGAGGTTTTGTCCCACTGGGTTTTCCTTGTAAGATTTTTAATGAGGCAGCCGAAATGCGTATTATTGGAGATGTGTACTCTTTTTCCTTCATTAGATTTTTTTCTTACTGGGTTTTTTCTAGGAAGGTTTTAACGAGGCACATTATCTACCAATTAGACATTCAAGGGGGAGTGTTATAAATGTATTTACATTATAGTGAATGTCTTTCAAGATCTATCAAGATCTACTTTGATATCTATTAAGATTTGAAGCATCCGCCTTTTACTCAGATTAGGAGTAAATTTTGTTCATTGTATTTACAATCTTATGATCTCTCATCCCTCAAGAGAAGAAATAAGAATCACTCTCTCTATTCTCTCTATTCTCTCTACTCTTCTTATTGTTCTTTATTATTTTATAACAGGCAAGTTTTATTATTGATATCAATAATTATCTCTTTTTTTTATTGTATTAATTAAGTTACAAAATCTGTTCACAATTCAAGGAGTCAAATATGGTATATATAATTTTTTACAATGATACTTGATTTTTGACTTTTTATTAACTTGAATAATTAAGTTAGTAATTCTGTACTTACACCTTTTCCCGTGTTACTTTACCGAGAAGAGTCTTTCTTCTTTACCATAATTTTTTTGATTTTTTTTTTTATATTTACGTGTATGAAGTTAGGTTTTCCATCTTTTATCTCTTCATTCCCATCCAGTGTTACTTTACCGATATTAGTGTTGTTTTCTTATTCGAGAGGTTTGGAATGAGAATCTGGAGGAAGAATTTGTGTTGATGCGGAAGATTATTGATGATTATTCGTTTGTTGCTATTGATACAGAGTTTCCTGGAGTGGTGATTCGGCCAATTGGAAATTTTAAGAGTATTAATGATTTTTATTTTCAGACACTAAGGATAATGTTGATATGTTGAAGTTGATTCAGTTACGGTTGATGTTTTCGGATGAAAATGACAACTTGCCAAATTATGGAACTGATCAGTGCTGTATTTGACAATTCAATTTTTGTGAATTAAATCCGAATGAGGATGTTTTTTTTGGGTTCTATATGTGTGTTGAATGAAAAATGGAGAAATCAAGTGGAAGAGAAAAAAAATTGAGTTTACACCAAAATGGAAAGTGTACTCAAAATTGGAAAGTTTACTCTTTCTCCCACATTGGTGGAAGAAGAGAACTTTAAAGTGTTTACATTGTGAAACACACTTCCACATGGATAAGTGAGGCAAGAAAATAGAGATGCCTCGCGCCGTAGTCGTCGCTCGCTTGGCTCGGCTTCGGCTTTGGAAAACTATCGATGAGATCTATCTTTTTGAACAAACTTTATTTGAACTCCGAACAATGCCAAGAGAAAACGCAGTAAATATTTTCTATGTTTAATCCTCCATTTACGTATGTATATATGCATGCAGGAACTGATGCTACTGTTTTACGTGAACAGTGACGCAGAACAGTTGCACTGCTTAGGAAATATTGCATTGCTTCATAACTGATGTATTGTTTTCTGCTTTTTAACTGAATTGATGCACTGGTTGAACGAACAGATGCAACCATTCAGCAAAAGACACACTGATTCATGGAAAGATATGACTATTCAGGAAAGGATGCAATCTTTGATGAACGGACATAAACTTACAGCAAAGGTGCAACCTTTGGGGTGAACCATTGCCTCATTTCTAAAGAGGCATCTTGTGGCTATAAATAATCTGGTTTTCATCCACAGGTTTGATATAGAAATTACAGAAATTTCAGATTATAAACTCTTCATCTTCTCTTGAAAAACCTATTCTGTGTGATCATTAAATCGTTCAGTGCGTTCGTAGAATCCGCCTATTTGAGGTACCGCTATAGTCGGATTGAAGGCCATTTTATCCTGGGAGGAAAAATTCCACAACCTCGGGTACAGTGAGGGGAATTATTTTCTTAAGGAAACTCCGTGAATTCGGACGACTTGACCTTATTCATTTCTGTTTCAGCTATTTTTTCTGAAAAATAAAATACACCTCTTGGAAAGGTCATTTTGATCTTGTGTTGAGGGTATTTGATATACTTCATTGTGTTCTTGTTTATAAACTTGAACTAGTTAAGTTGTCGTTCTGCTATACAGATTCTGCATACCTGAATATATTGTGGAAATAACAATCTTAAGGAAATAAACTATAGAATCTGTATTGCTTATTTTTGGAGATTAAAGCTTAAGCTTTCTACTCCGCTTGAATTTAACTAGTGATTAGAAGACATAAAATCTTCATCACAAGTTAAGGTTCACTCGGTTGACGATTCGAAGTAATAAAAACTTCATCGTTAACTAAAAACAAGAAGAAAAGTTTCAAGTTATTTAACTTTATAAAGAGTATTCTGAAAAAATACTAAGTTTTCTGTCTTGTGGTGACAGGAAAAATGACAACTGAAAGTCAAATGCATGATGTGGCTACGACTGTAGAGGCAAACAATATTGCTTCATCAAGCCGCACAAATGCTCCGCCAATGATGGCACCGACGGAGAAGCCCGGAAAATTTTTGGGCATTGACTTCAAGCGGTGGCAGCAAAATATGTTCTTTTACCTCACCACTTTATGTCTGCAACGGTTCACTAGCGAAGACGCTCCTGAGGTGCCCGAGGTAACCTCAGACAAAGATCGCTTCGTTATTGTAGAAGCTTGGAAACATTCAGACTTCCTTTGCAGGAATTATATTCTGAGTGGTCTCCAAGATGACCTCTACAATGTCTATAGTGGAACCAAGACATCAAAGAAACTGTGGGGGGCACTTGAACGGAAATATAAAACGGAGGATGTGGGAATTAAGAAATTCCTTGTTGCACGGTTCTTGGATTTCAAAATGATAGATAAAAAATCTGTTGTCTCTCAAATACAGGAGTTGTAAGTCATCATACATGATCTCCTAGCAGAAGGTATATTTTTGAAAAATACCGTAGTTGAACAAATTAAAAATGTTCTTAATACTCAAATAAACTGTTTTATAGGTTTAATTGTGAATGATGCTTTCCAAGTAGCAACGATAGTTGAGAAGCTACCACCGTTGTGGAAAGACTTCAAAAACTACTTAAAGCATAAACGCAAGGAGATGACCGTTGAAGATCTTATCGTCCGACTCCGTATTGAAGAGGACAATAAAGCTGCCGAAAGAAGGTCAAAGGGAAATTCTACAATTAATGGAGCACATATTGTAGAAGATGACCAAAACAATTTGAAGAAAAGAAAGAAAGTTGAACATGGAAGAAATCAACCCAAGAAAAGTTTAAGGGAAAATGCTTCAATTGTGGCAAAATTAGCCACAAGTCCACAGATTGTCGAGCCCCGAAGAAAGGCAAGAAAAAGGATCAAGAAAATATGATTGAATCCAACAAAGAATGCGATGATTTGTGTGCTATGTTCTCAGAATGCAACTTGGTGGGTAATCCTCGCGAATGGTGGATGGATTCTGGTGCCACCCGCCATGTATGTGCCAACAAAGAGTTGTTTTCGTCATTTTCTCTAGCTCAAGTAGAAGAAATGATCTACATGGCTAACTCCGCTACTGCTAAGGTGGAGGAAACAGGGAAAATTTGCTTAAAGATGACTTTCGACAAGGTTTTGACACTCAACAATGTGTTATATGTTTCGGAGTTACGTAGGAATTTAATTTCTGTTTCACTCCTAGATAAGAACGGATTCAAATGTGTAATCGTTTCTGAAAAAATTGTAATTAGCAAAGGAGAAATGTATGTAGGAAAAGGCTATTTGACCGAAGGCCTTTATAAGATGAATGTAATGACTGTTGAAATAAATAAAAGTTCGAATTCGTCTTATTTTCTTGAGTCTTATGATTTATGGCATGAACGTTTAGGCCATGTTAATTACAAAACGTTACGAAAACTGATTAAATTAGAAGTTTTGCCAAACTTTGAGTGCAATAAATCTAAGTGTCAAACGTGTGTGGAATCGAAGTATGCGAAGCATCCTTATAAGTCCGTTGAAAGGAATTCCAATCCCTTAGACTTAATACACACTGACATTTGTGATATGAAGTCAACACCATCACGTGGTGGGAAAAAGTATTTCATAACTTTTATTGACGATTGCACTAGATATTGTTATGTCTACTTGCTAAGTAGTAAGGATGAAGCAATAGATGAGTTTAGGCAATATAAAACTGAAGTTGAAAATTAGTTAAACAAAAAGATCAAAATGATAAGAAGTGATAGGGGAGAAGAATATGAATCTCCCTTTGTGCTAATATGTGTAGAGAATGGAATAATCCATCAAACTACGACCCTATATTCACCTCAATCTAATGGAATTGTGGAAAGGAAAAACTAAACTTTGAAAGAAATGATGAATGCCTTACTTATAAGTTCTGGTTTACCACAAAACTTATGGGGGGAGGCTATCCTTACGGCCAATTATATACTCAACAGAGTTCCCCATAGTAAGACACAATCAATTCCTTACGAAAAATGGAAAGGAAGAAAACCTAACTTGAAATATTTCAAAGTGTGGGGGTGTCTAGCGAAGGTTCAAGTTCCTATACCTAAAAGGGTTAAGATGGACCTAAAACGGTGGACTGCGTGTTCATAGAATATACTAAAAGTAGTAAAGCATGTCGATTTTTGGTTCATAAATCCGAATATCCGGATATTAGTGAAAATACGGTAATTGAATCAGACAATGCTGAATTCTTTGAAAACATTTACCCATATAAACTTAGACATGAACAGTCTAGTGGAAGATCTAAACGACCTCGAGATGAACTAAATGAGAATGTACATAATGAAGAAAATCCAAGATGTAGTACACGTCAAAGAACATCAACTTCGTTTGGATCGGATTTTGTAACATTTCTCTTAGAAAATGAGCCTCAAACATTTAAAGAAGCAATGTCGTCGTCAGACTCATCCTTTTGGAAAGAGGCAGTCAATAGTGAGATAGATTCAATCTTAAGCAACCATACATGGAAATTGGTTGACCTTCCTCCTGAAAATAAACCTTTAGGTTCTAAATGGATCTTTAAGAGGAAAATGAAGGCGGATGGTACTATTGACAAATACAAGGCAAGACTTGTAGTAAAAGGCTTCAAACAGAAGGAATACCTTGCTTACTTTGATACATACTCGCCAGTAATAAGGATAACCTCGATTCGAATGTTAATTGCCTTGGCGGCGGTATATGATCTTCAAATCCATCAAATGGATGTGAAAACCGCATTCCTAAATGGAGATTTGGAGGAAGAAATATACATGGAACAACCTAAGGGTTTTGTGGTTCCAGGAAAGAAAAACAAGGTGTGTAAACTTATCAAGTCGTTATATGGACTAAAGCAAGCACCAAAACAATGGCATGCGAAGTTTGACCAAACCATGTTGGCAAACGAATTCAAAATAAATGAATGTGATAAATGTGTTTATATTAAAGACACTCCAAATCACCAAGTCATTGTACGTTTATATATGGATGATATGTTGATCATCAGTAGAGACATTTCAGACATAAATACAACAAAACAAATGCTCGGGAGCAAGTTTGATATGAAGGACCTTGGAGTTGTAGATGTGATCTTAGGTATAAGAATCCATCGAACTCCACAAGGATTGGCATTGTCACAGTCTAATTATATCGAAAAGGTACTTGACAAGTTCAAGTATATGGAATTCGGTATTGCCAAGACTCCATTGAATGCGAGCTTTGCACTTCGAAAGAATGAAGGTGAAAGTGACTCGCAATTGGAGTACGCAAGAGTATTGGGATGTTTAATGTATATAATGAACTGTACATGACCAGACATAGCATGCGCTATCAGTAAATTGAGTCGGTACACGAGTAATCCCAACAAAACTCATTGGATGACAATGAAAAGAGTTTTGGGTATCTTAAATACACTCAAAATTATGCTTTGCAGTATAATAAATATCCTGCGGTACTTGAAGGATATAGTGATGCAAATTGGATCACCGGATCGAACGAAGTAAAATCCACAAGTGGATATGTATTTACTATCGGTGGAGGAGTAGTCTCTTGGAAATCATCCAAACAGACGTGTATTTCTCGCTCTACAATGGAATCTGAATTTATCGCATTAGATAAAGCTGGTGAAGAAGCAGAATGGCTCCGAAATTTCTTGGAAGACATTTCGTATTGGCCCAAGCCAGTGGCACCAGTATGTATACACTGTGATAGCCAAGTGGCAATAGGTAAGGAAGGGAGCATGATGTACAATGGTAAATCTCGTCATATAAGAAGAAGACATAATACCGTTAGAGAACTTCTCTCTAGTGAAATTATCACTGTAGACTATGTAAAGTCAAAGGATAATGTGTCGGATCCACTTACAAAAGGCCTATCTAGAGAAGGAGTAGAAAGAACATCCAAGGGAATGGGTTTAAGGCCTAGGAAAAGTCAGCATGGCGGTAACTCTACCTAGCAGACTGGAGATCCCAAGAGCTAGGTTCAAGGAGATCAAACAAAGTTGTGTCTGACAGGTTTAACATTGTCAATTACCCAACCCATTCCCATGATGTAGACAATGTATAGTAAACTAGGATAAGACTTAAGGTGAAAAGTCTTTTAATGATTATCTAAATTTGGCAGATTTGACCAAATAGTTTAATCTACAGGATTGAACGTTTAGAAATCACCTATGCGAGGGCGAAGTGGAAGTCACTTCAAAGAGAATGTTAGTAAAGGCCTATTCTCTAAGCTCTCATAAAATCGGGACGTGTTCATAACTGAAAAGAACAAAACCGTAAGAACCATAAACGGTAAAAGGCTGGTTGTGTGACATGTGTTGTCTAGGTGTACATTAAAGATCGACGGTTCAAAGATATCAAATCTACCGATTGACCGAGTGCATCCGATGCATGTTCACTACAGAAAGTTCAAAGGAAAACCCACTTATCCAGATGCAATCAGTCTTTGCTTGATGATCACACACTTGTCCATAAAAGTTTTACGAAAAATAGCCATTCCCATTCATGTGGGGGATTTTTGGGCTCTATATGTGTGTTGAATGAAAAATGGAGAAATCAAGTGGAAGAGAAAAAAAAATTGAGTTTACACCAAAATGGAAAGTGTACTCAAAATTGGAAAGTTTACTCTTTCTCCCACATTGGTGAAAGAAGAGAACTTTAAAGTGTTTATATTATGAAACACACTTCCACATGGATAAGTGAGGCAAGAAAATAGAGATGTCTCGCGCCGTCGTCGTTGCTCGCTCGGCTCGGCCTCGGCTTCGGCTTCGGATTTGTCAAATGATCGATGAAATCTATCTTTTTGGACAAACTTTATTTGAATTTCGAACAATGCCAAGAGAAAACGCAGTAAATATTTTCTGTGTTTAATCCTCCATTTACGTATGTATATATGCATGCAGTAACAGTAACGCAAGAACTGATGCTACTGTTTTACGTGAACAGTGATGCAGAACAGTTGCACTGCTTCGGAAATTTGCATTGCTTCAGAACTGATGCATTGTTTTCTGCTTTTTAACTAAATTGATGCACTGGTTGAACGAACAGATGCAACCATTCAACATAAGACACACTGATTCATGGAAAGATATGACTGTTCAGGAAAGGATGCAATCTTTGATGAACGGACATGAACTTACAACAAAGGTGCAACCTTTGGGGTGAACCATTGCCTCATTTCTAAAGAGGCATCTTGTGGCTATAAATAACCTGGTTTTCATCCACAGGTTTGATATAGAAATTACAGAAATTTCAGATTATAAACTCTTCATTTTCTCTTGAAAAAACTATTTTGTGTGATCATTAAATCGTTCAGTGCGTTCATAGAATCCGCCTATTTGAGGTACCTCTATAGTCGGATTGAAGGCCATTTTATCCTGGGAGGAAAAATTCCACAACCTCGGGTACAGTGAGGGGAATTATTTCCTTAAGGAAACTCCGTGAATTCGGACGACTTGGCCTTATTCATTTCTGTTTCATCTATTTTTTCTAAAAAATAAAATACACCTCTTGGAAAGGTCATTTTGATCTTGTGTTGAGGGTATTTAATATACTTCATTGTGTTCTTGTTTATAAACTTGAACTAGTTGAAGTTGTCGTTCTGCTATACAGATTCCTCATACCTGAATATATTATGGAAATAACAGTTTTCGCGAATGATTCTATTGAATTGTTGCGCGAAAGTGGGATTGATTTCAAGATGAATAATGAAAAGGGTATTGTTGCTAAGCGATTTGGGGAGCTTTGGATGTCATCAGGGGTTGTGCTAAATGATAGTGTTTCGTGGGTTACGTTTCACAGTAGGTATGATTTTTGATACCTGTGGAAGCTGTTGAGTCGACGGGATTTGCCTAATAAGCAAGAATGTTTTTTTACCTTGCTAAATTTTTTACTTTCATGTCATTTTCGATATCAAGCAATTGATGAAGTTCTGCAACAGCCTTCATGGTGGATTGAACAAGCTTGCGGAGCTGTTAAATGTTGAGAGGGTTGGTATTTGTCATCTGGCGGGTTCAGATAACTTACTCACTGCTTGTACATTTAGGAATTTGAAAGAGAACTACTTTAGCGGTTCACAGGAGAAGTATGTTGGTGTCTTGTATGGTCTAGGTGTTGAAAATGGGCAGAGTTCTCATTGAAGAAAACATATATAAATAAATAAAACTTTAGGGTAGGTGTTTATTATTTCTCTGTGTGTTGTATGATGCTGCGTTCCTATGTATACTTTTTGGTAATTCGTGGTGATTTATGGTATCCACCTTATTTTGGTTTTATGTAACTTTGTTCTTTCCCCCTTTGTCATTCTATTAAACAACAACACTGGCATACTTTATATGTTATTGTTTTGGATAAGAAAGATAAAATTGTTGAAACTTCCATATGTGGGCATTAGCTTGTAGCTTCTAGGATTGTTCTGCTTTTCGACTGAGTTATGGGAGAAGCATATGCAAGGACGAAAATGTTATAGATCAAGAAAAATTTGTGTTGTTGTGACATGTTTGATTGGAGTTGAAAACAACTGGTGATGTTTATGGTTGTCATCCTCACTCGTGGAAAGAAAAGATTGTAACATGATTTCATATATGTTGTTGGTTTGAAAAAAGGATAATGAAAATAATAATTTTATGTTCTCTGAGAAAAATTGGTACTGTGGTTATATTCCAAACGGATAATCTAGGATTGCATACAGTAGCTGAGAAAATACTTTTAGTTGTCTTTGCATATATATTTTACTGTTTCTACTCATATATGTCATTTGCTATTATTTGCAATTAAACAAGCAACATCAGCATGTACATAAATCATTGTGAAACACTTTATTACAAGTCAGCCAACGCCATAATTAATACAACAATTTCAATAAAAATATACAGTCATTATCACTGAACAAAAATAGCATTAACTCTTCAGAGTTTGATCATTAAAAATTATGATAAATCAATATCCATGGACGTAAAATAGTGAATATAGGACAAATTTCAACACCAGAATTTATCGAACATAAATAATTTATAACAAGAAACATTCTAACATCAAAATAAATTAAGAAACACAGATTCCATCTTAAGCAGGAGATGCATGTTTGTGGCATGTCTTTTTATTGTCACTCTCGATGACAGTTACTACACGTAACCTTTGATCATTTATACTTTTCTTCATTTATTGCTTTTCATCTTTCATAACATGGTCTTTCGGGAGGTCTTTTTGAATCCGAAGGCAATACAATTTCATTCAACACTCCACGTGAAAATTTTCATGTACTTTCACAAGGAAGAAGTTCAATTGGTATGGCATAAGTATCTCTAAAATTTTTATTGTTATAGTAAGGTGAACAGTAGTTCTTGTGATGTTGGTTCTATACGTAATAGAAGCCATTGCATAAGAGCATGGTATTTCATACATTTGAAATTCTCCACAACTGTAGCCAATTCATTTGATGCTTTTACCTACATTCACAGTCGACTTTAATACACAAAACATAGATTATTAAATTTTAATCATATCATGCAGCCCATAAACATACATGCAACCCATACAGTATGCAAGAACTTTTATCAATTGAATCTAAACATACAGTATGCAAGAACTTTCAAACAATTGAATATAAACATATGGTATGCAAGAACTTTAAGACACAAACTTTTGATATGTACAATTGAATCTAAAGTTACTGTTTCAAGAGACTTTCATCATCATATTATAGAAAATTCAACAACTAATTCTTGCTTTTATCATGCAACCCATAAACATACACAACTTCAAATACAGTTAATCTTTCAAGAGTATTTCATCTTCATATTATACAAAATTCAACATTTTAACAATAAAGAATTGAAGAAACATGTAAAAAAATTATTTAATTCTTTAAATACGTTTGATTGAAAAATATCAATTTGCTAAATAATTTAACATACCTATGAATCCCATCTTCCTCCATGACATATCATGATTGAATGCAGATTATCAAAAATCATATTTTTATAACGCAACAATAACTTATGTTTGTTTTTCTTTCAAAAAAAATTCTCAGAAGTTGCATAAAACAAAAAGAAATTATGAAATTGGTTTATTGGAACAATATAATCTTGTAGTAAAAAGAAGAAAGTGTACGAAGGTGAAAACCCTTAACGAACGCATTAAAATAGGAAAAATAAAAATAGTTAGAGGGAATTGGGGGGTGGGATTGATATCAATTATTAAGATTAACTATATTTAAGGAAGGAATATTGCAGATTAGTTATATTAAATCTATATTTTCCTTTTCTGTAATTATTTTGATATATATATTTTTTTAAAATGAAAAATATATTTTTAAGCTTTTTTTTTAAATGAAAGTTGTTATAACTTGAAAACTAAAAAAAATTGTTATAACTTATAGGCCAAAGTCATCGACAGACACTCAAACTTGTTTCGAAAATTCACTTAGATCCCTCAACTAAGGCTTGTACCTATCAGACCCCTAAACCCCCCGAATTTTGATCCAATTGAGCCTTTTTTACACAATCAGCAAAAGGTAACTAGAGAGTGTGTTACACTCGCGTGACGTGGCAAAATTAACCAATGAGAAAAAAACCCGTGTCAAAAAAAAAATTATTACGTGAAATTGTTGTTTTTTCTATTTTTCTATTTAATTATAATCTATTAATTAAAAAAAAAGAAAAAAAAGCACCTCTCACCCCCACCTTGTCGTCATCTTCACAACCCCCACCCCCGGCGTACACACAGTTCACACACACAGAGCTCTCACACACATAGAGTTCACACACACTCATCGTCCTTCACAGTTTACACACACACGAGAGCAGCAACACAGTAGACATTTTCCGGCAAGACTCGCCGAAAATCAACTCCAAAATTCTACCATTCTAAATTTATTCTATTACATGAACCCATAAATGATTTTCCTAATTTTATGCTTCAAAATGGAGAAAAGGCCTCTAATACATATACACAAGGCCTTTTCTTCATTTTTTCCGACGATCAGATTAAGATAAGAAATCACATCTAGTTCACACATTTTATCAAACACCTTACGTGCACATCCCAAACGGTCACAATTCACATACATATGCACCAACAAAGCTTCAACAAACGAATTCAACCCCAACCCAGTTGTTAAACCATACCAGGGAATAGTATCATTTTTATACACATTTCAGGAAATAGTATCATTTAATATTATTTTATATTTTTATCATTCACCAGAGTTTTTGGTCGTTTTTGGATGACCCTTTTGGTGAATTAGAGTTTTTGATTATGAATTTCATCAAGATTTTTGTAATTTTGGATCGATCTGGGTTGTTTACCATTTCGCGGATTTAGTTGAGTTAGTGTTTTGGGTGGTGAATGGATTCAGATTTGTGTGAATTTTTGAGTTTTTTTTTATGGATTATTCCTTTTTTTGGATGACCAGTAGAATTAAGTTTTAAGAAGAAAAAAAAGAAGGAGGAAGATGGGTGGAGAAGAAGATGAAGAAGGTATCAGAATTGGGAAATATGTTGAAGGCTTTTTTATTAAAAATTTGTTTTATTAAAATTTTTTTGGGGCCCAGTGCTTTTTGTTTTATTAAAAAGAATTTGTAATTGGTTTATTAATATTCAAATCAAAGAATTAGTAAAGAAAATCAGATTTTTGTTTTATTAAAAAATTTTTGGGGCCCTCAATGCTACTTGGCACATTTTTATTCGTGATTTAGTCTAAAAAATATTCCTCACGCGCATCCCGTGACTACACAACACGCGATGTGCCATGTAGGCAAAAAATGCTCAATTGGATCAAAATTCGGGGGGTTTAGGGGCCTGATAGGTATAAACCTTAGTTGAGGGGTCTAAGTGAATTTTCAAAACAAGTTTGAGTGTCTGTGGATGACTTTGGCCTAACTTAAAATACTAGAGGAGCATGCTTGTGTCAGCACGGGCCCAATGTTAAGATATTTTTACTATGTACAGTAAGTTAAATTGATATTAATTCGAATTATGAATTATAAAACATGAATACATAAAACATATTAACAACTTGGTAGTATTTTTCACGGAGTCAAGTCTTACAAGATAATTATGTATAACTTACTCTTATAAACAATAAAATTTGATGCATTTTAAAAGTTTATATCTTTAATCATATGATTGAGATTTGCTACATTAAGTAGAAAATTTAAGATTAAAAATGATACACAAGACTTGAGAATAAGTGTTGAAAAAGATAAAGGGTTATCTAGTCATTACATATTACATCACATGTGAATTGCAATTAATAACCCACATTATATTTCCTTACTAAGCCGCCATAAACATCATTTGCTTTCATTTTTTCCTTCTGTTTTATTTGCTACCTTGTTCTTTGAAGTTAAACTAAATTAATATTTTAAGTGTTTCAAAAATTATATAGAAAAAAAAACTATAAGTTACCATCTTTCATATTAATTTAAATTATTTGACTTTCAGAACACGATAAAATATACTTTATATTTTATTGAATTTTACTTTTGTATATGTTCCTTACATTGAAACGTGGAGTCTTTTGTTAGAGTGTAAAAAATAATGATGATAGAATGTATTTATAATGTTTGCATTAATAATGCTTGTATTAGTAATATTGGTATTATTTATGCTAACATTATTTCTTATGCACTGTTTGATGTACTATATTAGAACCTGTATTTTCAATTTTGATATATTTAAACAAAAGCTAAAAAAAAGGTTGGATTGCATATACATCCTAAGAGCCATCCAGAATCTAGCATGAGCTAAATATATATTTTTTTGTCTTAATTTCTATGACACAAATTGAATTTAGATAATTAATCATACTTTTAATATGTTTTTAAATATTTTAAGTTGTTAATATTGTAATCTATAATATTTTTTTATGTAATTTTTAAATAACATAGGTTACTCTCTCTATTCAAACTTTTGTGGCATTGATAGTCAATTGTATTTTTAAAATAATTTAAAATTTTACTTATTGTGATTTATAATATTTTTCTTCTATTTCAATTTAAGTGAAACTGATACAATTTCGAGAGTCAACCAAATATTTATATCATTTAAATTTTTTAATTTGCTAATTATTGTGATTTATAATATTTTTTAAGTATTTTATAAAAATATATAATAGATTAAATTATTTTTAGATATTTTAAATTTTTAGTTATTGTAATTTATAATATTTTTTCTTGTAATTTTTTAAAAATATACGCTACTCTCCTTGTCCGGAGTTTTGTGTCATTGATAGTCAATTATATTTTCTAAATAATTTAAATTTTTAATTATTGTGTAAAACTTTTTCTACTCCAATTTAAGTTACATGATGCTTAGATGACCATAATAATTAATTAGAGGTGATATAGTAATAACACGATTGAAGCAGCGAAATAGACATGTCTTAAATGACTCACAACGACTAATTAGAGGTGATATAATAAAATTACTATAAAAGATACTTGTGAAAAAAAGTAAGTGAAATCTCATTTAAGACGTTAAGTTATTTTAAAACTTCAAGAGTTAACTTATCATTTTATATCTATTTTATCTTCTCAATTAAATATTATTTATTTATTTATTTAATACTTAGATGACTTATAATAATTAATTAGAGATGATATTTAGTAAAATTATGATTAAAGCAGCTGATGCAGACATATCATAAATGTCTATTCTATTGTTTTATTAGATATTATTAATCTTTTAATATGTATAAGTTATAATAATTACTTTAGGAATGATATAGTAAAATCACGGAGCAAACAACTGAAGCCGACAGATCGACGGAGAGTTGCTTTAAATACTTAGATGACTTATAATAATTAACTAGAGATGATATTTAGTAAAATTACGATTAAAACAGCTGAAGCAGACATGTCATAAATGTCTATTTTACTTTTTATATTAAATATTATTAATTTTTTAATATATAAATAATTTATAATAATTCATTAAAAATGATGTAATAGAAAGTAAAATTACGATTGAAACAACTGAAATAGACATGTCATAAATTTCTGTTTTTCTAAATTAAATATATATTTTTTAATAAATGAATGACTTATAATAATTAATTAGGGGCAATATAATAAAATCACAATTGTAGCAGTTGAAGAAGACAACATAAGCAGGCATATCGAAATTTTCTCTTCTATATATTAGAAAAAAATTAAATTAGGTGAAATTGTAGTAACAAATAAGAAAGAAAGCAAATTATATGTTTGATATGAAATTAAATAAAGAATAAAATTTATTTAATAGTATCAATAATTAATTTTTACAATAAATTATCATCTTACTGATCAATTTACTTAAATATAATATATTTTAAATAATTTTATACATAAAAAAAGATAAATAAAAATGAAAAATAAATGGAAGATAGAGGGGTCCACATATGTGGAAATATATGCAAAGCCACATGTGATGGTATTATTATAAATTTCTTACATGGTATTATTGGTAATTAAAGAGAAATGAATAAGCTTTTATTAAAACTTTTAAAGAGATTCAAAAAACAAAGCACAAAAAATTATCAAATTGAGCTTAGAATTTATTTTAAAGACCTTAATATCCTAAAAATAAAAAGCTCACATATTGAAACCATCTCTTCTAATATATAAAAAAGAAAAGAAATAGAAAAAAAATAATTTAATAAATATATTTAGTTAATTTTTCCCTCTAAAAGGCTTATAAAAATAACCAGTGAGGATCCACAAGAAAAAAATAAAATAAAAAGATGGGCAAGGATGTTGGTCCCCTTAGTTAGAAAAGGACTATTATCCACTCAAAAGTTTCGACAAATTCACTTGATTCCTCGTGCATAATGCCTAATTATGTGCTGGAGACGCGTAGCAGGATATTATGTGGTGCTCAACCCCACCCTTCAGTTATAAGGCTGGATATTTGTACATAAAGCCAGGATTGATATTTTAAAATGGAACAGTATTCCATCAACTTTTTATTTTCCGGGAAAAAAAAAAAAGACAACAAAAGCAAATCGTAATCGTACACGTAGTTGGGACACGTGTCACCATTTGGCATAATAATGAATTCAATATTTTTAATGTGAAAATATATTATGATATTTTAATAAATATCACATTTAAACTTATACTAGTAATTTTTAGTAGTATGAGTAATATAATTTTAAAGATTGAATTTATCATAAAAATATCAACCAATTTTATTTTTATGAAAATAATTTTTATTAGGTAGTATGATCAATTAAAAAAAATTGATATTCTTTCGTTATATAATTTTTGAGAAAAATTAGGTTGGACACATATAAAAAGAATTAAAATATGATAATATATTACATTTTTTAAAATTAAAATTAAGAATTAATTAAAGTTGCACAATATTTTTTTGATCGAATTATTATAAAATTTGATATTAATTTTTTTTTTTGAAACTTTCCAAGAAAATCTGCAGCCGCTACACCCTCTGCTCTTTGGGTGAGCATTGTGTGCGCACTGGGTAAACCCCCGATGCAATAGCCTGCAAATCACATGGAACATAAATCGCACTAAACAAGCCCTGTGCGACAGACTCAAATCCAGAAGGCATTGAGAGGGAATCGATCTTGATCACCCGGGTGGATAACCGTCCTCCAAACCAAATAGTTAAGTGATAAACATATAGTTAAGTGATATTATAAATGTCGCAAGAGTTTCTCTTCCTTTTGCTCATTAACTCTAATGGCAAACTTCTTCTCTACCCAAAACTCCCCCTCACACACAAATGTTGCCACCAAAGAACAAAGCCATGAAAATCACCAAGAATCCGTTGATATAATACTCTCTGAGCTTCCAAGAGAAAGAGGTTGGCTAAGTGATCAGATACACCAATACAAAGGTACTTGGTATTCGACAAATGTTCTACAAGGTTTGCTAGTACTTCAGCAGCAACAATTTGAGCCAAAACCAAATAGTGTCTTACTAGCCAGTTACCCAAAGTCTGGCACCACATGGCTCAAAGCCCTTCTTTTTGCCATTACAAACAGATTACAACATGACGATTTTAGCACACACCCTTTGCTCTCTTCAAACCCACATGAGTTAGTACCCTATCTAGAGTCCTATGCATTTAAGCACCCAACAAATCCAACCCCAAACACTTGTCTCATACAATCACATCTTGCCTTCAATGGTTTGCCAGAGTCTATAACAGGTGATAACTACAAATGCAAAATAGTCTATGTGTTTCGTGATGCAAAAGATGTGTTAGTTTCTTTCTGGTACTTTGTGCAGAAATTAAGACCCAAAGACATGCCTTTCATGTCTCTAGCAGAAGCATTTGACCGATTTACTAAAGGGTATTCCTCTTTTGGTCCATTTTGGGATCATGTGATGGGATATTATAAAGCCAGCTTAGAATTTCCAGAGAGGGTTCTTTTCTTGAAGTATGAGGATTTGAAGAAAGATCCAATCTTTAATGCAAAGAGATTAGCAGAGTTCTTGGGGCAGCCATTTTCGTTGGAGGAAGAAAGTGAAGGCATTGTAGAGAGAATAATAGAGCTCTGCAGCTTTGAGAAACTGAGCAATTTGGAGGTGAATAAAGAGGGCACATACTCTGGAGCGTTTAGTCTTGCTATTGCAAACAACATATTTTTCCGGCAAGGCAAAGTGGGCGATTCCAAGAACCATCTTTCAAAGGAAATGATTGAGGTTCTTGATGATATCACAAAGCAAAAGTTGGGTTTTGATTTGTTGACTACATCTGTCACTCCGCAGAAAAATGGTGAAGTGGATGACTCAGACAAGAACCAAAGTAACTAACATGGTTTTTGAGGTTCCTTTAACTCTTTTCTCTAGTTGTTTTGGTAATCCCCTGTAAGTCATGTTGCAAGCTTTGGTTATGGATTCCAATAATTGTAAGTTATCGTATTATGTTTGTCATTTCTAATGCGCGTCAAACCTTTGTCTCCTTCCTAGCGGGGGTGGAGTTTAGAGTAAAAATTACGAATTTGGTTGAATTCATTAATTTTTCTTCAAATTTCATATTTATTGTAAGAAATTTATGGGATACATATAAAACAATGAAATAAAAGCACTAGGGGAAAACATAATATGATAACTGAAGCAATAAAAACACATGAATGATTCTTGAACTCATTTTAATTTTTAATATTTCATCCGGGTACGGGCACAATTTTTGCAGTTGAAATACTCCTATAAAGTAAACATCATGTCCCTGAAATATCAGTTACACTGGAGCAGGACTCAACACTAAGTATTTGTCCAATATATACAAACGAAAAAGAGATCCAATTTCCTCTTATATATTGAAACCATTAAATTCTCTCACATTTCCTTGGTGTAAAACTTGGAAAATTGATATTTTAGGTGTGTTTTTGACCTTCAGCTCGTTTCTTGTAATTGTTCTGTTCAGTTAATCAAACCCTGGTTGAAATTGAGTTCCTCTTGTGTATGAATACATTTCCATTTAGGTACACATTTCAAGATGTGGAGTTGCTACGACGTGCACTGACGCATGCATCATACTCAGGAGAGAACAATAGAGCTTTGAGCATTTTGGAGGAGAAGGTAATTGAGGGTTCGGTTTCTCTGCAACTGCTTAGCAAGGACATCGATATGTCCCCCAAGGATCTCAACCGGGTTATTGTGGATCTGTCCTCCAATGTGGTATCATCGTGTGTTGCTGACGGAGGACGCTTAGGTTTACAGAAGATAATCAGGGTTTTACGGAAGACCAATTCGTCGGCTCCTGCAGTGGTTTGTGGTGCTTTCAGGGCGGTTTTCAGAGCAATTGCGATTGACAAGAGTAGCTTGGACAGTGCGGGGAAGGTGTTCTTGACAATTCACGGGAAAGGCATGGAGAAAGCTATGGCAATGTAAGTACCCAACTATTGTTGATGTTGGCTGACATATTTCTAGTCAGGGGGAACTTTGTTGATTAGAATGTGTTGAAGAGTAGCCACTGTGTGTTTAGCTTAGTATGCACTATGTAACTAGTTGACTTCGTAAACTTGAACTATGTTGTGTATCGAAATCATTTGTGTCCACTGCAAGTGGAATCTTTTTCTTTAAAACCGAGACATCCACAAGGGTCAGTGGCACATGTTTCAAGACACTTTGGCTTGAAGCCATGACCTGCGCCTAATGACACAAATCTCTCGAGGGCCACTGCAATTTGAATACCATTTGAGCTGCAAAATTAGTAAACAGATTGATATGAGTCATCTGGGATAATTGCATTCCCACTGTCTAGCAGTCTATTATTCAAACAGAATGTTATTTATTTCACATAGATCATGGGGGTACTCTGGTTAAACTATTGAAGCAGGTATGCTTGATTGGAAAAAATACAGTACTCTCTTTGTTAATAGTTAGTATGTATTGTAGGCAAATTCCATTATTCCATAAAAATGGTAATACCAGTAGTAGTTTGACAATTCTTTTTCCCTGTGATCACAAGATTTGTCCAAGTAAACGAATACTGTCTTTCCTAATAATTTTCCAATTTATCAAATTTACTTTTGCTTTTTTCCAGCTTATCTGGTCAATCGATATGTGTGCTGTACCTATGTTTCATTATTTTGATCATTTAGTAGATCAGACTTTTATTAGTATTTGAATCACTTAAAATGACTGGCTCTGTGTGTGTAACGCAATAAACAAGTGTTGCTATACATTTCTCTATACATACATGAGTTGACACTTCACTTGATAAATGTTTTTCAATATGTCCAGCACTACTCAAGTACTCTTTATTAACAGGAATTGCCTTGCCTTCTAATTAACAAAACCCACTGAGAAGGTTGCCCTAACATGAAAAAAAATAACTATTATTGTCAAGCACATTTCATTCTCAAAATATGTTCTTAAAGCACTATTTTATTCAAGCAGATTGTGCAATTTATGGTGATCAATGGACAATCATTTTCTGAAAACAATATCAGATAGGGACAGCTTGTGACATGTAACTACTAGTTTATATGAGTTCAATAACATTTGCGATCTTTGTGGTTAAGGTATGTCCAGGTGATGATGAGATTTAACTGGAGCTTTAGCTAGCTCGGGAAGTATGTTTGAGTCTCTATAGAAAAGTCTCGTTTTAGTATGTTATCACCGACAACTTAAACAATTCTTTATGTTTGGAGGAGATTAATCAAAATTCACACCCAAGGGTGTGACCTAGTGGTCAATGAAGTGGGTTGAGAAACTGAGGTCTCAGGTTCAAATCCTAGGAGAGGCAAAAAAAACTTTAGGTGATTCTTCCCATCTGTTCTAGCCACGGTGGACAGAGTTGATTGGTATTTGTTGTTGGTGGGAGGTGGCAGGTATCCCGCGTAATTAGTTTGAGGTGTGCGAAAGCTGGCCCGGACATCACGGTTATCCAAAAAAAAAAAAAAAGATCAATCAAAATTCAGATTTAGGGGTCGCTTTCTTAACAAACAACTTAAGTCAGATCTTTAGTGATTCTTATGGATATTCTTGCATTTATCTCAGATGTAGTTTTACATTCCCTGTTATCCCTGGTAGCAATAACTAGAGTTTTCAAACCTGCTTTCATTAATTCATTTGTCTTTAATTGAGCTGAGGGTCTTTCCGAAACAGCCTCCTTACTTCACAAGGTAGGGGTAAGATCTGCGTACACCGCACCCTCCCTGGACTCCACTTGTGGGATTACATGGGGTATGTTGTTGTAGCAATGACTGGACTTCTTTTTCTCGCTATGAATAGTCTTACGGATGCCATGTAACTCATTTGTTTATAGCAGTTAGGTATATTAGAAAATACTGTAGCATTCGAGTGTCTTCGCTTTGATGGGCTTTTGTTATCTACTGTAGGTTTTTATTATCTATTGATCGGCTCTGCCTTATAATTGGGTACGACTTGGACCAAAAGCTTTCAAGTACTGTCAATATGATGGATATTTTAGGTGGCCGGTGCCATCTTTTGGCATCAATCATGAGTTGGCAACTAATTCTGATTTGCAACTTGATAAAGTAGAAAAGATTGATATCTTTGGTCGTGGTTTTTAACGACATAGGAATTTGACATCACTTGATACATTGGTGCATGTCCATTTCACATTTCTCTATATGTTTTGGTTTTCTGTCTTTGCTGAGGATGAAAAGCCATATCAGAAAATCATCTACACGTCTTTATGCTTTAAAGCAGGTCCATCTGTTGCTTGATCTTATCTATTTGTCATCTGAAACTTGAGCAAACCTTAACTTCATTTGGAAATCTGACGAATGCTTTCTTCTTTTGATTAAATTTTTTAAGGAAGGTATGTCAGTGGTGTCACATTTTTTTGTTGCACAATCTAAAAGGCTTATATTAAAAAAAACCTGTGAGGATCCACAAGAAAATAAAATAAAAAGATGAACAAGGATATTGGTCCCCTTAGAAAAGGACGACTATCCACTCAAAAGTTTCTACAAATTCACTTGATTCCTCGTGCATAATGCCTAATTATGTGCTGGAGACGCGGAGCAGAATACTATGTGGTGCTCAGCCCCAACTTCAGTTATAAGGCTGGATATTTGAACAAAAAGCCAGGATTGATATTTTAAAATGGAACAGTATTCCATCAACTTTTTATTTTCAGGAAAAAAAAAAAAAAAGACAACGGTTGGAGTATGTACCTACTGATTTTAGTGTTTTACTCTAATAGTTGTCTATCAGTTAAACAAGTCAACTAGCGTGGTTCGCGTAAGTAAAAATGAAAATAAGTATTTTTACGTGGAAAACACCCGGCTCAAGAAAGAGGTAAAAAACCACGACCTGTACTGGATTTAACCCCAACTTCACTAAATACTCACAATCAACAAATTACAACACTTCTTGTGATTTTGTTTATTAAAACTTCTAACTTCCATTTCTACACGAATACAAATCTTCCCAAGATAAGTGTTCCCAAGTCTTCGAGTTCCAAAACTTGAACACACAACTCCTAACTCAGTTTATAACTCACTGAGACAAGAAATAAAATACATTACAATTCAAAGAACCAACCTACTATAGCGTCTACGACTTGCTAAGTAAAGGACCAGGTTCTTCTTCAAGTTTGGTGGTACCAGGTTCTTCTTCAAGTTTGGTGGTGAACTGATTTGTTGATTGATGATTTTCTTTGTCAGTGCTTGAGTGGAACTATTGAATGTTGTTTCTTCTATTTAAGACAACTCCTGATAGAGTCATTTGGATGATGTATTCTTTTATCTTCAATAGGACTCTACCAGATAGTTTCACTCCTGTTGTAGTCGTCTATCACTTTGACTGAATAGAACTCTTCTACTTCATCTCCTAGTTTGGCAGAATTCCTTGATCAACTCAACCTCTAGGTGTTTGTACTTATCTCTTCCTCAATCTTTTTTGCTGTATGTGATAAGCATTGGTAAGATATTTGAGTATCCTTGCTTATCCACTTTTGTCCTAACGCCTGCCAGCCTTGCATCATGCAATTTCATGTGAGAACCAGTAACTTCAACTTCTCTTCTTCACTTGTATGGACTAGCTTGCACAACATGCTTCATTCATATGTCTATCATCAAAACTTCAGATTCCCTAACAACAACAAAAGCAAATTGTAATCGTATGCGTAGTTGGGGACACGTGTCACCATTTGGCATAATAATGAATTCAATATTTTTGACATGAAAATATATTATGATATTTTAATTAATGTCAGATTTAAACTTATACTTATCTTTATTAGTATAAATATAAATACTATAATTTTAAAGATTAAATTTATCGAATTTTGCAAGTAAAGCACATATGGAGCGGATGGAGTTATTTCTTTCTTAACTAGCCGCGTATGAAAAATTTGGATTAATAAAGAGCGGGCTATACATGGTGCAAACTCGGACTAATTTGTGTATGAAACTTGGATTATACACCTCCTTTTTAAAAAAGTAAACACTTTTTTTAAAAAATAAGCAATTTTGAGGATAAATAAGTTTGACCAATCCAGTAGATCCATAGATCGTGGAACAAATAGGGTGGGTAGGTTTAAGCACCACACTAAACGTATAGACGTGAATCCCCCTCGTTACCCTACGTGCGACTTTGCACCGGCCTCTAATTTTTGACTCTTCTTTTTATTGACTTTCTTGAGTCAACGTGGTATAGATTTGGTCACTTAACTTTTAAGAATTATTTAGGAAAATAATTAACTTTTGTTTTATATCAATAAAATCATTAAATTATTGTCGGGTTTTTTATTTAATTTAATTTATCATGTCAGATTTTCTTTTTAATGACAAATTTGGTTGAGTGAATTTATTTGAGGAAATTCCAAAATTGAGTAATTTTACTAATGACAAACAAAGTTGATTGATTTTACTATATAATTTTTCATAGTTGAGTGAAACAGGAATTAAATGTTATCAATCATTATATTATTTAGTGAGAATTTAATACATATATGTAAACTTCAGTAATTTAGAGCACCTTGATCCAGACATGCAGAAAGGAAAAGGAGAGAAGAAAAAGTTGTAGAAGCTTTTTTTCGAATTTCATTTCAGTTATATAAACCTAAATTTGGGATTAGCTTACTAACTAAATCTACTGCTTGTTAGATCATGCACAACGAAAGTAACAATTTTACAGGATCAATAACTTACATATAATCCAGACAATATAAATTATCAAACGAAATTGAAAAAACTATTTACCTGTTAAAGCTTTCACACAATTTGTTCACTATTTTTACCTCTGGGGCTACAGTCTTCTACTATATCCTGACTGACTTTGTTATCAAACTTGTATGGACAAGTACTTTTGGATTAAAAAAAAATATGTCCAGAAAAACTGTATATTTCTTCTTAGCCAAAACCCCTATATATTCTTATTAGGGGAAAGCCAATAAGAAAAACAAGACAACAAAAGTTTCTTACATTTCAATTGTTTATTCTTGCTTTACATAAAGAGGGAGCTAAGAGGCAACAATATATGACTTTTCAATTGTCAAAACGTTTTCTGCCTCTTTAATTTTCCAAAAGTTTTTTTTTTAAACAGAAGATTTCTTTTCCTTATAGAAGACCAGTAAGTAATATTACCTTTTCTAGTAAGTTCTTTCTCTTTTCCCAAATTGATTAGTTAATCAAGTATAGCAGGAACCATAGATTTATTAAGTGGGGCTTCCAATTATGATATTAATTCGCAAATGAATGAATTACCATATCACAATAAATTACAAATTATTCCACTAAAATTTTGTAATTGCACTCCTCGGTTTAATTTCAAAATCTACCATTACATCTTACTTAACTCCCCATGTTAGAATTACCGACACCAATCAATTAAATTAAATTCTCTGAAAAATTTAACTCATTGATTAATTTAATCCTTTATTTATAATGCTTAACTTATTTCACATGACGGATACAAAATCCACCTGCAGGGTTTTCATGTGAAAATATATAAGCAACCATAAAGGGGTGTCTTCTATCTCAAGTTCGAGACATGGTTCTATCAACTAATTGATATTTCACTAAGTGATTTTTCATCATCCAACCTATCAGGAATATGTTGACTCATACAAGAGTCTCACCTTTTAATAGATTAAAACGATAAAACAAACCACATAGATCATAATAATTATATCAAGATTAAGAATATAAGTACATGTAATGATCTAGAGAAATCGTTTATTAATATTCAGAACATAAAGGAATATCTCTAATTGGTCCGTTCAATACTATGAGATGTACTTGCACAAGAAATTGGAATATTACTACTCCCATAATTAAGATCAAATTATATTTAATCTTGTGCTACAATCATCAAGATGTTTGTCCTACCTCATCTTTGATTGTGAACATTAATTTATTACTTATAAGAACCGAGAATTTTAATCTTCCGTGCATGAGTTAAAATACTCCATACACAAAATTGTCTACTATATAAGTGAAGGACACATAAGTTAACACAATGATTTATTCAAATAAAGATTTTATTAATATAATAAATAGTTTTTACATGGGATGAAAATACAATACTATAACACAAACTACATGGTTAATAGTATATCCCAACAATCTCCCACTTAGACTCATAACCATGAATGCACAATTTTAACATTCATTTCTTCCATATGAATATCAAAAACCTTCTGGGTTAAGCCCTTTGTAAATGGCCCCGCCAAATTGTTCTTCGACTCAATCTTCAAAACTCTCACATCACCTCTTTGAGTTATATCCCAAATCAAGTGATATTTTCTCTCAATATGCTTACTTCTTTTATGGTTTCGTGGTTCTTTCGAGTTTACAACTGCACCACATTGTCACAATAAAGTGGTAGTGGTGTTTGAACCGAAGGAACAACTCCAAGCTCTTTCAGAAAGTTACCGAGCCAAACAACCTCTTTTGCTGCCTCAGAGGCAGCTACATATTCGGCTTCCATGGTAGAATCAGCAACACATGATTGCTTGATACTCCTCCAAATAATAGCTCCACCTCCTAAAGTAAACACATATCCTGAGGTAGATTTTCTAGAATGTCTATCCAACTGAAAATTTGAATCAATATACCCAATAGGTACAAGATTTCCGGAGTGAAAAACAAGCATGTAGTCCCTAGTCCTTTTTAGGTACTTGATTATATGCTTAACCACAGTCCAATGTTCTTTCCCAGTATTAGACTGAAATCTTCTAACCATGCCAACAACAAAGTAGATATCTGATCTAGTGCACAACATAGCATACATAAGGCTCCCTACAGCAGAAGCATAAGGGACCGCATTCTCTCTATCTCATTGGTCGTTTTGGGCGACTGATCTTTTGATAGAGTAATTCCATGCCTAAAAGAAAGAAGTCCCCTTTTTGAATTTTGCATGCTAAACCTTGCAAGAATAGTATCAATATAAAGTGCTTGAGATAAGCCTAATATCCTTTATTTGCGATCTCGCATAAGCTTGATCCCAAGGATATGAGTCGCTTCTCCCAAGTCCTTCATATCAAAACGCGTGGACAACGACTCCTTAATAGAATTCAACATGCTCACATTATTTTCTATGAGAAAAATGTCATCTACGTTCAAAATAAAAAATGCTACTGTCTCCATCCCATTTTTTATAAACGCATGATTCATTTTCACATTGATTAAAACCAAAAGTCTTAATCGAATTATCAAAACAAGTATTCCATGCTCTAGATACTTGTTTCAAATCATAAATGTATTTTTTAAGTTTACAAAACTTATATTCATTACCATATTACCATTTTCCATGAAACCTTCTGGTTGTGCCATATAAATGCACTCGTCAAGACTTCTATTTAGGAAAGCCGTCTTGACATCCATTTGTCAAATCTCATAATGATAATGAGCCACAATGGATAAGAGAATCCTAATGGATTTAAGTATAGTTACCAGCGAAATTCTTTCCTCATAATCAATTCCTTCTTTTTGAGTAAACCCTTTCGCAACAAGCCTAGCCTTAAAAGTTTGTACTTTTCCATCCACACCTCTCTTTTTCTTATAGATCCATCTACAACCAATGGGTTTGACTCCTTAGGTGGTTCTACAAGTTCCCAGACTTGATTGGAATATATAGACTCCATTTCAGATTTTATAGCAGCAATCCACATTTTAGCATCTTTATCATGTAGTGCTTCGGTGTAATTAAGAGGTTCGGTAGTAGGATCCTCAGGGATTCTATCATACGATTCTCCCAAGTGCAAACCGTAAAGGTTTTCTAATAATTCTCCCTGTTTTGCGGAGAAATTTTAACTTTTTGAAAGAAGAGTCGCCACTTAATTTTGAAAAGGAATTAAGAAACCTTTATAGAGTTACTTAAAATGTTTCAAAATAGGAAAATCATTTTAAGTTAGAGATTCTAGATAAGCGGTTCCTATTAACGTTTTAGGAAGGTGTTAGGCACCTAAAACGTCCGCTAACTTGCGGTTATCCGATCTGTTTGAAAATATTTTTTTTGATTAACTTTGGAAAATCAGTTTGTTGAAAAGAAATTGATTAAGGAAAAGGTTTTCGCGAAAATCAGTTTTTAGCGACTTAGTTAGGGATTTAACTAGGTTCGCAAAGAGACAAGCAAAACAAGTATAAAGGAGAGGGGAAAGGGGGAGTAAGTGAGGGATTTAGGCCATTGAGCCCAAACCAATAAGACCTGTCCTAGTCTAATTTTCAATCCTTTGTGGCTCAAATCTGCTCCACCTGTATTAAATACAACTTTGGCTTCGAGGCTGAAATGAATGAATGAATAAATAAGCGAATAAAAATAAACAAGGACAACAATGATTAACTAAAATAAAATAAAATAAAAAATGAGACTTTTGTCTCTTAGCCGCTTCGAATGTGAGATTTCGACCCCTCCTTCTTCTTTCGACTCCTCTTACTTGTTCTTTATAATCAGCGTTCAAATTCTTCTAAAGGGGGTGGGCCTCAATGGCCCAATTCATAATGTGAGAGTCCAATGGGACTCCCAAGCGGGTTCATGCAAAGAAAAAGGTGAATGAATTAATGTATGTTCTCAAGAGTCCTTACATTTATAGATAAATTATTCAACAAAAAATACAACATTTTAGGCAAAGGAAAACAGTGATTCACTTGCTACCTATAAACATGTGGACTGTAAAAAATGTCTAAATACATCAATCTCAAGATTATGAAAAGTATGGCTTGCAATCGAGTCAATTAGTTAAAGAATGTGTCAATCATAACACTCACACAAATAGATCCACACACTACAATCTCCACATTATTTCAAAACAATGTTAAGGAGCTTAATTGACCAAGTCTCCACTACTTTTGATCACGTATGGTACCAATATAATCATAAAATTTTCAGAAAAGAGTTAAACCAGATTATTCAACGAATATATGAGGCAAATCAATTCACTGCCTTAAGTTGGGACCCAAAAAAAAGAAAGCTAATCAACAATGGGAACAGTCAGCTTTAAGGAAACTAAGATCCTGTATTATTTGTATCAAAATAAAGATAAGAGTATTTTCATAACATGATACTTGTAGACATTAAAGACAAAAAGTAAGGATTTGACACCTGAAAGGTAAATCCCAGTGTTTTCTTCTTGACATTGTAAGTCAGGGAAAACAAAGTGAAGAGTCCTCTTTTAACCAAGAAACGACGAGACGAACGATGCTAAAATGTGCGTAGAACTCAAAACATCTTTTGCAAAATATCACTCGAAAAAGACATAAAATTTACATCATTCCATAATAACCAAGAGATATAAGATTTACATCATTCTATAATAACCATTCTGAGCAATTAAGTATCAACAGAGTATGAATAATAGCATCTCTAGAGAGGGTCAAATAACTTTGAATAGAGCAAATTCCGGGCAAATTTGCGCAACGTTCATCAAAGCACAAACTTAACGTCCATCATCAAACCAATCATCAAACCAAATAGGTGGACCAATCACCATTGGAAAAAACGAATCCCCCCTTCTAACTACTAAAAAACACCCAAATATGTACCAGATTCGTACCTCTATCCCGAAATTCACGAAATTGAACGTTGGTGGACACCTTAACACTGTTCTAGAAGGTTATAAATTCCTCGACGTACGCATTCATGTATGGGTCACGCAATCCGTACGAACTAATGGTGAAATGATGTATTTGGTTTTTTTTCCGAGTTGAAAATGGGTCGAACTTGGGTCGATGGATTTGGGGTCGATTTTGCGATTGTTTCTATTGTTCTCTGATATTCGATGTTGCTCGCCGTTGTTTGAGTGTATTGTGAAGAGAAGAGCTGAAGGATAATCGGGTATTTGGAGCTGAAAGGATCGGGTTTCACCGTTGTTGGGGAATGGGTCATTTGGTTGAGATCGTTTGTGGCTAAGGGTTTGAAAGTGGGTGTTGTTGAGAAGATAAGGGGGGTTTGGGAAGGGTTCTTAAGAGTATTGAGCCAATTTGGGGGCTGGTAACAAAAGAGTGGGCCACGGGTTGGTCTTGAAATTAGGCCAATTGGTCTTGGTTTTCTTTTTGGGCTGCGGGGAAAAGATAAAAATGAGGGATTGGTGTGGGCTAAAACTAATATGATGTCGGATTATTTCGGGTAGATTAGGGATTCGGATTATAATTTAGGTAATTAAATTTAAATTTTAGCCAAACCGAATACCAATTGGTCAATTGTATCATAATTAAGGCCAAATTGATTCCAAATTATGGTAAAATTTAATAAATTGAACAAATCAAATCGAATTTCGATACGAATTAACACCCTGTTTAATCTTGAGCTTCTTGATTCAATAAAATTAAACAGATATTTACCCAAATAAGTTATTTTTGAGAATAAATTATATTTAAATCAAGATTTCAACTGTTTGAACTTATTTTCAAAAATAATCCTTGATTAAAATTTGATATTCTGTAAAATAATTATTTAAGTAATAAAATTACATAATTTCGTATAACTGAATACGATAATGTATAATCGTTACTCAAGAATGACAAAATTTGCACAGATGAATATTTTTGGAAAAGTTTCTATTCAGACGAAATAAATATTTTGATTTTATCAACAACCAAAGAAGCTCGAAAGTAAACTCGGTTTGTGGAGGGAAAAAATTAGGTGTCAACAACTGCCCCCTCCCTTTGGGTAGGGTTGATGCAAGTAACCTTGGGCAAAGGGAGGTTGACGCTCCTAAATTTGTCCGACCACTAATTCGAATCTGAAAGAGGTTGTTTTTTCGTACGAGTTTCGTAGAGTCATGGACGGACCTCGATATCAGGTTTTCTACATATCTCAGGTTCCATGAGAATTCAGGCCACTTCTAGTTCATAAAGTTTGATTTTGAGCACGATCTTCAAGAAAATTCACCAACTATCACAGTTTTAGAGTGTTTTGGTTAAACCGAGAAGCTGGGGAGTACAGGGATTTGGGGGGAAATTGGAACGCAGTCAAGTTTTCTACATAGAGCCTAGCCTACTCAGGGAATCAGACTGCTTGTAGTTCGACTCAATCGGTAGAAAAGATATTCTTTTATTTTAGACAATCTTTAGCTTGGGATGAGTGACAAGTTAATCGAGTTGTGGAAAAGAGGCTTGTAACCTCTTAACCATGAACGTGGAGCTCTTCACATCCATAGGTAAGAACTTACGTAAGCATAATTTCCAAAACTCTAAGTGTGTTGCCACCCGAATTTGAAAGAAAAAGAAAGTTCCCCTAAGTATGAGTTAACAAACATCCCAGAGGTAAAGGTGAGACCAGAATAACCGAAAAATACCCACATGCCTTCTAATAGAGGCGTGGTTAAATGGTGGTGGTGATCATCATTTAGCTCGCGTCTAGAGAGTTTAACATCCCTCTCCAGACTATGTCCCATTTTGCTGCTGAGAAAGAGTTCCATGTTGTGCTGCGTCCTTTTTGGAGTCGTCCGCACCTGTGGTTTTGATTTGAGATTTTCATCCTCTCGGATGCTCTCGACAATACTTCAGGCAAAAAGTGTTAGTGTTAAACATAATTCACGAAAGAGGTAAGTAATCTTTTACCATATCTCCACGTGAGTTGTGGCCTGAAAAGAGAAGTCATCCTTTATTTTACCTGTTTGATGGGAAATAACTCGCAATAACAGACACAACAACCTCCTTGGTTGTTGTATAATTAGCTCATATGTCGAACGAATATGTTTTCAAAGTGGGGTGGCCCTTTTGGTTACCTATATCAGTTGTTGTATGTGGCATGATAACCTCTCTGGTTGTAGCTGATGATTGATTTATAAATTTTCCTTAAATTGTCAATCATCAGATAATCTTGCGCATTATTTGATGTTGGATACGAGGCGACTTACAAATATCCTTTAAATTTCTAGCTTTTAGGTAATCCTGCACATCATCCGACTTTGGATAAGAGATGACTTACAGATATCCCTCCAATCGCTAGCTTTCAAGTGTTCCTGCATATCATCCGACCTTGGATACAATATGACTTATAGATAATCCCTCAAATCGATCGTCTTTGGGTAATCCTGCACATAATCGATCTTGGATATGACGCGGCTTATAGAGAACCCTTGGACGTATCAATTTGACAATCTTACATATCCTCCGGTAAGGATTTAGTTGCGACTTACGGATAACCTTTGAACTATCAACTTTTGGGCGATCTTGCACACTATCCGATTAGGATGTTATTGTGGCTTACGGATGACCTACAAGCTATCAACTCATAGGTGATCTTGCACACTATTCTATTTCAAATAATATGACTTATAGATGACCTTCAAATAGTCAATTACTAGGAAATCTTATATATCATTCATCCTTAGATAGCGACCTGAAGGCGTCCCTCCAAATCGTGTGCTCTTAATGTATTTAGATGCTGATTCATGAAAAGATGATGATATCCTCGACGCCAACATTATGTCTTGCGTGTCAACAGATATATTGAATGCTGATGATATCCTCGATGCCAGTGTTGTGTCTAGCGTGTCGATAAATATATTGAATGCTGATGATATCCTCGACGCCAGCGTTATGTCTAGCGCGTCAACAGATATTGAATGCTGATGATATCCTTGACTCCAGCGTTGTGTCTAGTGTGTCGACAGATATATTGGATGCTGATGATATCCTCTACTCCAGCGTTGTGTCTAGCGTGTCGACAAATATATTGGATGCTGATGATATCCTCTACGCCAGCGTTGTGTCTAGCATGTCGACAGATATATTGGATGCTGATGATATCCTCGACGCCAACATTGTGTCTAGCGTGTCAACAGATATATTGGATGCTGATGATATCCTCGACGCCAGCGTTGTGTCTAGCGTGTCGACAGATATTAAATGATGATGATATCCTCGACGCCAGTGTTATGTCTAGCACGTCAATAGATATTGAATGCTGATGATATCCTCGACGCCTGCGTTGTGTCTAGAGTGTCAACAGATATTGAGTGCTAATGATATCCTCGACACCAGCGTTGTGCATGGCACGTCAACAAATATGTAATGGCCTTTGCGGCAATGATATGTGATGGCCTTTGCGGCAATGATATGCAATGGCCATTGTGGCAGTGATAAAATAATTTTACCTGACTTCATTTGTCAGTGTCCTATTTCTACATGTACCTGTACTCAAGGTAGACGATTAGTAGACACAAAGTTGCTTTTACTAGCGACTATTTTTAGGAAACTTCTAAATACGATACGTGTAAAGAAGACAAAGTGCTTTTGTTTGTCGCCTACGATCTCAAGAAATGAGATGGACAAATCAAAAGGTCCTCAATAAATGGGCATTAAACCTATTTTTAGGGCTGCCCTAAAATACCGTTCTTGGGCATTAATGATCTGTTGTGGCTCCCAATTTGCTCGGGGATTTTTGAAAGAGCCTCTCATTTTGCGTATTGATCCCTGCATCCACAGAAAAATGATTAGTTGAATGAAATTACTCCATGTTGACCTTCTTCAATCCTTGATTTTCTCCTTGCCATCTCTTGGGCATTCCACCATATTGAGACTTCCACCTTGACACTCTATCCCAAATGATGTCTAGGCAAGTACTAAGTAAGTGAGTCGTAAGATTTTTGAAAATAGTCTTAAATTTTTGAAAATAATTTTGAAAACTTCTGTAAAATTTTAGAAATTTTTTGCCAGTCATGTCATGTACTAGCTCAATGAACATCTTCCTCGCAGTTCTGACTATATCCGATGGATGGTTTCCAAAACTCATGATTATTGTTGGAGGGTTTCTTCAAAAATTGAGTGTACCCAGACTTTGTTACAGTTGGTGGTTTCCAAAGCTTTAACCTCTGGTGCTGGGGAATTTGGAATATGTTCCGGCATTTGGTGGAAATTTTGAGGTCTTCCTCAAAATTTCTGCCCCAGTTTAAACTTGTTTGAGATAATACCAATCTGAGTGGATATGAAGTTTTTGCTGATCTTCATTCTCTTTGTTGGATGTCGATCTTCTTTTGTGGATTTTTGAGATTCCTTCTCGAAAATTCTGCCCCAGTTTCCATTTCCTAGGGTTATATGACCGAGCCGTTGGGGCGCCTACATATCCCGTTGAAGAAGGAATCAGGTCAAACATAGTTCAGGACTACGCTAGGGATATATATATAGAAAATCTAATGGGTTGACCGAAGCTGACATAGGACGCCTACGTATCCCTTTTGTTGGGAATTCAGGTCATCACGTAGTTCATACATAAGAGAAAGGATAAATTTTCCTAAGGGGTTGACCGAAGCCGACATAGGCCGCCTACGTATCCCTTTCTTAGGAATTCAGGTCAAACGTAGTTCGTACATAAAGGGAAAGGATTCTAGGCAGTTACACACTAGCAAACAACATTATTACAAAGGTGATTACAAACAAACTAAGAAAACACAAAAACTAGAACGTCATTCAAACATAATATCTCTTACCGCATCAGAATTGATTGGTTTGGTCCACTCTGTGCCATCCATCTCAGACAAAATCAGAGCTCCTCCAGATAGCACCTTGCGAACTATGTATGTCCCTTGCCAGTTTGGAGCGAACTTGCCCTTGTACTCCTCTTGGTGAGGGAATATTCGTTTGAGAACCAGTTGCCCCACTTCAAATGCTTGAGTTCTTACCTTCTTGTTAAAGGCACGAACCATCCTGTGTTGATACAGCTGACCATGGCATACAACGACCATTCTCTTTTCATCAATTAACATGAATTGTTCATAGCGAGCATAGACCTATTCTTCGTTACTCAGTCCAGCTTCCTGAATAATCCTTAGGGAAGGTATTTTGACCTCAGCGGGTATCACAGCTTCATTCTCGTAAATTAGTAAATAGGGAGTTGCTCCTGTGGGGGTTCGAACTGTTGTTCGATACCCTAGCAAGGAGTAAGGTAATATCTCGTGCCATGATCTATCATTTTTGACCATCTTTCTCAAGATCTTCTTGATATTCTTGTTAGCAGCTTCTACGGCTCCATTCATTTAGGGATGGTACGCTGTCGAGTTGCGATGCACAATCTTGAACTGATCACAAATTTCTTTCATCAAGTGACTGTTCAGGTTTGCCCCATTATCAGTAATAATCGATTTCGGCACTCTGAATCGGCAAATCAAGTTATTCCTGACGAAATCTGCAACCACTTTCTTAGTGACGGCTCTATACGAAGCAACATCGACCCACTCAGTGAAATAATCAATGGCAACCAAAATAAATCTATGCCTATTCTATGCTAGTGGCTCTATTGGTCCGATGACATCCATGCCCCAAGCTACGAAAGGCCAAGGAGAATTCATTGCGTGAATCTTGTGTGGAGGCATTCGAATCAGATCTCCGTGTATTTGACATTTTGGACATCTCTGCACAAACTTACTACAATCATTTTCCATAGTCATCCAGAAGTAACCGATTCTCAGGATCTTTCTGGCAAGGACAAACCCATTTATGTGGGGCCAACAAACTCCAGAGTGTACCTCGTTTATCAACTTATTGGCTTCCGCCGCATCGACTCATCTTAGGAATCCCAAATCAGGAGTCCTTCTAAAAAGAATTTCTCCGCTTGGAAAGTAATTCTTTGCCAAACGCCGGATTGTCTTCTTTTGGTTGTTACTAGCCTCTTCAGGATATATTCCAGATTGCAAATACCTCTTAATGTCATAGTTCCAAGGCCTTCCATCAGGATCTTCTTCCATGTGTATGCAATGCGCGGGTTGCTCCTTTAGGCTTATTTCTAAAGAATCGTTGTAACTCTGATCCGGGTGCTGAATCATGGAAGATATCGTCGCCAAAGCGTCAGCAAATTCGTTTTTTGTTCGTGGGATATGTCTGAAATCAACATCCTTGAATCTTCCGCATAATTCTTGCACCAGCTCCACATAAGGAGTAATCTTGGAGTTTTTTACCGCCCATTCTCCCCGTACCTAGTGAATCAGCAAATCTGAATCTCCGATGGCTAGCAATTCATGAACACCCATATCAAGTGCCAATTTGAGCCCCAGGATGCAAGCTTCATATTCAACCATGTTGTTGGTGCATGGAAACGTAACTTAGCAGTTACCGGATAATTCTGGCCTGTTTCTGACACCAAAACTGCTCCAATTCCTGAACCTTTGAAGTTGACCGCCCCATAAAAAAATAGCCTCCATCCGGGGTAGATTTTCGTGATATCTTCTCCTACGAACAAAACTTCCTCGTCTGGAAAGTATGTCCGAAGTGGCTCATATTCCTCATCAACTGGGTTTTCAGCCAAATTATTTGCTAAGGCTTACCCCTTGATTGCTTTTTGGGTTACATACACAATGTCAAACTCACTCAGCAACATTTGCCACTTGGCTAGCTTTTCTGTAGGCATGGCCTTCTGGAATATATAATTTAATGGATCCATTCTCGAGATGAGGTAAGTTGTGTAGGACGACAGATAATGCCTCAACTTTTGTGTTGTCCAAGTCAAAGCACAACATGTCTTTTCTATAAGAGTGTAACGGGCTTCATATGATGTGAACTTTTTACTCAAGTAGTAAATGGTTTTCTCTTTCCTGCCGGTCTCATTATATTGCCCGAGGACACATCCAAAAGCATTTTCTGAGACTGACAAGTAAAGTAATAATGGAATTCCTTCTCTTGATGGGACCAAAACCGGTGGTGCAGACAAGTATTCCTTGATGCGATCAAAAGCTCTCTGGCATTCTTCTGTCCACTCATTCAGTGCATTTTTCTTCAACATCTTGAGAATTGGCTCGCATATGACTGTTGATTGAGCGATGAATCTGCTAATGTAATTCAGACAACCCAGGAAACTCATAACTTCTTTCTTGGTCCTCGGTGGTGGCAAGTCTTGAATTGTCTTGATTTTGGATGGGTTTAGCTCGATCCCCCTTCTGCTGACTATGAACCCCAACAACTTCCCTGATGTCACACCAAAAGAAAACTTAGTAGGATTTAACTTCAAACTGTACCTTCTTAATCTGTTGAAGAATTTCTCCAGATGAGTTAGATGATCCGAACTCTCGGGGGATTTGATAACTACATCATCCATGTACACCTCAATCTCCTTATGGATCATATCATGGAAAATCGTCGTCATGGCCCTCATATATGTCGCACTTGCGTTCTTGAGACCAAACGGTATTACCTTGTAATGATAAACACCCCAGGGCATAATAAAAGCCATTTTTTCTGCATCTTCCTTATCCATCAGTATCTGATGATAGCCGGCGAAACAATCAACGAATGACTGCATTTCATGTTTCGCACATTTATCGATGAGAATGTGGATGTTGGGTAACGGAAAATTATCTTTAGGACTAGCTCTGTTCAAGTCTCTATAGTCAACACAAATTCGAATCTTGCCATCCTTCTTTGGCATAGAGACGATGTTGGCCAACCATGTCGGATATTTTGTGACCTCGAAAACCTTAGACTAGATTTGTTTTGTCACTTCTTCCTTGATCTTTAGACTTAAATCTGGCTTGAATTTTCTCATTTTTTGCTTGACTGGATCAAACTCAGAATTTATCGACAATTTATGTGACACAATGCTGGTGCTCAACCCTGGCATACCATCATAGGACCAAGCAAACACGTCGATATACTCCCGCAACAGGTGGATGAGCTCTTCCTTTTGTGGCACCGCGAGGTGGACACTGATACTGGTCTCTTTGATTTCATCGTGATCTCCCAAGTTGACTGTTTCAGTTTCTTCCAGATTGGGTTTTTCGCGATTCTCAAATTCCTCCATATCTTTAAATAACCGTTCCTCTTCATCGTCCTTCCAACCATCATCGTCCTCCTCATTTTGTTCGTTCAGGCTTTGACATGAGACAATATTGGCAGGTTTTAAGCTACTGTTACACGATGGGCGATGGGTTATGAGTGGAGTGGAGGTCTAATTTTGCAAAGCCTCCCGTGGCGTAATCTGCTTCACCCCACTGGAATCTGGGAGATCTTCTGGTACAGCATTGCATCCTTCAAACAAATCTCCTATCCCATCCCTAAAACCATCATCATCTGACATCTCTCGCACGGGAAATGACTGGAATAAGAGTGGCAAGGGCCTAAACAGACTCTTTTCTGGCTCATCCTAAACCCTATCTTTTTTGGTAGGCTGATACCCTAACCCATGCTTAGATCTTCTCTCTGGGATCACAATAGGCTCGATAATTCCTTGTAAATTCTTGCCCAAGCCTCGACCAGGTTCGAACCCATTTCTTAACATCACAGTTGTAATCATTTTGTAGATAGAAGGCATTGATATTTTGGGTGTCGAATCTCTTTCCACAGTGTTTACAATTTCCACTGTATAGAAACTGCTACCTTTTGGAACATCTTCAATCACCGGCACATAACCATTGGGACGGTCCGCTCCACTTCCTTCTCCTTGGATGACTACTTCATGATCTTTCCAAATGAACTTCAATAATTGATGAAAGGGTGATGAAATCGCCTTTGCCCCGTGTATCCATGGTCTTCCCAAAAGCAGGTTGTAGCTAGGGTGGATATCCATAACATGAAACTTAGTCTTAAACTCAGCAGGCCCCATTTGGATGTGCAAATCAATCTCTCCTATGGTATCTCTCTGCCCTCCATTGAATGCTCTCACATTTACGTGGCTTTGACGATTTTTCCCCAGATCATAGCCCATTTTGACCAACGTGGAGAGGGGACAAATATTCACACCAAATCCGTCGTCTATTAATACCTGATTAATTGCATAATCTCGACAAATGACGGTGACATGCATGGCTTTGTTGTGCATTGCTCCTTCAAACGGCAACTCTTCGTCACTGAATGATATACGATGGTTCCCCACAACGTTCCCTAGCATCGCAGCCAAATTCTCAATGCTCGTTCCTGCGGGAACATACGCTTCTTCCAAGACCTTCAACAGAGCCTGTCGGTGGTGTTGCGAGCTCAATAATAGTGCCAAGACAGAGATTTAGGCTGGCGTTTTCTCCAAGTGTTTGAAAATTGAGTAATCCTTTGGTTGCATACGCCTCCAAAATTCCTCAGCCTCTCCTTCAGTGATTAGCCTTTTCTGTGAATCTTTCTTGTTGGTCAATTCCTCAGGGATGTAACATCGTCCTGATCGCGTCATCCCCTGGGCAGCGCTGGTTTGCACAATAAATTTCTTCTTTGGAGGGGGAGCGTACACTTGAGTCGGTGTAGTCATCACTATAAATGGGGCTTTCTCGCTGATACTTAAGGCAGCCACATCTTTCTCTATCTTTCCTACCTCTTTCTCCCTTTTGCGCTTTTCGGAGTTCACCTGGGTAATGGTCTTGCTAGATGCCCATTCGCCTTCTATTTCAATTATGTTAATTGTAGATCCCCCATAGTTGGGCAGTGGATTACTGCTAACATTTGGAGTTGGTGCCTGGAGTGTGATGACCTATTGATCAATCAGATCTTGGATTCTGTGTTTCAAGATAAGACAGTCCTCGGTACTATGCCCTGCTTCCCCTGAATGATAAGCACAATTTTGATCAGGGTGATAAAACTGGGAGATAGGATTGACAGGCTTTGGCTGTACTGGTTGCAAATGACCAGCATTCTTTAATCTTTCAAACAATTGGGTGCGACTTTCAGCTAGTGGGGTGAAGTTTTGGGGAGGTTTCTTTTCGTGGTTTGGACGCTGGGGGTTATACGGGCTTAGGTTTGTAGGAGGGGGTACTTGGTGGTAATTTGGAGGTGTTTGGAAATTTGTTTGGCTATTTGGGGGAGGTGATTATTTTGCGTGCTTTTGTTTGGTTTATACATTTCGTAGTGCCAAAATAGTTGATACACTCTACCAAGCGACCGTGGTTGAACCACGGGATCGAGGGGTGCCTAACACCTTCCCCTCGGTCAACAGAATTCCTTAGTCGGAGTCTCTGTTCGCAAACCAGTTTAAAGAGTCAAATGGTTTTGAAAAGGATTTTCCGCTGGTGACTTGGCACACCAGATTATGTCAAGTGGCGACTCTGAATAAAAAATGTAAATAATCCTTTTTCCGAAACAAATTTTCATTTCTTGTCACTTAAATAATAAAACCCTTTTCGCAATTAAAACATAATTTTTGGAGTCGAAAAAGGGGTGTGACAACTCTAGCGACTCTGCTGGGGAACGTTTCAGAATTCGAGCTTATTTTTTAGTCGTATCGGCTTTGTTTGGCATTACGAGTGTATAAGAATTGTTTGTGATTATTGTTTTGTTATTGTTTTCACTTTTGCGCGTTTTCGTGCTCTTTGTTTATAGTATTTATCCTATGTGTTACCGCTTTATATCTGTCATCATGAGTCCATCCCCCGGCCTACTTTCTGCAATAAGTCTCGGAGCGCACGTCATGCGCACAAACTCTAGTTGAGTCACCTTTATTTTAGGGGGGAGCCGTTGGATGTATGGAGTAGGTGGAAAGCAAAGCAGCCACTATCGACCATATGCTCCCCCGAACGGCCTTGTTAGTAAACCACAACGTAGGTCAGCCTTTAGGTCATTCTTATGTGCATCATATTGAGACCTAGCGGGGCCCACACGGTCCTTTGTAGGAGACTCACCTTTAAAGCATCCCTACGTGCTAAATGTTGCATCTTTGAGAGTAACGTGGTCATGTGATGGACCGATTTGGGGAAACCATGTGTTAGAAGTAAAGTGTGAAAAAAAAAAAGTGAGTCGAAAAGAATGAATCAAAAGGAGTGTCGTAGTTTATTTTAGAGTTCTTTATGGCTTTTGTTCTTCATGATCCAAAACTCAAAAAGATTTTTTTTACGTTTTGCATTTATCTTCTCAAAGTACCGTAAGTTCAAAAAAAAAAAATGAAAAAAAGAGGGTTTTGTTTGCCTTTTCTACTTATTTGTCAAAAACAAAATACCAAAAAGATTTTTTTATAATTGGTGGTGTCAGTCTTAGTTGAAAATTCAAAAAGTTTTCATTCGTTTGTTTTTGGTTGTCTCTTAAGTTAGGGTCAATTTATTAGTTAATCGTTAAGTGTCCAATCTGGACGAACTACGCACCCCTGATTCTCCTCTCTCGGGAGTGAGATACGTAAGCAACCTATTGTGGGTTCGGGGATCTTATTTAAAAAATTCAAAAAGATTTTCTTCACTCTTTATTTAGAGTAGGTGTTTCATACATATCTTGAAAAGAAAAAAAAAAAATTCTCTGGTAATCATAGGTTTCATTTTGTATAGGAATTTTAAATGTGAAAATGCAAAAAGAGTCTATTCTTTTGACAATTTGTTATTTTCTTCTCTTTTTAAAGTTTCAAGAAAAGAGAAAAAAAGAAAAGAAAAAGTTTAATTGGCTATTTTGGCAAAACTGCCCGAACTACGCAAGATCTGATTCATGTACAACATGATACGTAGGCAACCTACTTTTGGGTTCGATCTAATCATTTTGTTTCGTTGTTTTTCATTATTTTTCCTCTTTTAAAGAAAAAACAAAAGCCATAAAGAATAATAAAATAAAGGTAGATAACGAGAGAAGTGGAAAGAATAGAGATGGATACGGAAAAAAAAAAAGAGAGTGTAGATAAAAATCGGGATGATGTTGAAATGACCTCGCTACCCTCAAAAGCTGGTAGAAATGAACATGAATTTAGGACAATTTTACCAATGTGATTCCCATGCTTGTTGTGTGCCCTAATCCTAACGGATGTCGTCTTTGATGAGCATGTTTCTTTCAGATAACAGTGGTAGGTTTGCAGCACTCTGGCTAGTCACCCATACTTCACTAGATCCAAAGCAAAGCTCTCCATGGCTAGCAGGGAGATTGAAAATTCGCTCATTGACCCGGATCAGGATCATAGGGAAGAAAGTTCAGAACACAATGATGAGGTAGTAAGGCTCAGGCAATAATTGATAGATTTGCACCGGGCATGGGCTAGCGGAATGCCTCCTCCTCCGCTCCCTGAAGGTCTTGGGAATATCTCTAATTGCCCACCGCTCTCTCAGGCGCAATTCTCTGCTCCTACTGAGTCACCTGAGCACGCGCCGGGATTCACTCCGCGACATTATTATCCTGGCAGTTCTGGTGTGCCCTTGGCAGCTCCCCAATCAAGACCCGCTGCTCAGCCGACGCCACCGATCACACCGATATTCGTGGCTCCGCCACCACCTGAAGCTCCCGCATATGCTGTGCGTCCGACAATGGGGCTTCCTCGGTCGGCCAGTGAGCCAGTATTGAAGGTTCCAGATAGTCAGTATTATGCCCCGGAGCCGACTTTGAGAATGAATGAACCGTATGGGGTACACTCAGCCACCTGCATTTTCATTTGATTCAGAGAAACCTGTCGCAACAGAGGAACAGGAAGTCATAGCACGGAAGTTGAAAAGTTTAGAACAGGCCATGAGGAATTTGCAGGGAATCGGAGGTTATAAGAGTGTTTCTTATAAAGATCTGTGCATGTTCCCAGACATCAACCTTCCCCTCGGTTTTAAAATGCCTAAGTTCGAGAAGTATGCAGGACACGGTGATCCCGTGGCCCACTTGAGACGCTATTGCAACCAGTTGAGGGCTGCAGGAGGAAGGGAAGAGCTCCTCATAGCTTTCTTTGGTGAGAGTCTTTCTGATCTGGCTTCAGAATGGTTTATCGATCAAGATATCGACAAGTGGAATAGCTGGGACGACTTAGCTTCTGATTTTGTGCAACATTTTCAATATAACATCGACCTGATTTCGGATGAAAAATCTTTGGTCAACATGAAGAAGAAAAACACTGAAGGTTTTAGGGAATACGCGATAAGGTGGCGTGAACAGGCCGCCAGGGTAAAGCCTCCGATGAAAGAAAGTAAGTTGGTAGAGGTTTTCATTCAGGCACAGGATGAGACTTATTTTCAATATTTACTCCCAACAATGGGAAAGTCTTTTATTGAAGTCCTCAAAATGGGGGAGATGATAGAGGACGAAATCAAGACCGGCTGAATAGTGAGCTTTGCCGCATTGAAAGCCACCACACAAGCGATTCAAGGTGGATCTGGCGCATTCGGAGGTAAAAAGAAGAAAGAGGACGTGGCGACTGTCGTAGCTGGAACCCATTCCTATCCCAAAAGACCACCTCGCCCCTATCCCCAATCCCAAGCCCAAGTCTACGCCCAAGCTCAATATATTCCTTCCCACCATTACTACCCTCCACAAAACCCTTTATATTCCATTCCACCACCCCCGTACCCAGTATATAGAGCGCAGCCATATGCCCAAACCCCTTCTTACCCGCAGTGGTGCACGCAAGCCCCACAAAATCGCCCATTCGCTCCACCAAATTACCAAAACCCTTCCAGACCCAGTTTTCAACCTAGGCCCGAGTATAGGAAAGAGAAGGCGGTCAAAAATCAATTCACACCTCTTGGGGAGTCATATGCTAGCTTGTTTGATAGGTTGAGAAATTTGAAGGTCTTAAGCCCAATTCAAGGAAGACTTTCAAATCCACCGCCGAGGAATCTTTAAGGTGTGCGTACTGTTCTGATATGCCAGGCCATGATATCGAGAAATGCTGGCATTTAAAGAGAGTCGTCCAAGATTTAATTGACACAAATCAGATGCTGGTCCAGGCCCCGGAGGGTCCAAACATTAACCAAAATCCGCTACCAACCCATACTGAAGCCAATATGTTAGAATTGATATATGATGGGAAAGAGTCTTCGAGGGGTTATAAGTCTATTGTCAAGATACAGACCATTGAGGAGAAATCGGTGAACGTAGCGGAGTCTTTGAAAGCAATGTCATTGAACTGGGAAGGAATGAGAGAAGATAAAGCCCAAGAAAGCACAAAGAAACCCCTGATCACAATACAAGGCGCCAGAAGGTATGTTGATTTGAGTCAGGATAAACCTAAGTTGACAGTGGTGGGAGCTCTGAGTCAGCCCATCTTGACGGTGAAAGGAGCACTGGCAGCGCCTATTGTCCTCAAACCAGTGACCCAACCTCCGATAGTTGATACGAAAAGGATTCCCTGGAATTATGGGCGGACCGTGATGACCTATCACGGGAAAGAAGTAGTGGAAGATGTAGATGAGGTAAGGGGTTTGACTAGGTCAGGAAGATGCTTCGTGCCTGAAGGCTTAAGAAAGTCCAAGCCAATGGTGAGTGGACCGTCATCTATCAAAAAGCCTATCACCGAAGAAGAAGCCAAAGAATTTTTGAAAAAGATGAAATTGCCAGAGTATTCAATATTAGACCAGTTGAAGAAAACCCTGCATAAATTTCCCTTTTATCTTTGTTGTTGCACTCCAAGGAGCATCGTGATTTTTTATTGAAGGTATTAAATGAAGCATATGTTCCTAGGGAGATTACAATCAACCAACTTGAGAAAATGGTTGGAAAAATCGTTGAGGTCAATCGGATCAGCTTTTCTGATGATGAATTTCCTGTTGAAGGTACAAGACATAACCGGGGCCTTTACATTACAGTGAAGTGTGAAGATTTCTATGTCACTCATGTTATGATTGATGGAGGTTCAGGTGCAAACATTTGCCCTATTTCTACTTTGCAAAAGCTGAATATTGGTGCAGAGAGGATCAGGCCCAACAATGTATGTGTCAGGGCTTTCGATGGTGCAAAATCAAATTCCACTGGCGAAATAAAACTAATGTTGACCATAGGGCCTTTTGAATTCGCTATAGAGTTTCAAGTACTGAATATAGACTCCTCTTACAATCTGTTGTTGGGAAGGCCATGGATCCATAAGGCCAAGGCGGTTGCATCTATACTGCACCAAATGATTAAGTTTGAGCATGACAAGAAAGAAGTGGTTATTCACGGTGAAGGATATTTTTCCGCCTACGAAGATTCTCCCTTGTCTCTTATTGAAGCAAATAACGTAGAGGAGACATTCGTCTATCAAATTTTTGATACAGTGCCAGTGAATCGTATCCTTGAATGACAGGTTATACCGGGACCGCAATTGTCTTCCGCTTCTATCATGATGGTGACTGAACTTTGGAAATACGAATATGAGCCAGGAAAGGGTTTGGGAGTGTCTCTGCACGGTATAGTTCATCCCATATGTCTGAGTGAGAACGTGGGCACGTTTGGTCTGGGATTTGAGCCTACAGCTGAAGATCTGAAGAAAGCCAAGGGAAGGAAAAAGGAAACATGGTCACTCTCTCACCCAACGCCACTACTCAGTGAATTATTTGTTAAGAGCGGTGTCACGAAGCATGTGGAATTTGAAGTTGAATTGGTTGATAACTTCCAGAACCTTTTTATTGAAGTTGATATGGTTGAAGCAGGAGAAGGTACCAGTATGGCAGACGTGCAATTCATAGGTCCAGCTGTCCGGCTCAATAATTGGGAAGTCACTTCTCTCCCCGTCAGGAGGGAATTTTGGTAGTTTATTTTGTTTTTCTTTCTGTTTATCCGAGTTATTTCAAGGTTGTAATTCGGATTTTAGTTGATTTATGTTATGTTGGTATCTATATTTAAACCCTTCGATCTTTTATTTAATGAAATGCAATGTCCCTTTTGTTTCATGTCTAATATATTTTGTTTTTCTTTTCTTACACAATTCTCTTTATGCTGATTCTAATGACATGACATGCATGCGGAATTTTCAGCCTAACCTTAAAATCCAAACTAATCAAGATGTAATGAAGAAGGATGGGGAATATGATGTAGAAGAAGCACTAGAAGAAATAAGCAAAGAGTTGGAACAGTTTGAAGACAAATCGAATCCTAATTTGAATGAGACTGAGCCAATAAATCTAGGGGATTAAAAAGATGTTAGGGAAACTAAAATCAGTGTACATGCTTTGCCACAGCTAAAAGATAGAATGATTCAAACATTAATTGATTATAAGGATGTTTTTGCATGGTCTTATGATGATATGCCTGGTTTAAGCACTGAATTAGTGGCTCACAAATTGCCAACTGATCCCGCATTACCTCCTGTCAAACAGAAGTTGAGGAAGTTCAAAACTGATGTAAGTATTAAAATCAAAGAGGAAATCATGAAACAACTTGAAGCCAAAGTAATTCGAGTGGCTCGTTATCCCATGTGGTTATCCAATGTTGTTCCCGTACCAAAGAAAGATGGCAAAATTCGAGTGTGTGTTGATTACCGTGACTTGAACAGAGCAAGTCCGAAAGATGATTTTCCACTGCCCAACATCCATATTTTGTTAGACAACTGTGCTAAACACGAGGTTGCCTCTTTTGTGGATTGCTATGCCGGATATCACCAGATTATTATGGACGATGAAGACGCAGAGAAAACGTCTTTTATCACACCATGGGGGACCTATTGTTATCGAGTGATGCCGTTCGGTTTGAAGAATGCGGGAGCAACATACATGAGAGCCATGACCACTATGTTTCATGATATGATGCATAAGGAGATTGAGGTATACGTGGATGATGTGATTATTAAGTCAAAAAGTATGGCCGACCATGTTAAAGATTTAAGAAAGTTCTTGGAAAGGCTTCGCAGGTATAATCTCAAACTCAACCCGGCAAAATATGTATTTGGAGTTCCGTCTGGAAAGCTGTTGGGGTTTGTAGTCAGCCGTCGGGGGATTGAATTGGATCCCTCGAAAATCAAAGTCATTCAGGATTTGCCCCCGCCCAAGAATAGGACAGAGGTGATGAGTTTTCTTAGTAGACTGAACTACATTAGCAGGTTTATTGCTCAACTCACAACCACTTGTGAGCCCATATTCAAGTTGCTGAAAAAGAGTGCTACGGTAAAATGGACTGAAGAATGTCAGGAAGCGCTCGATCGAATCAAAAGATATTTGTCAAATCCGCCTGTGCTGGTACCCCCGGAGCCTGGTAGGCCTTTGATCTTATATTTATCAGTCATGGATAATTCTTTCGGTTGTGTCCTGGGTCAACATGATGTCACAGGCAAAAAGGAGCATGCTATTTATTATCTTAGCAAGAAGTTCACCACATATGAGGCCAGGTATACTCTTCTTGAAAGGATGTGTTGTTCCCTAACTTGGGTAACACAGAAGTTGAAGCATTATCTCTCATCCTATACTACTTATCTCATCTCCCGCATGGATCCTTTGAAGTATATCTTTCAGAAGCCTATGCCGACAGGTCGATTGGCGAAGTGGCAAATATTGCTTACCGAGTTCGACATTGTATATGTGACTCAAACCGCCATGAAAGCCCAAGCCTTGGCAGATCATCTTGCTGAGAATCTCATCGATGAAGAGTACGAGCCATTAAAGACATATTTTCCTGACGAAGAAGTGTCGTGTATCGATGAAGTCGTTATAGATGCTGATCCAGGTTGGAAGTTGTTCTTCGATGGAGCTGTTAATATGAAAGGAGTCGGAATAGGTGCGGTTCTTATCTCTGAATCGGGACAACATTTCCCGGTAACAGCACAACTTCGATTCTACTGTACTAACAATATGGCAGAGTATGAAGCCTGCATTCTTGGTTTGAGGTTAGCTGTTGATATGGGAGTCTAAGAATTATTGGTATTGGGAGATTCGGATTTGCTCGTCCATCAAATTCGAGGCGATTGAGAGACGCGAGATTTGAAGCTCATCCCGTATCGACAATGCTTGCAGGAGCTATGTCAACAATTTGTGTTAGTAAAATTTAGGCATATTCCAAGGATTCATAATGAAATTGCTGATGCTTTAGCCACTCTGTCTTCAATGCTCCAACATCCTGATAAAGCCTACATCGATCCAGTGCATATACAGAGTCGTGACCAGCATGCTTACTGTAATGCGGTTGAAGAAGAGCTCGACGGAGAACCCTGGTTTTTGGATATCAAGCGGTACATTCAGTCAGGACAATACCCAGCATATGCCACCAACGATCAGAAGAGGACTATTAGGCGTTTGGCTAGTGGATTTTTCTTAAGTGGGGGGATCTTATATAAGAGAACCCCAGATCTGGGACTTTTGAGGTGTGTAGATGCAAGAGAAGCCTCGGCAATCATGGTTGAAATACACTCTGGAGTATGCGGGTCGTATATGAACGGTCATGTCTTGTCAAAGAAGATTCTTCGAGCAGGTTATTACTGGCTTACTATGGAGAGGGATTCTATTCAATTTTTTCAAAAATGTCATCAATGTCAGGTGCACGGCGATCTGATACGTTCTTCTCCTGTTGAGTTGCATGCAATGGCTGCTCCATGGTCGTTCGTGGCTTGGGGAATGGATGTGATTGGACCGATTGAGCCGAAGGCATCAAATGGACATAGATTCATTTTGGTAGCCATTGACTACTTTACAAAGTGGGTAGAAGCAGTAACTTTCAAGTCAGTGTCAAAGAAGGCTGTGGTAGACTTTGTTCATGCCAATATCATTTGTAGATTTGGAATTCCAAAGATGATCATTACAGACAATGCTGCCAATCTCAATAGTCATTTAATGCAAGAAGTATGTCAACAGTTTAAGATTGCACATCGAAATTCTACTCCATATCGCCCAAAGGCCAATGGTGCTGTAGAAGCCGCCAATAAGAACATAAAAAAATACTGCGAAAAATGGTACAAGGGTCTAGACAGTGGCATGAAAAGTTGTCGTTTGCATTGCTAGGGTATCGTACCACTGTTCGCACTTCAACAGGGGCAACTCCATATTTATTGGTGTGTGGGACAGAAGCAGTCATCCCTGCGGAAGTTGAAATTCCCTCTCTTCGAGTCATTGTAGAAGTAGAGATTGATGATGATGAATGGGTAAAAACCCGACTGGAACATTTGAGTTTGATAGAGGAAAAAAGGCTAACGTCCGTGGGTCATGGCCAGTTGTATCAGAGGGGGATGGCTCGAGCGTATAACAAAAAGGTCCGTCCCAGGAATTTTGAAGTTGGTCAGTTGGTATTGAGACGTATCCTTCCTCACCAGGTTGAAGCGAAAGGCAAGTTCTCTCCTAACTGGCAAGGTCCCTTCGTTGTGAAGAAAGTGTTGCCCAATGGAGCCTTATATTTGACAGATATTGAAGGCAAAATGGCAAAAATCGCTATCAATGCTGATGTGGTCAAAAGATATTATGTATTATATTTGATCCTTTGTTGATTTTATTGCATGTTTAGTACTTGCATTTTTGAAGATTGATATGATGAAGGCATTTTATTCTTCTATCCAAACATTGTGTCATCCTTTGTTTACCCGTTTGAGCTTCGTTTTATTTTTCTTTCATATCCCTCTTTTGGAATCAAAATAGAGTCAAATATAAATGTCAAGAAAATAAGAATAAAAGAAAGAGTTCGGAAATAAAAGAAAAAAATCAAATCAAAACAAAGAACAAGCTGATGGAACTACGTACGACCTGATTCTCCTCTCTCGGGAGTGAGATACGTAGGCTGCCCTATTTCGGGCTCGGTCCAACCAAATAAAGATCTAAGATTCACCCAGTCAACAAAAACTAGGGCATGAGTTAACATGTTGTTTGAGTCGATTCCAAAAGTTGTAAGTCCCACCCCCACTTCAAGTGTCGTTTGAACCCCTTGCCATCCTTTTCTAACCTTATCCAAAAGCCAAGTTACAACCAAAGAAAGTCCTTCAGATCAATTTTTGATAATGTTAAGGCTAAGCATGCAATGGATATGATGATGCATTATGAGGTACCACGTGTCTCCCTCAGCATAAGAAATCAGGAAAGAAATACAAAATGAGAGAGTCTTATTGGTGAAAACCCCATGGGCATCATAAGGCAGTGGTGAGTTGAGAGAAAATGAAAATGAGAGAGTCTTATTGGTGAAAACCTTTGCAGGCACCATAAGGCGATGGTGAGTTGAGAGAAATACAAAAATGAGAGAGTCTTATTGGTGAAAACCCTCACGGGCACCGTAAGGCGATGGAGAGTTCAAGAGAAAAGTGAAAAGTGAAAAGAAAGAGATTTGTTGGCAAAAGTCATTTAAGATGTCGACAATTGAATGTGATGAATGAGTCCAATGGATTTGAAGAAGCGGCTCAGCGGTAAAGCCACGAACTCAACAACAAATGGGGAGTTTGGATAGGAAGATCAGGCAGCTCAATCCAAAATGCATGTCATACTCATTGGAGTTGGTTGTCGTATTCAGATAAGTTTCCTTTTTGAATATGGGACATTGCCATTTTCTTTCCTTTACATATTCATTTTTTTTTGTCTTTTTTATGTCATTTATCAAAATAAGAGTCACCATTATTTCTTTACATTTTAAGTCAAGTCTGTGTCAAAACAAGCGAGAAAGGATTTCAAAATTTACTACCAGTCTTTCCAATTATATGAGGAAAAGCCAAGGAACAACACAGGAAAGAAATATGATCGTAATTCAACATGAAGCAAAGGAAGTCTATCAACCGACAGACTATTGGATCCGTGGAAGCATTCAGATTTGGGAAAAGAGTGCACCTCAGGGGCATGGTAAAATGGAAACCCATTATTTGAGTCAGAACTCATTTCCCTCAATCTGGATCCGGGGCAATGATGCGGCAAGATAGGGCAGGTGTCAGCGATTTGGAAGAAAGATGAAAGGAACGAATGCTGGGGCAGATACCTGAGAAGCCAAGAGTTGCAAGCCACCACTAAGTTTTTAACTGACAAATTTTCTTTGTTGAAATAGGGGCTAATTCGCTTCACTTAATTCAGCTACCATTGGAAATGCACATCCGTGGGATTTTACTTCATGTTCAGGACCCTCCTGGAAAATGGGAATTTACTTTCAATTCAGGCCCCTCTTGAAAAATGGGAATTTACTTTCAATTCAGGACCCTCCTGAAAAATGGGAATTTACTTTATGTTCAGGACCCTCCTGAAAAATGGGAATTTACTTTCAATTCAGGACCCTCCTGAAAAATGGGATTTTACTTTCAGTTCAGTACCCTCCTGAAAAATGGGAATTTACTTTCAATTCAGGACCCTCCTGAAAAATGGGATTTTACTTTATGTTCAGGACCCTCCTGAAAAATGGGATTTTACTTTCTGTTCAGGACCCTCTTGAAAAATGGGATTTTACTTTCTGTTCAGGACCCTCCTGAAAAATGGGATTTTACTTTCTGTTCAGGACCCTCCTGAAAAATAGGATTTTACTTTCTGTTCAGGACCCTCCTGAAAAATGGGATCTTACTTTCAACTCAGGACCCTCCTGAAAAATGGGACTTTACTTTCTGTTCAGGACCCTTCTGGAAAATGGGACAACGCTTTCAAAAAAATAAAATACTACTTTATTATAATTTTTGTTTGGGATAATTTTCGTTCTAGTTTTAATTTTAGCAAGTCAGGAGCCCGCCTGAAGAACAGGGTGATGAAATAGCAAGTCAGGAGCCCGCCTGGAGAACAGGGTGAAGAAACGAAAAGTCAAGCAACAAAGTGAAACAATTGAAAGCCAAGCAACAAGTTGAAAGAAATTGCAAGTCAGGAGCCCGCCTGAAGAATAGGGTGATAAAAGTCGAGTCAAGAGCCAACAGGAGCTGTATAGATAAGATTTTGTAATTTTATTTATGTTTTAACTTGTAATTTTCATTTTTTTTATGATGTAATGACAGAGCCACGGACCGGAACCTCGATGGAACCTCACTCGACTCTCCAACTCGGTATAGTCCACTTTTCTTTCAATCCTTTGAAATACCCGTGACTTGATTCTCTCATAATGAGAGTAGGTAAGATGTCTTAAGTCAAAACCCGGTTGTCCTTCTTCCTTCTGTTTCTTTCTTTGAATAATGGTTGGGTAAAAATTTGGTCTCGCTGTCTACTTCTTTGTCTGAAAACACTTCATGTTTACATTCAAAGGGGGCATGATGTAGACACCTAATTTCGTCCCTCCCCGATATCGTTTTTATCCATTTTTTTACTTTATCCTTACCATGTGTCTCACCCATTTTAATTATTCCCCACAAAAACAAAATAAATAAATAATAACAAACCCCTAACAAACTCTAACCAATTTTGTCTTATCTTAAAGATTCCAACAACTCACCCAATAAAAAAACAACAACTAACCCTTATCCCTCCAATTAAAAAACAATACCTACCTACCCTACTCTAACAAACTCTACCCCTACCCCTACCCCTACCTCACTACCTTACCCCACTACCCATCCTAATATATACACGCAACAAACACACAAACAGGGGAGGCAAAACCCTCTACAAATACACTGAGAGGCATTTCTTCAAGGGCGTTTTTTTTTTCTTCTCATTATCACAAGAACACCCAGAAATAGAGCTCACTGGAAGAGAGAGATCGAAAAAGAGAGCTCTCCATTTTTTTGAGGATTTCATATTTTCTTTCTTTTATTCTCATCTTGTTTGGCATACGCACACACAACAGAGAGAGATCAAGAGTGAGATCGAAAGGGAGAAAAGATCAAAGAAGATGGACTGAAAATGGGATGAGAATAAGTTTTTTTTTCGGCGAAACCTTCGTCGGAATCAACTGTAGGTCGCGATTCAACCAACCCAACTACGAAATCCCAAAGAATTTCTCCTTTTCCCATGATTACCAGATGAAATCGAACGAAAAATACTGAGAATCGCCGAATTATCCACCGGAAAGCATTCCGTCGTGGTTTATTTTCATTACTGTTTCGGCGGGTTCATCCGAAAACACCCAGTCATCGTTTATTATTACTGTTCCAGCGCGTCTATCAGAGAAACGACGCCATTGACTCCCTATTTCTTAAATTCCATCCGAAATTGGTTCATCATCGTTATTCAGTTCGAATCTGCATCTCGTTTCGGCTTGATTGGTATTTTTCGTGGGTTTTTCTGTGTTTTGAATCGAATTCTAGAGAGTTCTGTAGCTGAGATAATTCGTAGTCGAGTTGTGGTATTCTATTTGAGGTTTTGGGACGCGGCTTCATCGGATTTAGTCGAAATAATACATCAATCAAAAGCTCTTGAGGTCCAATTCTATCTTTTCTCCTTTTAATTTCGCGTAATTATGGATGATTTGTGTGTTTGGCGTGATTGAATCTTCATTGGGGTTTGTTCGTTGTTGGATTTGGATTTGAAAACTTGATTGGTGGTTTGTGTATCGAAGCATGTGTTAATCACTGATTGATAATTAAAATCGGCTATTGGGGACGGAAATTGAAAATTGATAGAAAGCAAGCGTTATTTATTTTGATTCATTGATGTTGTTGAATATGATAGTGCCATGATAGATCAAGATCGGGTAGGCAAATAGTAGGTTCGGGTAGGCAAGTTTAGAACTTTCGGATTGATGGAATGATTGAAATATGTGTATTGAATGTTTACTAGTTTATCGTATATGACTCAAGTGTATTAATTTGACCAGGGAATGTCCCGAAGTTTCATGCACTTATTTATCGGGGAATGCCCCGACGTATCATGTACCCGGAGGACGTTTGTCACGCCCCAAATCCCATTGGAGCGGACTGGCACCCGTAGCCGAGGAGGCCCGGGAGAACCCGTTCATAACCTATACTTTCACACTTACATTACTTATGAAAATTAGAAATTTGGGCAGCACTTCGTTGTAAATAGAAGAAAACAGTACCTGTATCAGCCCAGCAGACACGCTTATATATATATAAACAGTAATTGGCCGTCAGAGCCATCACGTCTATCAACCAAACACTCCTATGGCTGTACAATATGTCTACAAAAGCCTCTACATAGATACACAACTGAGTTAGGGTCGGGACAAACTCCCGCCCACAAAAGACTTTTATACAAATACCAAAAGTACATATAGAAACGACTTGGGATGCCCCGAAACAACTGGAGCTCACCACTATCAACAGAATGTCCTGGCTCTTACTGCGGAGGTGTACGACCTGAAGTACCCGTTCCTGCAGGCATGAATACAGGTCCCCCGTGAGGGACGTCAGTATGGAAATATGTACTGAGTATGTAAGGCAGTGAGTATCAAGATGAGATACAAAAGATCAACAGAACCCAGATACCAGTGAATAAACAGTATGAGCAGACCACACTTAAAAGAGCTGATGGGATACCTGCACATTACTTTCATATCATTACTTCCCGTATTCCTTATCAATACATAACATATGTCATACAATGGCCAACTGATCAGTGGTACTAATACAATACATCAGGGACCACCCCTGGAATAGCATATATACATAATCTTTATAATACAATGGCCAACTGATCAGTGGTACTAATACAATACATCATATCATCAATTTAAAATAAAGACATTCCATTTCTTAATTCAATTAATCTTTGAGATTGGTTACTTTGTGGTCACACCTTATGGAACTTGAAACCATGATACCTCAATAGGAAAAACATGTAAATCGGTAATCAATATCATGAAAATGAAGTAGAGAATCATGGATACCTCATTAAACCATTTCGGAGTCAACAATAGTATATGGACATTTTTTTGACTAGCCGGACATCTTAAAAGTGAAAACAAGTTCAATTGGTAGTGTCGAAGATCATATGATGTTATTATGTGTCATGTGTCGTAGGACAATGTTGGAAGCTTACTTGAGAGTGCCATGTGTCATTATTCATGCCAAAGATTAGATAGAGTATGTCTTACATACCTTGATATAACCACTTCAATACAAGTCCAACTTGTCTTCCCGTACTCTTCGAACACTTATCTACAATAAGTCATTTGTGGCAAACTAGTATTAGCAACCAAACCTTACCATTTAGGTATTAACTTCACCAAATAATGTCTAGGAAGTAATCCTTTAACTCATCAATAAGAGTGCTACATACATCCTCTTATACTCTTATTACATTCACATATCATGCATTTTCATGCAATATCCCTCAACATCACTCTTAGCCTTTATTTCCCCTCTTAATCACCATCCAATACCAACATGATCACTAGGCATACATAACCACTAATATAATGATATATCACCACAACTCATCCTCCATAATCCAATACAACAACTTCCATAATTTACTACAACAATTTATACAAAACAATTCATAACTATGTTTCTAGTTATCTTCCAACATCAAGACAATACTCATAATCCTTTATCAATACTTATTCATGGATAAGAATCAAGAATAAACAATATTCATACCTTAACAATGAACTCTTGTATTTAGAATCCTCCTTACATAACCATGGGGTGCTTCTCGAAGCTTTCGAGATGGTGAACATAACTACGGAACCAATTCAAATTTTCTACGGTTGAATCACAAAATATTTGAAGTTGAAATTAGGCTAGGGTTTCACCTTATCTTAATAATTGGATGATATATGATATATATGAGGCTAAGTGTATGTTTATAAAGACCAATTTTCGTCCAAGAGGTAATAGAAAATGACCATTTTGCCCTAAAAATTTAAATAAATCCGAATCTGTCCCCAGTGGACAGTTTTGACAGGCTGAAGTAAATCGATCATAACTCTTTGATCCAGTATCGGATTTGGGTGAAACCAATTGCATTGGAAAGATAATTCAAAGATATTTCATTTTCATATAAAGTATACCACCCATTTCTTCCTGTACAAGGAGTTATGGTCGTTTAAATTTGACCCAAAAATCTGTCCCAAAATTCTGTTTTTTTTTGATAGGCTGTAGTAAAACGGGTATATCTCCTTACTCAGACATTGGATTTGGATGAAACCAATTTCATCGGAAAGAATACTCTCGGCGCTTTTCGTCGATATATAGAAGCTCACACAGTTCTTTTTGTACAAGGAGTTATGATCGTCTAAAGTTGATCCAAAGAAAATTGCCTAGCTGCAGTAATTTTCCTGCAGATTTACTGTTCACAGGCTTCCCGGCCACCGTTTTGAAATTTCGAATATGCTCGCTTATATGAAATACTCCTCTGTTTTGGGCAAAATTTATATCGTTGGAAATCTTATTCCAATACCTACACATACAACTATTGACGGGATACTTCCGAACACCATAAACTTAATTTAACCCATACGCAAGCCTTTAGGACTCCATATAATCGCGATAAGTGTACGAAAAAAATTTACGGGGTGTTACATTCTCCCCCCCTTAAGAACATTTGTCCTCGAATGTTAGCATAGTTACTCAATTAAGACATGTCCAAGCTTAAAATTAACATATTCATCATCATAACATACTTGCATAAAAATAAACACTTACTTGTTATTGTTCTTCTTCCGTCTCATGAACTTCCTCCTCATCGTTGAATAGGTAAGGGTACTTAATCTTCATCGCTTCCTCGGCTTCCCATGTGATCTCCTCAACTTGTTGATTCCTCCAAAGTACTTTTACAGATGCTATCTCTTTATTCCTTATCTTTTTAATTTGGCGATCAAGAATATCAATAGGCATTTCTTCAAAAGTGAGATCTTCTGTAACTTGTACATCTTCCATAGTAGTGATGTGCGATGGATCTCCGATGTACTTGCGAAGCATCGAAACATGAAATATGGGATGAACTGCTGAGAGCTCTTGAGGTAGCTCTAACTCATAAGCAACTTGTCCAAATCTTTGAATGATCCTGTACGGACCTATGTATCGTGGACTTAACTTTCCTTTCTTGCCAAACCTCATCACTCCTTTCATTGGTGATACCTTCAAGAATACCCAATCGTCGATAGAAAACTCAAGTCCTCTTCTTCTAACATCCGCATAAGATTTGTGTCGACTTTGAGCTGTTTCAAGCCGTTGTTGGATCACTTTAACCTTCTCCATTGCTTGATAAACAAGATCCGGTCCAAACAAGACCGCATCACCTGCTTCAAACCATCCTATTGGCGATCTACACTTTCTTCCATACAATGCTTCATATGGTGCCATTTTGATACTTGAATGATAGCTATTATTGTAGGCAAACTCGATAAGAGGTAGGTGATCATCCCAGTTGCCTTTGAAATCTAATACACATGCTCGTAGAATATCTTCAAGTTTCTAGATGGTACGTTCCGCTTGTCCGTCCGTCTGAGGATGAAAATCCGTACTTAGATTTACTTGTGTCCCCAAACTCCTTTGAAAAGACTTCCAGAAATTCGCGGTAAATTGGGCTCCTCGATCAGATATAATGGAAATTGGAACTCCATGTAACCGAACGATCTCCTTAATATACAACTTCGCATACTCTTCCGCCGTATAAGTTGTCTTAACTGGTAAGAAGTGCGTGGATTTGGTAAGCCTATCAATGATCACCCATATGGAATCAAACTTTCGAAATGTACGAGGCAAACCCGTGATGAAATCCATATTGATCTTGTCCCACTTCCAGACGGGAAGATCTAAACATTGCATGTAACCACCGGGTTTCCGGTGTTCTACTTTGACTCTTTGACAATTCGGACATTCAGCTACAAATTCGGCAATATTCTTCTTCATGTCATTCCACCAATATATTGCTTTCAAATCTTGATACATCTTAGTCGACCCTGGATGGATGGAATACCTTGAACAGTGTGCTTCTGTCATAATTCTCTTTCTTAGCTCGACTACATCAGGTACACATAAACGACTCTGACACTGAAGCACTCCTTCTCGCGTAAGCTCAAATGCCTTTGCCGTGCCACTCTGCACATCCTCCTTAAGCTGCAATAAAATTGGATCTGCATACTGCTTCTCTTTCACTTCAGCTATCAATGAAGATTCCGCTGCATTACGTACAATAACCTCTTCATCTGGAGTTTCGAGAAGTTGAACTCCCAAATTAGCTAGTTGGTGAAGATCCTTAATCATCCCCTGCTTTCCTATAGATGCTATTTTAGACTTACGACTTAGTGCATCCGCTACCACATTCGCTTTTCCTGGATGATACAAGATATCAACATCGTAATCTTTCAACAATTCAAGCCATCTCCGCTGCCTCAAGTTTAGATCTTTCTGACTGAAGATATATTGCAGGCTCTTATGATCGGTATATATGTCAACATGAACCCCATATAAGTAGTGGCGCCATATCTTCAAAGCAAATACAACTGCAGCTAGCTCAAGATCATGCGTGGGATAATTCCTCTCATGTGGTCGCAACTGTCTAGAGCCATAGGCTATTACTCTACCATGTTGCATTAATACGCATCCTAAGCCAATTCTCGAAGCATCACAGTACACTGCATACCCTTCTGTGCCTTCAGGAAGCACCAATACCGGTGTAGAAGTCAACTTGCTCTTCAGATCTTGGAAACTCTTTTCACAGGCATCATTCCATTGAAACTTGGAGGCTTTATGCGTCAACTTAGTCAAGGGTGCAGAAATAGAAGAAAAACCTTCAGCAAACCTTCTATAATAACCTGCCAACCCGAGGAAACTACGAATCTCCGTAGGCGTCGTGGGTCTTGGCCAATTCTTCACAACCTCAATCTTCTGAGTGTCAACTTTTATGCCTTCACTGGATACAATATAGCCCAAAAATGCCACTGACTTGAGCCAAAACTCACATTTAGAAAACTTCGCATACAGCTTACGATCACGAAGAATCTGCAACGCCTGCCTTAAGTGATTAACATGATCCTCTTCTGATCTAGAGTAGACCAGAATATCATCTATGAAAACTATCACGAACACATCTAGAAACGGCTTAAACAGCCTATTCATCAGATCCATAAAAACTGCGGGTGCATTTGTCAGCCCGAATGACATAACCAGGAATTCATAATGACCATACCGTGTTCGGAAAGCTGTCTTGGGTATATCTTTATCCTTGACTCTCACTTGATGATAGCCTGATCTCAAGTCAATCTTGGAAAAACACTGGGCACCCTGCAACTGGTCAAATAAATCATCAATTCGGGGAAGAGGGTATTTATTCTTGATAGTCACCTTATTCAATTGCCGATAGTCAATACACATCCTCAGCGAACCATCTTTCTTACGCACAAACAATACTGGTGCTCCCCAAGGGGACATACTAGGCCTTATGAATCCCTTCTCTAGCAAATCTTTCAATTGCTCTTTCAATTCTCGCAATTCTGCTGGGGCCATTCTAAATGGAGGAATGGAGATTGGTTGGGTGCCTGGTATTACATCAATACCAAACTCTACTTCTCGTTCAGGAGGTAAGCCTGGAAGATCTTTAGGGAATACATCAGGAAATTCATTTACCACTGGTACAGTGTGAAGATCCGGTGATTCCGATTCCGTATTCTTTACTCTAACTAAATGACATATGTAGCCCTTGGAAATCATTTTTCTCGCTTTGAAATAAGAAATAAATCTACCTCTTGGTGCGCCAATCTTACCTTGCCATTCAATAACTGCTTCATCAGGAAAATGTAAATACATCTTTTTCGTACAACAGTCAATTTTGGCATAACAAGACGTCAACCAATCCATACCCATTATAACATCAAAATCTACCATTTCTAGTTCCACAAGATTGGCCATCGTGTCTCGACCACACACAGTTACTACACAATCTTTATAAACTCTTCTAGCAATAATAGATTCCCCAACCGGGGTAGACACTTCCAACGGTTTATCTAACAATTCGGGGGTCCTTTTGAACTTTCCAGCAACCAAGGGAGTAACATATGATAATGTAGAACCGGGATCAATTAGAGCATATACATCAAATGAAAATATGGACAACGTACCCGTAACCACATCTGGGGAAGCCTCTAGATTCTGTCGATCCGCTAAAGCATAAGTGCGATTCTGAGTCCCGCTGGAACTGGCGACTCTTGTTTCATTTCTAGCGTGACCCGCAGGTCATGCGCCCCTACCAGAATAAGATACCGGTGACGATGATGCAACAACTGATCCCGAAGGTCGTGCTACGCCACCTGCGCCCCTTCGTGGGCATTCTCTCATCATATGCCCCATCATACCGCACCAATAACAAACATTTGTTTCCATTCGACATACGCCCATATGATGCTTTTCGCATCGATTACATATCTCTCGAGAAGGTCTCGATTGGCTCATGTTCCCTTGCCCACGATAACCCACTGATCGCGAACTATGACCCTCACTTCTTTGCCCAAATTGACTGCCTCTGAACCCCTGATGCTGTGGTGGAGCACTAGCTGCAGAATAAGAAAATAATGGCCTAGGTGGTCTAGCAGAAAATTGAGGTCTAAAACCTCCCTGTGGCGCCATAAACTGCCCTGTAGATTTGGCCCTCTTAGAAGACCCGCTTTCAAATTCCTGTGTTCTTCTTCTTTGCCTCTGATCTTCCATTTTTTGTGCAAATTCTTGGATCCTAGCTATATCCATGTCTTTATTTAGTGCAGCAATAGTACAATCCCTAACCAAATACGGATCCAATCCATTCACATACCGATGAACTCTGTCATCCATAGTAGCTATAACATTAGGAGCATATCTGGACAAGGAATTAAATCGAAGACTATACTCCCTCACACTTGTATGACCTTGTCGAAGATTTAAGAACTGATCCGCACGGGTCTGACGAGTCTCATATGGAAGATAATGATCAATAAATGCCTCTTTGAACTCTTTCCAAGTAGCTGGGGGTGCATCAATGCCCCTTGACCGTTTCCAGTCTTCATACCAATATATAGCCTCACCTTTGAATCTATACGCGGCTAACTCCACTGTTTCTCTGCCCGATACATGCATCACCTCTAGGGCCCTTTGGATCTGATCAATAAAGTCCTGCGGATCTTCATTAAGATCGGATCCGGTAAAAGTAGGCGGATCCATCTTAAGAAAATCTTGCGTCCGAAGACTAGCCGCCCTATCAGTACCGCTAGAACCCACGGCAGGAATGGCTTGCCCTTGGACTTGCCCAGCAACTATACGAGTCAAAAGTTGCACTGCATTTCTAAGATCTTGATCAACAACATTAATAGGTGGCTCTGGGGATATAGTTCTCTTCCCCCTTATTTCTTCCGGACTGGGGGAAGTTTCTGATGCATGCTCAGCTGGAGCCTCACTTTGATTAGCTGGTATAGTGGGTGACTTACTAGTCCCTTCTCCGGAAGCCACATCTACTTGCTTACCGGTATTCTTGCTTCTGGTAACCGATATCATTACTATAATAAGAGAAACAAATGGATTCAGTGGTCAACTATGACTTCATATACAATATAAGCTCTATCGCACGATCTAAGACATGAAGAAAAGAAATAATTCCTAAATGTCCATAGCCTCCTGTTTATAGATGTGGTGCACAACACACCGATAAACAAGACTCTACGTAGACACGGCTTTATAGACTCACTAGGACGAACCTCTCTGATACCACTTTTGTCACGCCCCAAATCCCATTGGAGCGGACTGGCACCCGTAGCCGAGGAGGCCCGGGAGAACCCGTTCATAACCTATACTTTCACACTTACATTACTTATGAAAATTAGAAATTTGGGCAGCACTTCGTTGTAAATAGAAGAAAACAGTACCTGTATCAGCCCAACAGACACGCTTATATATATATAAACAGTAATTGGCCGTCAGAGCCATCACGTCTATCAACCAAACACTCCTATGGCTGTACAATATGTCTACAAAAGCCTCTACATAGATACACAACTGAGTTAGGGTCGGGACAAACTCCCGCCCACAAAAGACTTTTATACAAATACCAAAAGTACATATAGAAACGACTTGGGATGCCCCGAAACAACTGGAGCTCACCACTATCAACAGAATGTCCTGGCTCTTACTGCGGAGGTGTACGACCTGAAGTACCCGTTCCTGCAGGCATGAATACAGGTCCCCCATGAGGGACGTCAGTATGGAAATATGTACTGAGTATGTAAGGCAGTGAGTATCAAGATGAGATACAAAAGATCAACAGAACCCAGATACCAGTGAATAAACAGTATGAGTAGACCACACTTAAAAGAGCTGATGGGATACCTGCACATTACTTTCATATCATTACTTCCCGTATTCCTTATCAATACATAACATATGTCATACAATGGCCAACTGATCAGTGGTACTAATACAATACATCAGGGACTACCCCTGGAACAGCATATATACATAATCTTTATAATACAATAGCCAACTGATCAGTGGTACTAATACAATACATTATATCATCAATTTAAAATAAAGACATTCCATTTCTTAATTCAATTAATCTTTGAGATTGGTTACTTTGTGGTCACACCTTATGGAACTTGAAACCATGATACCTCAATAGGAAAAACATGTAAATCGGTAATCAATATCATGAAAATGAAGTAGAGAATCATGGATACCTCATTAAACCATTTCGGAGTCAACAATAGTATATGGACATTTTTTTCACTAGCCGGACATCTTAAAAGTGAAAACAAGTTCAATTGGTAGTGTCGAAGATCATATGATGTTATTATGTGTCATGTGTCGTAGGACAATGTTGGAAGCTTACTTGAGAGTGCCATGGGTCATTATTCATGCCAAAGATTAGATAGAGTATGTCTTACATACCTTGATATAACCACTTCAATACAAGTCCAACTTGACTTCCCGTACTCTTCGAACACTTATCTACAATAAGTCATTTGTGGCCAACTAGTATTAACAACAAAACCTTACCATTTAGGTATTAACTTCACCAAATAATGTCTAGGAAGTAATCCTTTAACTCATCAATAAGAGTGCTACATACATCCTCTTATACTCTTATTACATTCACATATCATGCATTTTCATGCAATATCCCTCAACATCACTCTTAGCCTTTATTTCCCCTCTTAATCACCATCCAATACCAACATGATCACTAGGCATACATAACCACTAATATAATGATATATCACCACAACTCATCCTCCATAATCCAATACAACAACTTCCATAATTTACTACAACAATTTATACAAAACAATTCATAACTATGTTTCTAGTTATCTTCCAACATCAAGACAATACTCATAATCCTTTATCAATACTTATTCATGGATAAGAATCAAGAATAAACAATATTCATACCTTAACAATGAACTCTTGTATTTAGAATCCTCCTTACATAACCATGGGGTGCTTCTCGAAGCTTTCGAGATGGTGAACACAACTACGGAACCAATTCGAATTTTCTACGGTTGAATCACAAAATATTTGAAGTTGAAATTAGGCTAGGGTTTCACCTTCTCTTAATAATTGGATGATATATGATATATATGAGGCTAAGTGTATGTTTATAAAGACCAATTTTCGTCCAAGAGGTAATAGAAAATGACCATTTTGCCCTAAAAATTTAAATAAATCCGAATCTGTCCCCAGTGGACAGTTTTGACAGGCTGAAGTAAATCGATCATAACTCTTTGCTCCAGTATCGTATTTGGGTGAAACCAATTGCATTGGAAAGATAATTCAAAGGGATTTCATTTTCATATAAAGTATACCACCCAGTTCTTCCTTTACAAGGAGTTATGGTCGTTTAAAGTTGACCCAAAAATCTGTCCCAAAATTCTGTTTTTTTTTATAGGCTGTAGTAAAACGGGTATAGATCCTTACTCAGACATTGGATTTGGATGAAACAAATTTCATAGGAAAGAAGACTCTCGGAGCTTTTCGTCGATATATAGCATCTCACACAGTTCTTTTTGTACAAGGAGTTATGATCGTCTAAAGTTGATCCAAAGAAAATTGCTTAGCTGCAGTAATTTTCCTGCAGATTTACTGTTCACAGGCTTCCCGGCCACCGTTTTGAAATTTCGAATGTGCTCGCTTATATGAAATACTCCTCTGTTTTGGGTAAACTTTATATCGTTGGAAAGATTATTCCAATACCTACACATACAACTATTGACGGGATACTTCCGAACACCATAAACTTAATTTAACCCATACGCAAGCCTTTAGGACTCCATATAATCGCGATAAGTGTACGAAAAATTTTACGGGGTGTTACAACTTTCGTGATGAAGGCCCGCGACATCGGGTAAGGCATTGGAGCTTAGTCTAGATTTAGTTTAGAATAGGATTTATATTTTCGTATTTTTCTATTTTTTGGACTGTATAATTGGACTGGACTTTACATTTTTGATTGTTTTGTTTTGTTTATTGTTTGATTATTTTGCGTGCTTTTGTTTGGTTTATACATTTCGTAGTTCCAAAATAGTTGATACACTCTACCAAGCGACCGTGGTTGAACCACGGGATCGAGGGGTGCCTAACACCTTCCCCTCGGTCAACAGAATTCCTTAGCCGGAGTCTCTGTTCGCAAACCAGTTTAAAGAGTCAAATGGTTTTGAAAAAGATTTTCTGATGGTGACTTGGCACACCAGATTATGTCAAGTGGCGACTCTGAATAAAAAATGTAAATAATCCTTTTTCCGAAACAAATTTTCATTTCTTGTCACTTAAATAATAAAACCCTTTCGCACTTAAAACATAATTTTTGGAGTCGAAAAAGGGGTGTGACACTTCTCAATTGAAACTCTGTGGAGAGACAGTCAATGATAATGATATGATGGAAAAGACGCTCTCCACTTTTCATGCCTCGAATGTGCTATTACAACAACAATATCGAGAAAAAGGTTTCAAGAAGTATACTGAACTGAGTTCTTATCTTCTCGTGGCTGAACAAAATAATGATTTGTTGATGAAAAATTACAAGAATCGACCTACTGGATCTGCACCATTTCCTGAGGTGAATGATGTGCATGCTCACCATGCTAGGCGTGGAAAAGGTCGCTGCCCTGGTCGTGGACGTAGTCGTGGTCGTGGTCGTGATGACTAAGAAAGAAACCTTGTTCCGGGTGTTAATCATTCATCGAACAAAAAGAAAAAAAATGAGATACGTGAAGCAATTACTTGTTTCCGATGTGGTGAAAAAGGACATTATTCATGTGACTGTCGTGCTCTCAAGCACTTGGTTGATCTTTATCAAGCATCACTAAAGAAGAAAGAGAGAAATCCCGAGGCTAACTTTCTCTCTGAAAATGCTGTTGACATCACAAACTTGGATGTAACAGATTTTTTCGAGCACCCCGAAGGAAAGATTGATCACTTGATTGGTGGTGATTTCGTAAATATGAAAGAATGAATGATTTTTAATTTTGTTTTATTTTTATTGATAAGAGTTAGTGAACCATGTAAAAGTAGTTGTTTGCATAAATATTAGTTTTTGATTAATATTGATTAGTTTAATTATATTGTTATTGTTTATAATTGAGTTAAATGAAATTTTAATTTTGTCATTATTTATTGAAAAGAAGAAAAAAAAAAAACGATACAATTGAAAGCAAATTGTAATCTGGAATATGTCTATTGTAATGGAAAGCAAATTGTAATCTGAAAAAAAAAAAGTGATTGTTGGCTGGCAACCAAGGACCCCGCCTATGCCCTTTATTTCTTTTATTGTATTCTTTACGTTCCATACTATTGAATTATAATAATATTATTTCATTCTTTATCAAATATTTCTTTTTTATTATACAGAAGAGGAAGTTTCGACCACCTCTTCGTGGATTTATTTTTTTACCCCTATTATTTACTATATTACACCTTATTTATTCCGTGATTTATTATATTATTCCTAAGTAACTATTACATGTCATTTATATATTAAAATTAATAATATTTTTTATTATATTATCGCTAATTAATATTATAAGTCATTTATAGAAAATTAATAATATTTAATTAAAAAATAGATATTTATAACGTTTGTTTCAGCTGCTTTAACCGTGATTTTACTATATCATCCCTAATTAATTATTATAAGTCATTTATGTATAAAAAAATTAATAATATTTTATTCAAAAAGTAAATTACTATATTACCCCCTATCATTTACTATATTACCCCTAATTGCTCCGTGATTTACTATATTATCCCTAATTAATTATTATAAATCATTTATATATTATAATTAGTAATATTTTTTATTATATTATTCCTAATTAATTATTATCGGTCATTTATATATTAGAATTAATAATATTTAATTAAAAAAATAGATAGTTATGACGTTTGTTTCAGCTGCTTTAACCGTGATTTTACTATATCATCCCTAATTAATCATTATAAGTCATTTATGTATTAAAAAATTAATAATATTTTATTAAAAAAATAGATGACATGTCTGCCTGCACTGGTTTCGACCAGTACTTTGTCATTTACTATATTATCCCTAATTGCTTCGTAAGTATATTACCCCTAATTAATTATTATAAGTCATTTATATATTAGAATTAACAATTTTTTTTATTATATTTACCCTAATTAATTATTATAAGTCATTTATATATTAGAATTAATATATTTAATTAAAAACTAGAAATTTATGACGTTTTTTTCAGCTGCTTTAATCGTGATTTTACTATATCATCCCTAATTAATTATTATAAGTCATTTATTTATTAAAAAATTAATAATATTTAATTAAAAATAGATGACATGTCTGCCTATATTACCCCTAATTGCTCCGTAATTTACTATATTATCCCTAATTAATTATTATAAATCATTTATATATTACAATTAATAATATTTTTTTACCATATTACCCTTAATTAATTATTATAAGTCATTTGATTTCGACCACTGCTTCGTCATTTACTATATTACCCTTAATTGCTCCATGATTTATATATTACCCCTAATTAATTATTATAAGTTGTTGATATATTAGAATTAATAATATTTTTTTATTATATTACCCCTAATTAATTATTATAAGTCATTTATATATTAGAATTAATAATATTTAATTAAAAAATAGATATTTATGACGTTTGTTTCAACTGCTTTAACCGTGATTTTACTATATCATCTCTAATTAATTATTATAAGTCATTTATATATTAAAAAATTAATAATATTTAATTAAAAATAGATGACATGTCTGCCTATATTACCCCTAATTGCTCCGTGATTTACTATATTACCCCTAATTAATTATTATAAGTCGTTTATATATTAAAATTAATAATAATTTTTTTTTACTATATTACCCCTAATTAATTATTATAAGTCATTTATATATTAGAATTAATAATATTTAATTTAAAAAATAGATATTTATGACGTTTGTTTCAACTTCTTTAATCGTGATTTTACTATATCATCCCTAATTAATTATTATAAGTCATTTATATATTAAAATTAATAATATTTAATTAAAAAAAAATAGATGACATGTCTGCCTATATTACCCCTAATTGCTCAGTGATTTACTATATTACCCCTAATTAATTATTATAAGTTATTTATGCATTAGAATTAATAATATTTTTTTACTATATTACCCCTAATTAATTATTATAAGTAATTTATATATCAGAATCAATAATATTTAATTAAATCAATGTATATTTATGTTTGTATCTCATCAATATCAAATTTTAGTGTTAAAAAATATTTATAGTGTTGGGCCCGTGCTGACACGGGCCATGCACCTCTAGTAATATAATAATATCATATTGTTTACATGTTAACGTTCTGAACAAAATGCATTTTTTTCCTTAGTAAACTATTAAAGCTATTGAAAAATAGAATGCTAAGCTAAGCTAATCACATACTAAATGGACATACTCTCTCTGTTTCAAAAAGAATGATCTACTTTTCTTTTTAGTCTATTTAAAAAAAAATGACCACTTTTCTTTTTTGACAATATTTTAATTTCAACTTTCCACATGATATGTTTACGATCACAAGATTAAAGGACATTTTGGTACATTTGACACAACTTTAATTTAAACCACAAAATTCAAAAATCTTCTTTATTTTCTTAAATTTTGTACCAAGTCAAAGTAGGTCATTCTTTTTTAAACGGAGGGAGTATTTTTTTTATTGCTTATTAAAGTGTGATTAACAATTTCTTACAGTATAAGCTCATTTTGTACAAAGATTTAATATATATTTTATTTGGTGTATGTTATTTTATTTGAAGATATGGATAATTTTCAAAGTAAGTTGTACAGTTGTGAAGATATTTGTTTGATTGATTCTGACACTACACATACGATATTCAAAGACAAGAAATATTCTCTCATCTAAACGTGGGCAAGATTAATGTTACTACAATTTCTGGTAGTGCTAATTTGATTGAATACTTCGAAAAAACCATTATAATCTTGCCCAAGAGAACTAAACTCATCATAAATAATGCTATGTTTTCTCCTAAGTCTCCGAGAAACTTGACGAGTTTTAAAGATATCCGTGAAAATGGTTATCATATCAAGACAATTGATGAGATGAATCTTGAATATCTTGGTATCACCAAGAATATCTCTGGGCAGACATGTGTTATTGAAAAATTCTCGGCTTTATCTTCTGGCCTGTATTGGACAAAGATTTGTGCAATTGAGGCACATTCTATAGTAAATCGGAAGTTTACTAATTCTAATACTTTCGTACTTTGGAATGATCGTTTGGGACATCCTGGATCTATAATGATGAGACGAATCATAGAAAATGCAAGTAGGCATCCATTAAAGAACGTGAAGGTTCTTTCGAATGGTGAATTTTCATGCAATCCTTGTTATCAAGGCAAGCTGATTGTGAGGCCATCGCCAACAAAAGTTGGGATTGAGTCCCCCGCGCTCTTGGAACGCATATATGGGGATATTTGTGGACTCGTTCACCCACCTAGTGGATCTTTTAGATACTTTATGGTCCTAATAGATGTTTTCTCTAGATGGTCTCATGCGTGCCTTTTGTCATCTCGTAACTTGGCATTTTCAAAATTGTTGGCACAAATAATACGATTAGGGGCACAGTTTCTCGATAATCAAATTAAGTTTATTTGCCTTGATAATGCTGCAGAATTTTCATCCCAAGCATTTAATGACTATTGCTTATCGATTGCGATAAGAGTGGAACATTTTGTACCTCATATTCACACTCAAAATGGCCTTGCCGAGTCATTAATTAAATGTCTGCAGTTGATAGCAAGACCATTGCTTATGAAAACTAAGTTGCCCACTTCTGTTTGGGGTTATGCAACTTTGCATGTTGCATCACTTGTTCGTCTTAGATCAACAAATTATCATAAATTTTCTCCGTTGTAATTGATTTTGGGTCAAAATCCCAATATATCTCATTTGAGAATTTTTGGGTGCGGTGTATATGTGCCTATAGCACCACCAAACCGCACCAAGATGGGCCCCCAAAGAAGGTTAGGAATTTATGTTGGGTTTGGATCACCCTCCATTATTCGCTATCTTGAACTATTAACGGGAGATATGTTCACTGCTCGATTTGCAGATTGTCGATTTGATGAGATGGTTTTTCCAAAATTAGGGAGAGAAAATAGTAACATCACAAGAGAAATTTCGTGGAAATATCCATCACTATCTAATCTTGATCCATGTGCTTCTATTTGTGAGCAAGAAGTACAAAAGATTATTCATCTGCAGAAAATTTCAAATCAAATGTCGGATGCATTTACTGATTTGAAAAGGATCACCAAATCACATATTCCTGCAGAGAATGTCCCAATTCGAATTGATGTCCCTAAAGGACCATCCACTAATGTCATAGCTAATGAATATAAAGCACGCTTGAAGCGTGGCAGACCATTAGATTCTAAGAATCGAAATCCTAGAAAAAGAAAAACAAATGGTCAAGATGACACTACGAAAGATCCTCACATGGAAGTTCAAGATTTGAGCAATATTAATATTCCTGAAGGAATTAATAAGCCTGAGACTCAAGAAAATGAGGAACTATCCATAAATTCAAGTGATATTGAAATAGTAATGTTAATATTCTTAGTTCTTTATTGTTTTATAACAGCCACATCATTTGTTCGATGGAATTATTATAAAATCCGATCATAATGACTTTTAATGATGGTCGGAGCAAAGTAAAGTAATTATTCGAGAAATAACATCAATTAGAGAAATATTCGATGAATTAACAAATTTTTCAAAAGATACTTGATAAATTTATCGAGAAATAGTCGATGATTATCCCTACTCCCCACCCTCTTTTAAGCACAAAAAGTTTTCAGACAACCCCACCCCAACCCCGCACCTCACACTCCATTTTTCTATTTTTTTTACCTTACACCCGCATCTCCAACCCCCACCCTCCACCTCTACCTCTATTACACTTCATCAATTTCTTCAAAAAAGAAATAAATATAGAAAAAGATTTATAAATTTTAATACACTTTTTTCAATTGATTATTGAGAAAAAAAAAATTATAACAAATTTGATGTTTTACATAGCAAAAAATAATCAAGACTATAAATCCATGGCCATTGTCATCAATTCAATTGCAGGGAGAGGGGTTGGGGTGATCTTGAAGAAGAAAGAAAAGAGGGTGGAGAGTATTTTTTGTGTTTGCAGGAGTGGGGTGGGGGCTGGGAAGAAGAAAGAAAAAGGGGCACGCGGGGTGGGGGGTGGATGGGTTTGATGAAGAAAGAAAAATGGGGTGGAGTGTATTTTTTGGTATTTATATATATATATACTAGTTTAGGTGTACGTGTCTTGCGCGTGTACTTCACTTTAATGAGTTAAAACATTACACTAAATAGGATATTTGTTTAAATAATAAAGATGAATATAATAATTAAATTTAATATCTTTTGAATATGTAAAGATGGAGAATTTATTTATTAAACTTAATCTTTACAAAAAAAAATAATTTAAAAATCGATTGGCATTCATCTACTATCTGTAAATTGCAACAAAATAATACAATGATAGAGACATCAAAATAAAACAATTAAATCTAATCTTTACACACAAAAATTTTCTCAAAGTCGTCTGACACTCATCTACCACCTGTAAACAACAACAAAATAATACAATAATAGAGATATCAAAATAATACAACTAAACCTAAACTTTACATTAAAAAATTCCTCATAGCCGACCAACATTTATGTATCACTTGTAAACTGCAACAAAATAATACGATAAAAGTGATATCAAAACAATACAATTAAACTTAAATTTTACACACAATTTTTTTAAAGCCGACCGAAATTCATCTACAAACTGTAAACTACCACAAAATAACAAACTAATAGAGATATTACAGTAATACAATTAAACCTAACTTTTACCTACAAAAAATTTCAAAGTCGATCCACATTCATCTAGCAGTTAAAATAAAACAATAAGATAATAAAGATATCAAAACAATACAATTAAACCTGACCTTTACACAAGAAATTCTTCAACGCCAACCGACATTCATTCACGACCTGTAAACTATAAAAAAATAAATAATAGTGATCACAAAGTTTCGATTTTGATCCAACTAATTTTTATCTGAGCGAAAATTTTGACCCTAGCAGATGATTTTGAATTAAAACAAAGAATATATATATATATATATATATATATATATATATATATACACACATGTTGAATTATATTATGCTGACAAAAACAGTGAAGAAGTTGAGGGTTAGAACATCAAATATCCACCAATCTAGACATGCAATTGAATCAAGTTAGATGAACATCAATCATATTCTCCAATAGGCAAACCGGTTTGTTTTCTAGTTTAACGTACATTTCAATATTTATAGTAGTATTTCCTTAATAGAGTCCTATTTTAGGAGTATTTCTCTAATTGAACAATAGAAAAAAAGAATATTAATAATTAATTCCCCTACCATATATTTTAGCAGTCCTATATATTTTAAGAATTCTAGTAGAAAAAGAAAGATATTAATTGATTCTTCTACCATATATTTTATGAGTCTCGTATATTTTAGGAAGTCTAGTTAATATAATAAAAAATAATTAAATAATTAATTTAAAGAAATAGTGAAAAGACAGTTTTATCTAAAGAAAGTCTTTTAACGAAGGACAAAAAGTTCAAATCACTTTTTTAAGGGTCTTCACACTTTTAGTATATTATAGATTATAGATATAGATATAGATTATAGATATAGATTATAGATATATTATGTGAGGATTTTTTTAAAAAAAATAGTAACTTTTTACGTGGCAGCGACATGGCACTGATGTGGCAATGACATGGCGCGAGTGTAGTGCACACTCCACTGTGAGAGTGGTAAGTGAAACTAATACACTTTAAAGATGTTAAGGAGGGAAAATAAATGAAAGTTTAGTTACAGTACTAAAGTAAGTTGAGCGGACAAGTTCAGAGGGAAATGATATTTTTTCTCCATTTCTCGTAGTTGAGTGAATTTTGAGACATGAACAAGAATTAAATGTTATCAATCATGATATTAGTTACACGGGATTTTATACATACATGTAAACTTCACTAATTCAGAGCACCTCTGTGCTTGATCCAGACATGCAGAAAGGAAAAGGAGAAAAGATGAAAAAGTTGTGAAAACTTTTTTCAGATTGTCATTTTAGTTATGTAAACATTAACAGTAAAGCAATGTAATAGTATATGTAAATGTAATAGTCTAACCAAAAAAAAAAAAAAAAAAGCAATGTAATAGTATATATAGACCTAAACTTGGCTTAGCTTACTAACTAATTCTACTGCTAACTACCCGAATTAACAACAAATAAGTAAGCAATTAACAATGAACAGCTAAGTTTCTCAACTAACTGCTAAACAATAAATAACTTAGCTCCTGACCAACTACCTAACGAAGCTCAAAAGTCTTATAAATGTAGCAAGAGTTTCTGCTACTTTTGAGCATTAACTCAAATGGCAAACTTCTTCTCTACCCAGAACTCCCCCTCCCTCACAAATGTTGCCACTTGCCACCAAAGAACAAAGCCATAAAAATCACCAAGAATCCGATGATATAATACTCTCTGAGCTTCCAAGTGAAAGAGGTTGGCTAAGTGATCAGATTTACCAATACAAAGGTATTTGGTATTGGACAAAAAGTCTAGAAGGTCTGCTAGTACTTCAGCAGCAACACTTTGAGACAAAACCAAACAGTGTCTTACTAGCCAGTCACCCAAAATCTGGCACCACATGGCTCAAGGCCCTTCTTTTTGCCATTACAAACAGATCACAATATGACAATTTTAGCACGCATCCTTTGCTCTTTTCAAACCCACATGAATTAGTACCCTATCTAGAGGCCTATGCATTTAAGCACTCAACAAATCCAACACCAAACACTTGTCTCATACAATCACATCTTGCCTTCAATGCTTTACCAAAGTCTATAACAGGTAATGACTCCAAATGCAAAATAGTTTTTGTTTCGCAATGCAAAAGATGTGTTAGTTTCTTTCTGGTACTTTATGCAGAAATTAAGACCCAAAGACGTGCCTTTCAATTCTCTACCAGAAGCATTTGACCGATTTACTAAAGGGTATTCCCCTTTTGGTCCATTTTGGGATCATGTGATGGGATATTATAAAGCCAGCTTAGAATTTCCAGAGAGGGTTCTTTTCTTGAAGTATGAGGATTTGAAGAAAGATCCAATCTTTAATGCAAAGAGAATAGCAGAGTTCTTGGGGCAGCCATTTTCCTTGGAGGAAGAAAGTGAAGGCATTGTAGAGAGAATAATAGAGCTCTGCAGCTTTGAGAAACTGAGCAATTTGGAGGTGAATAAAGAGGGCACATACTCTGGAGCGTTTAGTCCTACTATTGCAAACAACATATATTTCTGGCGAGGCAAAATGGGCGATTTCAAGAACCATCTTTAAAAAGAAATGATTGAGGTTCTTGATGAAATCACAAAGCAAAAGTTGGGTTTTGATTTGATGACTACATCTGTCACTCCGCAGCAAAATGGTGAAGTGCATGAGTCAGACAAGAACCAAAGCAACTAACGTGGTTTTTGAGGTTCCTTTAACTCTTTTCTGTAGTTGTTTTGGTTATCCCCCGGAAGTCATGTTGCATACTTTGGTTCTGGATTCCAATAATTGTGGTTGTTTGTCATTTCTAATGAGTGGCAAACCTTTATCTCCTTCCTAGCGACGGTGGAGCTAGAGTAAAGATCACGAGTTTGGTTGAATTCATTAATTTTTGTACAAATTTTATATTTATTTAAGAAATTTATGGGATACTATAAAACAATGAAATAAAGCACCAGGGGAACACATAATACGATAACTGAAGCAATCAAAACAACAGGTGACACTAAAATTGAAAAATATAATAGTTAGGAGAGTAATAATGCCATATTGACAAGGGAATTCGACAATAGCCAGCTACCTACTAACCTTCTACCCTAATCTTTCATGTCCACATCTTCCTATCTAAGGACATACACGTCCTCAGTAATCTGCATGTATCATGTCCTGTCTAATCACCTCGCTTCAAAACTTCTTCAGCTTACCCCTACTCTTCTTTATGCCGGCCGACTACAACCAACCTCTCACACCTATTCACTAGCAATATGTGCATCTTCCCTTTATGTGTTCAAATCATCTCAACCTCGCCTCCCCATTTTGTCCACCACGAAAGCTACTCCCACCTTATGTCGCATAACTTCGTTTTTGATCTTCTCTCTCCTAGTATTTCCACACATGTATCTCAACATCCTCATTTCGCTACTTTTATTTTCTGAACATGTAATTCGTGATCGGCCAACACTCCACTAACATGCCTTATCTTACCACCACTTTATAAAACATTCCTTTTAAGTCTTGATGATATATTCTTATCAAACAAACAACAGAAACAAGTTTCTATTTCATTCATCCCTCTCCAATAAGATGTGTAACATGCACTACCTCTTCTACCTACAAAGGGAATTTTGTAATGAATATTACTCGTAGTTCTTTCTGCTGTTAGAGCAAAAAGATTGAGAACAAAACTTCACCACACCAACTCCAAGTTACAAAAGAATTGAAAATAATGGACATTGATAGTTAGTCAATTATAGGCGAGTGGTCAACATTTCCACTGGTGCCGAGTCTGCCGACCGAATCAAACAGCGATATATCTGTTTTAATAATACTCAATTACTAAACCAACCCCATGAGTATACCTAACACGCCGCCGATAACTACCACGATCCCACCATAGCCTCCCGACCCTCGAGAATCCAGCATGGAAATTGAAAGCCCAGCCTACTCCTCCTTCAAGGACATCCTTCTCAATAAGGAAAAAGAAATCAACCGTTCCTACAACATCTATGATGGGCTCCCATTGGAAAAGGATGAGAACGATGAAGATGCAATCAAACTAACCGACCAAGAAAAACAAAGGATCTATCAACCATGGAGTCTATCAGTAATCATTAAACCCTACAAGAAACGATTGCCACATGCCTACCTTAGAAACAAACTCACTGACCTGTGGAAACTGGGTGAGAACCTAATCCTCATTGATCTGGGGAATGACTACTTCATTGCCAAATTCTCCCTAATTGAAAGCATGGAACGAGTCCTGAATGAAGGGCCATGGTTCATCACAGGAAACTTCCTTACCATTCGGAAATGGGAGCCCGATTTCGTCCCCCAGGAAGCGAGCCTCACCCACACTGCAATTTGGGCACGTCTACCACAACTACCAATCGAGTTCTACGACCAACAGATTCTCGAGAAGATCGGAAGGAAACTTGGTACCTTACTCAAGATCGACACCTGCACCTCCACTGCGCTGCGCGGACGCTATGCACGCATTTGTGTACAAGTACCATTAGAGCACTCACTTAAATCCCACGTTACCATTGGCGCTCATAGACAAATGGTGATTTACGAAGGGGAGAAGATCTTGTGTACCAACTACGGCATGTTGGGACATACTCACGGGGAATGCCCTACCACCACGACACCAATCTGCGCCGGCACCCCATCCACCAGTGAAACTATACAGCTTCCTACGGATGGCCAATGGCGGGTCGTCTCCTTCCCAAAAAGGAGGACACCCTCGAAGAGAAGCCCAGAACGGGTCAGAAACACTAAGGCCCAGGCCCAAACACAGGTAAAGGTCTATGACACTGACCCTGCTTCAGCCCAAAACCTGAGTGGCCCAAATCAAATCTTGAATTGTGGCCCAACTCCCTCTCATGGTGGCAGAGCCCCTCAAAATAAGCCCAAAAGGAAGGCCCCAATAATAGGCCCACTCCGGTGCCACACGTGCACCCTAATGAGAATGCCCCAACCAATATACCCTCTGAATTTATTACCTTCAATAAATTCATTCCTTTGGGAACTGATACGTTGATTAAATGCGATGGGGCCTCTATGGCCACCCCTCCTCATAGACCTGCCCCTACCTTCACATCGGAGACTCCATTCGTCTCCACGGTTACTGGAAAACCCCTAAGCAATCCCTTCGTCATTGCCCTAAGCAATAATGAGAGCAAACATTTGAAGTGACCGATGAGGTCACTTCAATTAACTGCGCTGATATTACTACTACTAATGCCACCTTGAAAGAATGGTCAGAGGAAGCTACTCACACCTTTTCCAAATCTACTACTGGCCTTTTCCAAACCTCTCCCAATGGACCCGAACTTGGAAAGCAGCACGACGCCCTCAATCTTCATCTCAACACCACATGTGCCAAACACAACTCCGACCTCTTGGATGGAACTTGCACTTTAAGGAGTCCATCTGCACTTTCAGGCAAAGGTGGGAGAGAAGAACATCACTCTAATACTCCAGGACCTGGCATACCTAGCCCAAATAACCAAGGAAGCCCTGGACCAAGTGGTGATGGGAATGGGGAACCAACTATGGCAACAAACAATGCTCAAAACTCTTTTTTCCAAAGCTGGGAACCTGACTCCACTAGAGGAGCTCAACAACCTCATGAATCAGGCTTTTGCGAACATGCCATTCTTCCTCATGGAAACTTACATGCTGACCTCCCAGGCACTTACTTTCATCCCCAAGCCTCTAGAGCCAGCTGCCCCAGTGCCCCCAACATCAGGGGCAGAAGGCCCAGGAAGCACAAGCTCAACTCTCCTGGACTCTCTCAGACAGAGCAACGAGGAGCTAGAAAACTTTCTGGCAATGTTCGGGGAGCCAACTCTAGACATCTTAGCCCTAGATAAGCCACTAAAGAAAGAATTCAACGAGCCATTCAGCTCAGCTATTATGGTGTATCTCCCTCTGGAGAAGAAGCTATTCTCGCTATCTCTGAGGACAATGAGCCCATCAGCCCCAGCAATGCTACTAGAACCAATCATCATGGTTCTGGACCACCCCCAACTGGACAAGGGGAAGGACCCAGTCATATATATCCCCCCACTCACCACCCCAGTGAATGCGATGATTTGGAACACTAGAGGAGCCAACAGTTCCAACTTCAGGCATCAATGTGATGCAATGCTCAAGCTTCACCGCCCTGCTATGCTTGTCCTTCTCGAGACTAAGATGTCGGAGCACAAACACCTCACTACTGCTATGGGCTTTGAAACCCATGTTCAATCTCCTGCTGTTGGTCTCACTGGAGGCATCATCCTCATGTGGCACCCAGATCGCATCCAGCTTGACAACTTTACGGTCACAGCCCAGGGCATTCACGTCATTCTCAAGGTAACCCATCTCCCAAACCCCTCCCCTCGGCTTTTCTCTGCCATCTACGCTAGCCCTAACTTCCTTATTAGGCAGGGTCTCTTCTGGGAGAAGCTTAAGCTCATGGCCCAGACGCATTCAGGCCCATGGCTAATGGGAGGAGACTTCAATGAAGTTCTTTTGGCAAAAAAAAAACTTGGTGGCCTAAGCATTAACAATAATAGATCCTCTCTTTTTAAAGAGTGTCTTGATAACTGTGGGATGATAGATCTAGGGTTTAAAGGTTGCAACTACACCTGGACCAATAAGAGGTATAAGCATAGAAGGAACCTTATCCTTGAGAGACTTGACAGGTGTGTTGCTAATACCTCGTGGATAAATCAATTCTCGGAGGCATCTGTCACACACCTGCCTCGAATAAAGTCAGACCACTGCCCTATGCTCCTCACTCTTACCAATCCCTCCCCCACCTCCCTCAATAAGCCTTTTAGATTTGAGCCCATGTGGTGCTCACACCCTACACTTCAAAACATCATTAGACAATCCTTTCATGAACACACCTCTCTTGCCCATTCTATCCAACTCTTCCAGCATGAGGCCTCCATCTGGAGTAGAGACACATTTGGAAACATCTTTCACAAAATTAAAAGGATTTTAGCTAGGCTAGATGGCATCCAAAAGTCTGCTCATTCCCACACCAGCCCATACCTCCATGACCTGGAAAACGACCTCCTCTCCGATTACAACAGGCTCTTACAGTCAGAGGAGGACTTTTGGATGGTCAGATCCCATATTAACTGGCTCATATGTGGTGATGCTAACACCAAATTCTTCCACACTTCAACCTTGGTAAGAAGGAGGAGGAACAAGATCCACTTTCTTAAGGATGAGGCAGGTAGCATCATCTCTGATAAAGATGGTATTACGAACCACATATCCACCTTCTACCATAAGCTCTATACCTCTGACCACACCTCCATTGGCCTCCATAGGAACCACACTGGAGAGACTACCCACATCCTTACCTCAGCTCAAAGGGAGAACCTTGAACACCCTCTTAGAGACTCTGAGATCACTATTGCTCTTAAGAGCTTTAAACCTCTCAAAGCTCCTGGGCCTGATGGCCTCCACCCCCTTTTCTATCAGAAATATTGGGACATTGTAGGTGATAAAACAACAGTCTTTTGTCACAAGGTCTTCCAGGACTACACTATCCCGAAAGAGATAAACAAAACCCTCATCTGCCTTATCCCTAAATACCCCAATGCATCTTCAATGAAGAACTTCAGGCCCATTAGTCTTTGCAACACTTCCTATAAGCTCATCACTAAGATTATTGTCAATAGAATCAAGCCTATCCTGGGGACCATCGTTGTCCCCTCCCAGGCCAGCTTCCTAGCCAATAGAAGAGCTGCAGACAATGCCATCATTGTTCAGGAATACATCTCACATTTTAGGAAAATGCGTGGCAAACACCATAATATGATCCTCAAAATTGATCTTGAAAAAGCCTTAGATAGGCTAGAGTGGTCGTTCATTCATGAATCTCTCCACTTCTTCAATTTCCCTAACAAGATCACTAGACTCATCATGTCCTGTGTTACCACTAGCTCTCTCTCCATCCTTATCAATGGGAGCCTTACTACCCACTTCACCCCTACCAGGGGGATCAAACAAGGCGACGCCATTTCCCCCTACCTCTTTATCATTTACATGGAGAGACTAGCTAGAGCCATAGACCTCCATGTCACCAAAAAGGACTGGACCCCCATCTCCATCACTATAGGTGGTCCAAAAATCTCCCATCTGTTTTTTGCAGATGACCTCACCCTATTTTCTAGAGCTGATACAGCCAACTGCAACACCATCCTGTCTACCCTAGACCAATTCATCTCTCTCTCTGGACAGAAAATAAATAAAGCTAAGTCTAGAGTCCTCTTCTCTTCCAACACCACCAACCACAATGCTACCACTTACTCTACCATCCTGGACATAGATAGGAAATCTGAGTTTGGCAAATACTTGGGCTTCCCTATCTTCCACAAAGCCCCCACTAATGCTGATTTCCAATCTATTATTGACAGCATGGCTAACAAACTTTCTGGTTGGAAAACCCAGATGCTCAACATGACTGGTAGGACTGTTCTGGCTAAGGTTACCCATAGCAGCATGCCCACCCACCTCATGCAATACATAAAAATCCCTAGGAAAGTCACTAGCTCCATGGATAAAATGCAAAGAGACTTTATCTGGGAAACTGAGGATGGGAAGAAGAAATTGCACTTGCTCAGTTGGGATACTATCACCAAGCCTAAGACCAAAGGGGGGCTTGGTCTTCACAAAACTGACATCAGAAACAGGGCACTTCATGCAAGCTTGGCTTGGAGGTTAGTCAAGAATCCTACCTCTCTATGGGGGAAAATCCTCACCTCTAAATATCAGAGACCCCCCAGGGGTCACTCGGCTAATAGAGTGGTGTCTAGCACCTGGAGAAACATTCAACAGGGATGGAACCAATGCACCAAAAGTCTTGGATGTCATATGAACAAGGGTGATAAGACCAAGCTCTTCTTGGATAGATGGATCCCTCATAAACCACCCTTAAGAGAACTCATAGAAGGCCGTTTTCCTCATAATGGGGATAACATCACTGTTAGCACCTTGCTAACTGATGGAGGCTGGAATCTCTCCAGCATACCCTTTGAACTCTCTCCAGCTATCCTCTAACACATGGAGGACACTCTATCTCACTCCAACCCCACCAAAGAGGACATTATGTACTGGAGTACAACCCCTAATGGAAGATTCACTACTAATAGTGTCTACACCTCCATTGCTGAAAAAGGGAATGCCCAGCCACCCTTTGATTTCCCTTGGATCTGGAAGCTGCCAGCTCCCAATAAGATCAAGACTTTCATTTGGCTACTTGCCCATGGCAGGCTACAGACCAAATACTGCTTGCACAAACTTGGCATAACCAATAACTCCTCATGCTCTTTGTGCAGACATCCATGTGAGGATATTGACCATATCTTCTTGACTTGAACCAATGCCTCCACTGCCTGGAACAATATAATCAATCACAGTCAAATGCATCACATCTCCATAGGAAATTACTCTACTGTCAACCAAGCCCTTAAGGCGTGGAAACACTTACATAATGTCCAGTACAATGTGCATATTACTTGGGACCATCTGCTACCCCAACTCTTATGGACCATTTGGCTCACTAGAAATGACAACCTCTTTAACAATAAAATGAATCCTGTTGACTGGAAACATGTTATTAGTATGGATTAGGAATTCTGCATGATTGCTCTCCAAAAGGAAACGACCACTAGGGAAACCAAAACCATTTACCTTAAATGGGAGCCCCCCGGGGGTTTATTTATGCTTAATACTGATGGGGCTAACCCATCCAATATGGAAAAGGGAGGGTTAGGAGGTGTTATTAGAGACCACATGGGGGAGTGGGTTGTTGGATACATGGAATGCACCCCTCCTTCGACCCCCCTACATACTGAGTTCAAGGCACTGCTTAGAGGCCTGAGGATTGCTAGTACAATGTGTATCAAACCTTTCATCATTTGTACTGACTCAAAGGATCTTGTCAGCACTATTACCCGTGGCCATGAACTTTATACTAACCTGAGTTTTGAGTGCAGGTTTCTCCTACAGGCGCTCGAGGCAACAAGAATCAACCATACCTTCAGGGAACAAAATAGAGCCGGGACAGCTTGGCTAAGGAGGGCAGCAAACTCATGCAACTTGGCACGCCAATTATTTTGTCAAGCCCACCGGCTTCTGCAGTACCTATCGTAGAAGCGGACAAGGAAGGAAAAGTTTTTGCTAGGCTAATTAATCCTTCTATTTTGGACCTACATGGCCAGGATGTGGCTCATGCTAACTCATCTAAACCCCCACCCCCCAATACTTCGAGTGGAGCAGTAGCTCTACCCACTGATACTTATGTTTACCTTGGCTAAGCTGTTAATGAATTGCCCCCCTTTTAACCAAAAAATAAATAAAAAATACTCAATTACTCATCTTCTCTGGATAGCTTCTTTTTTTCAGCGTCTAGAGATACTTCAAAGTTTTTTTTAAAAAAAAAGAAAAAAAAAAGGTGGAAGGGGGTGGAGATTAAATAGTTCTTCATTCAATTATTACTCCATGGTTGTAAACATCATGTCCCTGAAATATCAGAGTCAACATTAAGTATTTGTCCTATATATACCCACGAAAAAGAGATCCAATTTCCTCTTATATATTGAAACCATTAAATTCTCTCGCATTTCCTAGATGTGACTAGAAGTTTTTCTTTAGACCATATAGAATAGGAATTGGGAAAAAATTTCGTTTGAAGTTGCTTTATTATAAGGTGAATTCTTGGATAGCTGTCATGACTAATGAGGTCTAGAATATACATACAACAAAGACTAATCTGTTCTAATAAAAAGTTACCAAATTGCTAGATCTGTGTGACCATCTTCTGTTGCACAAGCTCTAAACATTCTGATTGTGTGCACATATATCTCCTCTTCTTCCAACTATCTTTTTTACTTGTCTTCAAGCAGAAGCAGCAGTAGCTAAATGTCCAAAGCTGTCAACAGCTACACATCCAACTTAGAAAATCTCATATCTAAATTCAATAACATAATTAAGATCGTGCGGGCAAATTTACTTGGAAACACATATATTTAAAACGTTTTGATGTGGAAGGTGATTTCCTAAGTTGTGTAAGTGGGATTTTGGGTCAATCTTTAGGCCATTTATATATTAAGGGTCGTTTGGACATCTAACTAAGAAAATTTAAATTATATTTTTTCTCATAAATATATGAAAGCCTTTGTTGTTGCAATTTGAGCATCAAATGAGGCTCTCTCTTCTTTTACATCAAATGAAGGAGGGAGTAAAATATTCTAGTAAGGAAGTAAGTTGAGGCTTGGGCTTTAGGTGACAAAAGATTTTAAAATGAAGTGTGGGTGACATAAGTCTTAATAATTGAGTGGAGGTGACAATTATTTTATTAAGGATTAAGAAAGTAAGAAAAGTTTGAAAATATCCCACAAGTTTTTTAATTTACACTTTGATCTAATGTGAAACCTAATATAACTAGAAATGGAGGGAAAAAAAGGCACGTTTCTCTCTCTTCTTATTTATTGAAGTTTTCTCTCTCTTCGTGATTTTTGTTGTTCATTGTTGTTGTTGCTCTATTCATCGTCTTCTTCTTCATTATCATCATCGTGTTCTTCATTATCATCTCTTCTTGTTCATCATCATCATCTTCTTGTTGTTGAACATTGTTGTTACCGCTATTATTGCTACTTGATCAAATTTTTTTAGGTCAGATTTTATTCGTATATCACTTGAGAATTACTTATAGGTGATTTTAGTAAGTAAAATTATAATTTTTAGTTGAATTTCTCATCTGGGTGTATCTTCTACTGCTATTTTTTCAACAGTAGATAAAATATGTAACGTGAATCCAACAGATGAGTAATCTGTTGCACAGATGAGTAATCTGTTGCAACATATTGACTAATATGTTGCAACATATTGACTAATCTGTTGCAACATATTGACTAATCTGTTGCAACATATGAGTAATCTGTTGCAACATATATGACTAATCTATTGCAACAGATTACTCATCTGTTGGATTTGTATTATAGTGTTGTAACATGAATCCAACATATGGGTCATCTGTTGCAACAAATTAGTCATATGTTGCAACAGATTACTCACTTGTTGCAATAAATGACTCATATATTGGATTCATGTTGCTGGTTCTATCCATTGTAGCAGTAGAAAATATACCAAATAAAAAATTCAACAAAAATCATAATTATACTTACAAAATCACCTATGAAGTAATGTCCAAGTGATATACGAACAAAATTTGACCTAAAAAAATTCTAAAAATTTTAACAAGGGCACAACGAATAAGTGAAACACATGAAAAATTTCATGAAACAGGTAAAGAAGACAAAAATAGTGTATCATACATCAAATGCAATAGGATCAAGGGGACAAACGTTTGAGTTCTCCTAAAAACATTTAAGTTTCCTAGTATTTTAATTGCTTTCTAATGGATAACCCATCTATTATAACAGATTTTCTATCTCTTTGATAATTTACAACAGATGAATCATTTGTTGCAACGTGTTAGTCATCTGTTGATTCAAATTAAGCAATTATTAGTAATAACTAAATTGATTTAGCTAAAATTAAAGACAAGTCTTTAAGACAATGGGACAAACATTTGAGTTCTTCTAAAAATATTTGAGTTCCCTAGTATTTTAATTATTTTCAAACAGATCACCTATTTGTTGCAACAAGTTAGTCATCTGTTGCAATAAATGCTTATAACAGGTTAGTCATTTGTTGATTCAAATTAAGCAATTATTAATAATAATTAAATTAATTTAACTAAAATTGAAGACAAGACCTTAGACAAGGGGGAAAACGTTTGAGTTTTCCTAAAAAACATTTGAGCTTTAATATTTTAAATTGCTTTTTAACACATATTTTGTCTATTTAGTAATTTCTACAGATGAGTCATATGTTGCAACAACTTAGTCATTTGTTGCAACAGATGTCTTTATTTGTTAAATAATTTTCAATAGATGAATTAGTTGTTGCAACAAGTAAGTCATTTGTTGCAACAGATGTCTATATCTGTTTGGTCATTTTCAACAGATGTTTTTATTTGTTTGGTCATTTCCAACAGATTACTCATCTGTTGTAACATATTAGTCATCTATTGATTCACATTAAGTCATTATTAGTAATAACTAAATTGATTACTGAAATAAAATATGAATTAATAAATTCAATTACAGTTTCAATTAATCTCATGATAATTACACGATCAACTAAGTATGTTCGTCCTGAGTAGAGTGATCAATTGACCAATTTTATTTGAAATGATTCAAACTAAGTCATCATTAGAAATAACTATATTGATTTAACTAAAACTAAAGACGAATTAGTAAGTTCAATTACGATTTCAATTAATTTCATAGTAATTACATGATCAATTAAGTGTTTCGTACTGAGTAGAATGATTAATTGATAAATTTTATGTGAAATAATTCAAATTAAACAATTATTAGAAATAACTACATTGATTTAACTAAAATTAAAGATGAATTAGTAAGTTCAATTACGATTTCAATTAATCTCGGTAATTAAATGATCAATTAAGTGTTTCATCTTTAGTAGAATAATTAATTGGCCAATTTTATTTTAAATGATTCAAATTAAGTCATTATTAGTAATAACTATGTTGATTTAACTAAAATTAAACATGAATTAATGAGTTCACTAACAATTTCAATTAATCTCATCGTAATTACATGATTAACTAAGTGTATTCGTCCTGAGTAGAGTGATCAATTGAACAATTTTATTTGAAATAATTCAAATTAAGATATTATTAGTAATAACTAAATTGATTTAAATAAATTAAAGATAAACTTACAATTTCAATTAATCTCATAGTAATTAAATTATCAACTAAGTGTATTTTTCATGATTAGAGTGATCAATTGACCAATTTTATTTTAAATGAATCAAATTAAGCCATTATTCGTAATAACTAAATTGATATAACTAAAATTAAAGATGAATTGATAAGTTCACTTACAATTTCAATTAATCTCATAGTAATTACATGATCAACTATGTGTATTCGTCTCGAGGAGAGTGATTAATCGATCAATTTTATTTCAAATGATTCAAATTAAATCATTATTAGTAATAAATAAATTGATTTTGACTAAATTAAAGATGAATTGATAAGTCCACTTACAATTTCAATTAATGTATTCGTCCTTAATAGAATGATCAATTGATAAATTTTATTTAAAATGATTCAAATTAAGCAATTATTATTAATAACTAAATTGATTTAACTCAAATTAAAGACAAGACCTTAGACAAGGGGACAAACATTTGAGATCTCTTAAAAAAATTGAGCTTTAGTATTTAAATTATTTTTCAACATATATCCCATATGTTTGATAACTTTCAACAGACGAGTCATCTGTTGCAACAACTCAGTCATCTGTTGCAACAGATGTCTATATTTGTTTGATAATTTTCAATAGATGAATCATTTATTGCAACAAGTGAGTCATCTGTTGCAACATATGTCTATATTTATTTGGTCATTTCCAACAAATGTCTTTTTCTGTTTGGACATTTCCAACAGATGTCTTTATCTGTTTAGTCATTTTCAACGGATTACTCATCTTTTGCAACATCTTAGTCATCCATTGATTCATATTAAGCCGTTATATTAGTAATAACTAAATTGATTTAACTAGTATTAATAAGTTCAATTACTGTTTCAATTAATCTCATGGTAATTACACGATCAACTAAGTGTGTTCGTCCTGAGTAGAGTGATCAATTGACCAATTTTATTTGAAATGATTCAAACCAAGCCATAATTAGAAATAACTATATTGATTTAACTAAAATTAAAGATGAATTAGTAAGTTCACTTACAATTTCATTTAATTTTATAGTAATTACATGACCAACTAAGTGTTTTGTCTTAAGTAGAATGATCAATTGACCGATTTGATTTGAAATAATTAAAATTAAGTAATTATTAGTAATAACTAAATTGATTTAACTAAAATTAAAGATGAATTGATAATTTAATTACGATTTCAATTAATCTCATAGTAATTACATGATCATCTAGGTGTATTCGTCTTGAGTGAAGTGTTAATTGATCAATTTTATTTGAAATGATTCAAATTAAGATATTATCAGTAATAACTACATTGATATAACTAAAAGTAAAGATGAATTGATAAGTTCAATTACGATTTCAATTATTCTCATATTAATTACACGATCATCTTAGTGTGTTCGTTTTGAGTAGAGTGATCAATTGACTAATTTTATTTGAAATGATTCAAATTAAGTCATTATTAGTAATAGCCAAATTGATTTAATAATTACAATTTCAATTAATCTCATAGTAATTACATGATCATTTAAGTGTATAACCTATTGCAATAGATTTAATCTGTTACAACAGATGAGTCATTTGTTGAAAATTATCAAACATATATACACATATGTTGCAATAGATTAGTCATCTGTTGTAACAAATGTCTTTATCTGTTGGTCATTTCTAACAGATGACCCATTTGTTGCAACATATGACTTTATCTGTTTGTTATTTCCAACAGATTACTAATTTGTTGCAATAGGTGACTAATCTGTTGCAACAGATGTCTTTATCTGTTTGGTCATTTTCAACAGATTACTCATCTTTTGCAACATCTTAGTCATCTATTGATTCATATTAAGCCATTATATTAGTAATAACTAAATTGATTTAACTAGTATTAATAAGTTCAATTACTGTTTCAATTAATCTCATGGTAATTATACGATCAACTAAGTGTGTTCGTCCTGAGTAGAGTGATCAATTGACCAATTTTATTTGAAATGATTCAAACCAAGCCATAATTAGAAATAACTATATTGATTTAACTAAAATTAAAGATGAATTAGTAAGTTCACTTACATATTCATTTAATTTTATAGTAATTACATGACCAACTAAGTGTTTTGTCTTAAGTAGAATGATCAATTGACCAATTTGATTTGAAATAATTAAAGTTAAGTAATTATTAGTAATAACTAAATTGATTTAACTAAAATTAAAGATGAATTGATAATTTAATTACGATTTCAATTAATCTCATAGTAATTACATGATCATCTAAGTGTATTCGTCTTGAGTAAAGTGTTAATTGACCAATTTTATTTGAAATGATTCAAATTAAGACATTATTAGTAATAACAACATTGATTTAACTAAAATTAAAGATGAATTGATAAGTTTAATTACGATTTCAATTAACATGTTGCAACAGATGAGTAATCTATTGGAAAAGATCAATCAGTTAAAGACATTTGTTGAAAATGACCAAACATATATAGACATCTGTTGCAACAGATGACTAACCTGCTGCAATAGCTAACTCATCTATTGAAAATTATCCAACAAATATAGACATCTGTTGCAACAGATGACTAAATTGTTGCAACATATGACTCATCTATTGGAAATTATTAAATAGACAAGATATATGTGAACTCAGAACCAAAATGAGTCACAGAATTTAAAAAGTGACCAAAATAGGTCACCTATTTAAAAAGTTACCAAAATAGGCTAAACGTAATAATTTATTACGTTTTCTATTTTTTCTTAACGGTCAACTAACGGAGTTGACTTTTACAAATAACGTAAGAATTTCTTACGTTTTACACGATGACCGAGGAAAAAAATGCAGTGAATTATCAAATCAATTAAAAAAATACTAAAAAAAGAGTTGTTCAATATAACAAAAAGTTACGTTCTTAACTTTTTTTATAGCAGTGGTCCCTCACCCACAATTCCTTTTTCCACAAATGTCCCATCACTTCTATATTTTCCTATTTTTAAATATGACAATTATGAATTTTTTTATTAGTTAAATTTATTTATATTTATATGTAGTTCAAATAATTTATTTTTTCCTCTATGTAATAAATTTTTACGTTTTACATAAAAAAAAATTAAAAAATAGAAGTATCAATTACCTCATTATTTTAACAATTTTCTTATATTTATTCTATATAAAAAAAATAATCACTTCTATCCTTAATTATCCGATTTTTCTCTAAAAAATATTATACTTTTGAGTTTTTCTCTACTCCAAAATAGTGAAATGTTGAATTATCTTCGATCAAATATGCTACTATATACAAGAATTGTATTTTTTTGGTGTGTTAAAACTATGAAATTATTTTTTTCGGATAGTGATTCATCGTAGTTTTCGATTAGTGTTTCGATTAGGATATTGAGGAGACTCACATGCACAAATACGTTTTATATTATAATTAATGGAGTAAAAAATCACAATTTAATTTAGGAACACTCCTAAATTAATATAAGAAAAATATAGTTTTTTTGGAACACTCCTAAAAAAATATAATTCTTGTATATAGTAGCATATTTGATCGACGATAATTCAACATTTCACTATTTTGGAGTAGAGGAAAACTCAAAAGTATAATATTTTTAAAGATAAATCAGATAATTAAGGATAGAAGTGATTGTTTTTTGATATAGACTATATATAAGAAAATTGTTAAGTTAATGAGGTAATTGATACTTCTTTTTTTATTTTATTTTTTATATAAAACGTAAAAAATTATTAGAAAAAATAAATTATTTGAACTACATGAAAAATATAAATAAATTTAACTAATTAAAAAATTCATAATTATCATATGTAAAAAGAGGAAAAAGTAGAAGTGATGGACATTTGTGGAAAAAGGAATTGTGGGTGAGGGACCACTGCTATAAAAAAATTAAGAACGTAACTTTTTGTTACGTTGAACAACTCTTTTTTTAGTACCTTTTTAATTGATTTGACAATTCATTGTATTTTTTCCTCGATTATCTTGTAAAACGTAAGAAATTCTTACATTTTTTTTTTTTTTATAAAACAAAAAATGTAAAACGTAAGAAATTCTTACGTTTTTGTAAAAGTCAACTCCGTTAGTTGACCGTTAAGAAAAAAAGTAGAAAACGTAATAAATTATTACGTTTAGCCTATTTTGGTAACTTTTTAAATAGGTGGCCTATTTTGGTCACTTTTTTTATTCCATGGCTCATTTTGGTTCCGAGTTCTATGTGTTGAAAAACAATTTAAAATACTAAAGCTCAAATATTTTTATGAGAACTCAAACATTTGTCCCTTTGTCTAAGGTCTTGTATTAACGACTTGTCTTCAATTTTAATTAAATTAATTTAGTTTTTATTAATAATTGCTTAATTTGAATAAACAAATGACTAACCTGTTATAAACATCTGTTGCAATAGATGACTAACTTGTTGCAACAAATAGATAATTTGTTGGAAAATAATTAAAATACTAGGGAACTCAAATATTTTTAGGAGAACACAAATGTTTGTCCCATTGTCGTAGAGACGTCTTTAATTTTAGCTAAATCAATTTAGTTATTACTAATAATTGTTTAATTTGAATCAACAGATGACTAGCATGTTGCATCAGATGATTCATTTGTTGGAAATTATCAAACAGATAGAAAATTTGTTGTAACAGATGGGTCAACTATTAGAAAGCAATTAAAATATTAGGGAACTTAAACGTTTTTAGGAGAACTCAAATGTTTGTCCCCTTGATCCTTTTGCATTTGATGTATGGTATATTATTTTTGTCTTCTTTACCCGTTTCATGAAATTTTTCATGTGTTTTACTTATTCATTGTGCCCCTGTTGAAATTTAAAAAAAAAAATTTAGATCAAATTTTGTTCGTATATCACTTGGACATTACTTCATAGCTTATTTTGTAAGTAAAATTATAATTTTTGTTGAATTTCTTATTTGGTGTATCTGCTACTGCTACAATGGATAGAACCTGCAACATGAATCCAACATATGAATCATCTATTGCAACAAGTGAGTAATCTGTTGCAATATATGACTAATTTGTTGCAACGGATGACCCATATGTTGTATTCATATTACAATACTATAAAACAAATCCAACAGATGAGTAATCTGCTGCAACAGATTAGTCATATATGTTACAACAATTACTCATTTGTTGCAATAAATTAGTCATATATGTTGCAACAGATTACTCATTTGTTGCAACAAATTAGTCATATATGTTGCAACATATTACTAATCTGTGCAACAAATTAGTCATATATGTTGCAACAGATTACTAATCTGCGCAACATATTAGTCATATATGTTGCAACAGATTACTAATCTGTTCAACAGATTAGTCATATATGTTGCAACAAATACTCTTTTGTTGAATTCACGTTACATGTTTTATCCATTAGTATAAAACAGCAGTAACAGATACATCCAGATGAGAAATTCAACTAAAAAATAACAAACATTAAAAAAAATAAAAAAAATAACAAACACCAACAAATCAAGTTCCTCATTTTCATCATAACTTAAAAGCCCTAATTTTTACTTGTGAAAATCGAAAAGAAACGATGAAGAACTCGAAGTTGTTGGCGCCGGGGAATGTTGTCACGTCGACTGACGGTTGAAAGTAAAAAAGGAACGGGCAAGAACTCAAAATTATTTGTTGTCAGAAGTTGAAGTTGCACAAGATTGAAGGAAGAAATTTGAAAAGTTGTTGGTTGGGAGAAGTTAGAGAGAGAAACTATCGAGAGAAAGAGAGAAGAGAGATTGATTGATTTGCAGAGGGAGGAAAGTTTTGTGGGTGTGGGTTAATTTGTTTTTTTTTGAAAATATTAAAAAGTTTAGAAAATATTAGTCAAGTCCACAATTAACTTAATCAAGTTTTTTAATTATGATTGACCCTTTAAATTGATCAATGTCACCAATCCTTCATTCAAGATTTAAAAAACACCTTTCCTTCAATTTTCTCAAGTAAGTTACAGTGTACAAAATTAACGTGACTTTAATTTGAAATTTAGAAATTCACTTAGTTAACATATATACAAATTATAAAGAAATTCGTAGATTATCTTATGCAAGATAAAAAATAAAAAAATTAATATCTACATAAATTACTCTCTCTGTGGTTATTTTTTTTATACATGATTCCATCCTAAAAAGAATATTACATTTTCTTATTTGTTAGACATAATTTTAATTTTATTGATAAGATCTCATTTAATTAAAGTTAGTAATATAAAAAAAGAAAACGGAGGGAATATTATAATATAGAATTTAAATTTTGTGCATTATTATCTATTTTTTTTTTATTAATTTTTATGTAAAAAATTTACAAAATTAAATAACCTACAATAGCATATCAAATTTATTTTGTTCAATAAAAACTACATTACTAGTAGTTGCGTAATTTCAAATTATAAAGAAATTCGTAGATTATCTTATGCAAGATAAAAATAAAAAAATTAATATCTACATAAATTACTCTCTCTGTGGTTATTTTTTTTATACATGATTCCATCCTAAAAAGAATATTACATTTTCTTATTTGTTAGACATAATTTTAATTTTATTGATAAGATCTCATTTAATTAAAGTTAGTAATATAAAAAAAGAAAACGGAGGGAATATTATAATATAGAATTTAAATTTTGTGCATTATTATCTATTTTTTTTTTATTAATTTTTATGTAAAAAATTTACAAAATTAAATAAGCTACAATAGCATATCAAATTTATTTTGTTCAATAAAAACTACATTACTAGTAGTTGCGTAATTTTAACGACCTACTACCAAACAGCCACTTGCTTTTTTACCCTGCATGTCAATCGACTGAGCTTTACTTTGTCGTTATCGACGAGGAATACTTGCACATTTCACCGGAAACATGTGGCATCTCCGGCAATTTATTTGCTCCATCTTACTTGCTTTAGCCCTCTACTCTTCTCCTCAGGTAATAATTGAACAATACAGTCTGTTTTTTCCCTGTAGTAATGTTAAACCCTAACTTATTTAATAGTACCAATTTTTGACAGGCTCGGGCAAATCCATCCTTATCAATCAGACCCACTTCGCCTTTCTCTATCGCTCTTGAAACCCTTCAAAATCAAATCCAGTAATTTCTCTCTCTGATTCTTATCTACGTTTTAGTAATTTAGTATTTTTTTTTAGAGTTTAGGGTAAAAATACACTTAAATTAGCTCAGTATTTTGAGTGTCATATCTAAACTATCAAGTGCGGGAGTGAACTATAACCCGCTATTTATCAAACCACACATGTCAGATAGGAAAAGCGAACAATTGGTAGTTGAAGTGTGCTTTGATAAATAATCGGTGATAGTTCATGCATACGGGAAAATCTCGTACACCTGTAGTGTATTTTTTGCCGTAAATTTCTCTCACTTATTTCAGTACTCCTTTTTAGTAATTTTTTGTTTTTTTGTTAGAGTTTCTGGTCAAAAACACACCTAGAGTAGCTTGGTTTTTCGAGTTTCCTGACTGAACTATCATCAACTATTTATTAAAACATACATCCATGTAGTACAAGTGAACAATTGATAGTTGAGGTTTAGCTAGGAAACTCAAACACCGGATAGTTTAGGTGTAAAACTTGGAAAATTGATATTTTAGGTGTGTTTTTGACCTTTAGCTCGTTTCTTTTAATTGTTTTGTTCTGTTAATCAAACCCTGGTTGAAATTGAGTTCCTCTTGTGTATGAATACATTTCCATTTAGGTACACATTTCAAGATGTGGAGTTGCTACGACGTGCACTGACGCATGCATCATACTCAGGAGAGAACAATAGAGCTTTCAGCATTTTGGGGGAGAAGGTGATTGAGGGTTCGGTTTCTCTGCAATTGCTTAGCAAGGACATCGACATGCGCCCCAAGGATCTCAACCGGGCTATTGTGGATCTGTCCACCAATGTGGTATCATCGTGTGTTGCTGACGGAGGACGCTTAGGTTTACAGAAGATAATCAGGGTTTCACGGAAGACCAATTCGTCGGCTCCTGCAGTGGTTTGTGGTGCTTTCAGGGCGGTGTTCGGAGCAATTGCAATTGACAAGAGTAGCTTGGACAGTGCGGGGAAGGTGTTCTTGACAATTCACGGGAAAGGCATGGAGAAAGCTATGGCAATGTAAGTACCCAACTATTGTTGATGTTGGCTGACATATTTCTAGTCAGGGGAACTTTGTTTATTATGTGTTGAAGAGTAGCCACTGTGTGTTTAGCTTAGTATGCACTATGTAACTAGTTGACTTCGTAAACTTGAACTATGTTATGTATCGAAATCATTTGTGTCCACTGCAAGTGGAATATTTTTCTTTAAAACCGAGACATCCACAAGGGTCGGTGGCACATGGTTCAAGACACTTTGGCTTGAAGCCATGACCTGCGCCTAATGACAAATTGTGTGTTGCGCTCTTACCACTAGTCCAAATCTCTTGAGGGCCACTGCAATTTGAATATCATTTGAGCCGCAAAATTAGTAAACAGATTGATATGAGTCATCTGGGATAATTGCATTCCCACTGTCTAGCAGTCTATTATTCAAACAGAATGTTATTTATTTCACATAGATCATGGGGGGTACTATGGTTAAGCTATTGAAGCAGGTATGCTTGATTGGAAAAAATACATTACTCTCTTTGTTAATAGTTGGTATTTATTGTAGGCAAATTCCATTATTCCATAAAAATGGTAATACCAGTAGTAGTTTGACAATTCTTTTTCCCTGTGATCACAAGATTTGTCCAAGTAAACGAATACCGTCTTTCCTAATAATTTTCCAATTTATCAAATTTACTTTTGCTTTTTTCCAGTTTATCTGGTCAATCGATATGTGTGTTGTACCTATGTTTCATTATTTTGATCATTTAGTAGATCAGGCTTTTATTAGTATTTGAATCACTTAAAATGACTGTCTCGGTGTGTGTAACGCAATAAACAAGTGTTGATAGACATTTCTCTATGCATACATGAGTTGACACTTCACTTGATAAATGTTTTTCAATATGTCCAGCACTACTCAAGTACTCTTTATTAACAGGAATTGCCTTGCCTTCTAATTAACAAAACCCACTGAGAAGGTTGGCCTAACATGAAAAAAAATCACTATTATTGTCAAACACATTTCATTCTCAAAATATGTTCTTAAAGCACTATTTTGTTCAAGCAGATTGTGCAATTTATGGTGATCAATGGACAATCATTTTCTGATAACAATATCAGATAAGGACAGCTTGTGACATATAACTAATAGTTTATTTGAGTTCGATAACATTTGCGATCTTTGTGGTTAAAGTATGTCCTGGTGATGATGAGATTTAACTGGAGCTTTAGCTAGCTCGGGAAGTATGTTTGAGTCTCTATAGAAAAGTCTCGTTTTAGTATGTTATCACCGACAACTTAAACAATTCTTTATGTTTGGAGGAGATTAATCAAAATTCACACCCAAGGGTGTGACCTAGTGGTCAATGAAGTGGGTTGAGAAACTGAGGTCTCAGGTTCAAATCCTAGGAGAGGCAAAAAAAACTTTAGGTGATTCTTCCCATCTGTTCTAGCCACGGTGGACAGAGTTGATTGGTATTTGTTGTTGGTGGGAGGTGGCAGGTATCCCGCGTAATTAGTTTGAGGTGTGCGAAAGCTGGCCCGGACATCACGGTTATCCAAAAAAAAAAAAAGATCAATCAAAATTCAGATTTAGGGGTCGCTTTCTTAACAAACAACTTAAGTCAGATCTTTAGTGATTCTTATGGATATTCTTGCATTTATCTCAGATGTAGTTTTACATTCCCTGTTATCCCTGGTAGCAATAACTAGAGTTTTCAAACCTGCTTTCATTAATTCATTTGTCTTTAATTGAGCTGAGGTTCTTTCCGAAACAGCCTCCTTACTTCACAAGGTAGGGGTAAGATCTGCGTACACCGCACCCTCCCTGGACTCCACTTGTGGGATTACATGGGGTATGTTGTTGTAGCAATGACTGGACTTCTTTTTCTCGCTATGAATAGTCTTACGGATGCCATGTAACTCATTTGTTTATAGCAGTTAGGTATATTAGAAAATACTGTAGCATTCGAGTGTCTTCGCTTTGATGGGCTTTTGTTATCTACTGTAGGTTTTTATTATCTATTGATCGGCTCTGCCTTATAATTGGGTACGACTTGGACCAAAAGCTTTCAAGTACTGTCAATATGATGGATATTTTAGGTGGCCGGTGCCATCTTTTGGCATCAATCATGAGTTGGCAACTAATTCTGATTTGCAACTTGATAAAGTAGAAAAGATTGATATCTTTGGTCGTGGTTTTTAACGACATAGGAATTTGACATCACTTGATACATTGGTGCATGTCCATTTCACATTTCTCTATATGTTTTGGTTTTCTGTCTTTGCTGAGGATGAAAAGCCATATCAGAAAATCATCTACACGTCTTTATGCTTTAAAGCAGGTCCATCTGTTGCTTGATCTTATCTATTTGTCATCTGAAACTTGAGCAAACCTTAACTTCATTTGGAAATCTGACGAATGCTTTCTTCTTTTGATTAAATTTTTTAAGGAAGGTATGTCAGTGGTGTCACATTTTTTTGTTGCACAATCTAAAAGGCTTATATTAAAAAAAACCTGTGAGGATCCACAAGAAAATAAAATAAAAAGATGAACAAGGATATTGGTCCCCTTAGAAAAGGACGACTATCCACTCAAAAGTTTCTACAAATTCACTTGATTCCTCGTGCATAATGCCTAATTATGTGCTGGAGACGCGGAGCAGAATACTATGTGGTGCTCAGCCCCAACTTCAGTTATAAGGCTGGATATTTGAACAAAAAGCCAGGATTGATATTTTAAAATGGAACAGTATTCCATCAACTTTTTATTTTCAGGAAAAAAAAAAAAAAAGACAACGGTTGGAGTATGTACCTACTGATTTTAGTGTTTTACTCTAATAGTTGTCTATCAGTTAAACAAGTCAACTAGCGTGGTTCGCGTAAGTAAAAATGAAAATAAGTATTTTTACGTGGAAAACACCCGGCTCAAGAAAGAGGTAAAAAACCACGACCTGTACTGGATTTAACCCCAACTTCACTAAATACTCACAATCAACAAATTACAACACTTCTTGTGATTTTGTTTATTAAAACTTCTAACTTCCATTTCTACACGAATACAAATCTTCCCAAGATAAGTGTTTCCAAGTCTTCGAGTTCCAAAACTTGAACACACAACTCCTAACTCAGTTTATAACTCATTGAGACAAGAAATAAAATACATTACAATTCAAAGAACCAACCTACTATAGCGTCTACGACTTGCTAAGTTAAGGACCAGGTTCTTCTTCAAGTTTGGTGGTACCAGGTTCTTCTTCAAGTTTGGTGGTGAACTGATTTGTTGATTGATGATTTTCTTTGTCAGTGCTTGAGTGGAACTATGAATGTTGTTTCTTCTATTTAATCCAACTCCTGATAGAGTCATTTGGATGATGTATTCTTTTATCTTCAATAGGACTCTACCAGATAGTTTCACTCCTGTTGTAGTCGTCTATCACTTTGACTGAATAGAACTCTTCTACTTCATCTCCTAGTTTGGCAGAATTCCTTGATCAACTCAACCTCTAGGTGTTTGTACTTATCTCTTCCTCAATCTTTTTTGTTGTATGTGATAAGCATTGGTAAGATATTTGAGTATCCTTGCTTATCCACTTTTGTCCTAACGCCTGCCAGCCTTGCATCATGCAATTTCATGTGAGAACCAGTAACTTCAACTTCTCTTCTTCACTTGTATGGACTAGCTTGCACAACATGTTTCATTCATATGTCTATCATCAAAACTTCAGATTTCCTAACAACAACAAAAGCAAATTGTAATCGTATGCGTAGTTGGGGACACGTGTCACCATTTGGCATAATAATGAATTCAATATTTTTGACGTGAAAATATATTATGATATTTTAATTAATGTCAGATTTAAACTTATACTTATCTTTATTAGTATAAATATAAATACTATAATTTTAAAGATTAAATTTATCGAATTTTGCAAGTAAAGCACATATGGAGCAGATGGAGTTATTTCTTTCTTAACTAGCCGCGTATGAAAAAATTGGATTAATAAAGAGCGGGCTATACATGGTGCAAAGTCGGACTAATTTGTGTATGAAACTTGGATTATACACCTCCTTTTAAAAAAAATAAACACTTTTTTTAAAAAATAAGCAATTTTGAGGATAAATAAGTTTGACCAATCCAGTAGACCCATAGATCGTGGAACAAATAGGGTGGGTAGGTTTAAGCACCACACTAAACGTATAGACGTGAATCCCCTCGTTACCCTACGTGCGACTTTGCACCGGCCTCTAATTTTTGACTCTTCTTTTTATTGACTTTCTTGAGTCAACGTGGTATAGATTTGGTCACTTAACTTTTAAGAATTATTTAGGAAAATAATTAACTTTTGTTTTATATCAATAAAATCATTAAATTATTGTCGGGTTTTTTATTTAATTTAATTTATCATGTCAGATTTTCTTTTTAATGACAAATTTGGTTGAGTGAATTTATTTGAGGAAATTCCAAAATTGAGTAATTTTACTAATAACAAACAAAGTTGATTGATTTTACTATATAATTTTTCATAGTTGAGTGAAACAGGAATTACCTAAATTTGGGATTAGCTTACTAACTAAATCTACTGCTTGTTAAATCATGCACAACGGAAGTAACAATTTTACAGGATCAATAACTTACATATAATCTAGACAATATAAATTATCAAACGAAATTGAAAAAGTTATTTACCTGTTAAAGCTTTCACACAATTTGTTCACTATTTTTACCTCTGGGGCTACAGTCTTCTACTATATCCTGACTGACTTTGTTATCAAACTTGTATGGACAAGTACTTTTGGATTAAAAAAGAATATGTCCAGAAAAACTGTATATTTCTTCTTAGCCAAAACCCCTATATATTCTTATTAGGGGAAAGCCAATAAGAAAAACAAGACAACAAAAGTTTCTTACATTTCAATTGTTTATTCTTGCTTTACATAAAAAGGGAGTCAAGAGGCAAAGTTTATGGCTTTTTAATTGTTTATTCATACTTTACATAAAGAGGGAGCTAAGAGGCAACAGTATATGACTTTTCAATTGTCAAAACGTTTTCTGCCTCTTTAATTTTCCAAAAGTTTTTTTTTTTTTTAAACAGAAGATTTCTTTTCCTTATAGAAGACCAGTAAGTAATATTACTTTTTCTAGTAAGTTCTTTCTCTTTTCCCAAATTGATTAGTTAATCAAGTATAGCAGGGACCACAGATTTATTAAGTGGGGCTTCCAATTATGATATTAATTCGCAAATGAATGAATTACCATATCACAATAAATTACAAATTATTCCACTAAAATTTTGTAATTGCATCCTCGGTTTAATTTCAAAATTTACCATTACATCTGACTTAACTCCCCATGTTAGAATTACCGACACCAATCAATTAAATTAAATTCTCTAAAAAATTTAACTCATTGATTAATTTAATCCTTTATTTATAATGCTTAACTTATTTCACATGACGGATACAAAATCCACCTGCAGGGTTTTCATGTGAAAACATATAAGCAACCATAAAGGGGTGTCTTCTATCTCAAGTTCGAGACATGGTTCTATCAACTAATTGATATTTCACTAAGTGATTTTTCATCATCCAACCTATCAGGAATATGTTGACTCATAAAAGAGTCTCACCTTTTAATAGATTAAAACGATAAAACAAACCACATAGATCATAATAATTATATCAAGATTAAGAATATAAGTACATGTAATGATCTAGAGAAATCGTTTATTAATATTCAGAACATAAAGGAATATCTCTAATTGGTCCGTTCAATACATACGAGATGTACTTGCACAAGAAGTTGGAATATTACTACTCCCATAATTAAGATCAAATTATATTTAATCTTGTGCTACAATCATCAAGATGTTTGTCCTACCTCATCTTTGATTGTGAACATTAATTTATTACTTATAAGAACCGAGAATTTTAATCTTCCGTGCATGAGTTAAAATACTCCATACACAAAATTGTCTACTATATAAGTGAAGGACACACATGTTAACACAATGATTTATTCAAATAAAGATTTTATTAATATAATAAATAGTCTTTACATGGGATGAAAATACAATACTATAACACAAACTACATGGTTAATAGTATATCCCAACAATCTCCCATTTAGACCCATAACCATGAATGCACAATTTTAACATTCATTTCTTCCACATGCATATCAAAAACCTTCTGGGTTAAGCCCTTTGTAAATGGGTCCGCCAAATTGTTCTTCGACTCAATCTTCAAAACTCTCACATCACCTCTTTGAGTTATATCCCGAATCAAGTGATATTTTCTCTCAATATGCTTACTTCTTTTATGGTTTCGTGGTTCTTTTGAGTTTACAACTGCACCACATTGTCACAATAAAGTGGTAGTGGTGTTTGAACCGAAGGAACAACTCCAAGCTCTTTCAGAAAGTTACCGAGCCAAACAACCTCTTTTGCCGCCTCAGAGGCAGCTACATATTCGGCTTCCATGGTGGAATCAGCAACACATGATTGCTTGATACTCCTCCAAATAATAGCTCCACCTCCTAAAGTAAACACATATCCTAAGGTAGATTTTCTAGAATGTCTATCCAACTGAAAATTTGAATCAGTATACCCAATAGGTACAAGATTCCCGGAGTGAAAAACAAGCATGTAGTCCCTAGTCCTTTTTAGGTACTTGATTATATGCTTAACCACAATCCAATTTTCTTGCCCAGTATTAGACTGAAATCTTCTAACCATGCCAACAACAAAGTAGATATCTGATTTAGTGCTCAACATAACATACATAAGGCTCCCTACAGCAGAAGCATAAGGGACCGCATTCTCTCTATCTCATCGGTCGTTTTGGGCGACTGATCTTTTGATAGAGTAATTCCATGCCTAAAAGAAAGAAGTCCCCTTTTTGAATTTTGCATGCTAAACCTTGCAAGAATAGTATCAATATAAAGTGCTTGAGATAAGCCTAATATCCTTTATTTGCGATCTCGCATAAGCTTGATCCCAAGGATATGAGCCGCTTCTCCCAAGTCCTTTTTATCAAAACGCGTGGACAACCACTCCTTAATAGAATTCAACATGCTCACATTATTTTCTATAAGAAAAATGTCATCTACGTACAAAATAAAAAATGCTACTGTCTCCATCCCATTTTTTATAAACGCATGATTCATTTTCACATTGATTAAAATCAAAAGTCTTAATCGAATTATCAAAACAAGTATTCCATGCGATACTTGTTTCAAATCATAAATGTATTTTTTAAGTTTACAAAACTTATAATCATTACCATATTACCATTTTCCATGAAACCTTCTGGTTGTGTCATATAAATGCACTCGTCAAGACTTCTATTTAGGAAAGCCGTCTTGACATCCATTTGTCAAATATCATAATCATAATGAGCCACAATGGATAAGAGAATCCTAATGGATTTCAGTATAGTTACCAGCGAAATTTTTTCCTCATATTCAATTCCTTCTTTTCGAGTAAACCCTTTCGCAACAAGCCTAGCCTTAAAAGTTTGTACTTTTCCATCCATTATGATAAGCGAATTTACGCACCTATATCAATATATTTTGCCCATATTTTAGCCTAGTTTTGAGAACAAATTATATATTTCATGCACTTTTAGTCCTTTTTCCTGTAAATGAGCTAACGAACATGATTAGTAAAGTTTCAGGTATAAATGATGCATAATTCAGCATTTTATGGCTTACTTGACGCTAAAGAAAGCTCACGAAGGAAGGGAAGGGAGTTTACACGCCTAAGGACCAAAACTGCTGCATGGAAAATCTGTCCCGGGCTAAAACAGCATTTCTGAAGACTTTGGGGGACCAAACCTGCTGCATGGAAAATCTGTCCTGGGCTAAAACAGAAATTCTGAAGACTTTGGGGACTTGCAGACACAAAGCTGGATTTTGACAATGATACATTAACCTAGTACAATTAGGTTATGTATTTCATTATTTTATTTGGATTATGATAATGTTACATTAACCTAGTACAATTGGGTTAAGTATTACATTAGCCTAGTAGGATTTGATTAGATATTTTATTTATCAAGTAGGAGTAGGATATGGGTATTATAAATACCCTATCATGCTAGAGATTTTGAAGAAGGAGGGAGGAAGGAGGGAGAACACAATACTTCCTTCCATCCCTCACATCTTCTTACATCTTCTAACATCTTCTTAACTTCTCATCTTACAATTCAATTCTATTTTTCTTCTTCTACTCTTCTATTCCACAACAAGAGAATCGTTACTTTGCCTAGGAAATCACGCCTCACGCCTATCACTTGATCTACACGCCATTACTCAATATCGTGATATAATAACAATGTCAATCATGATTTCCTTCGCATTCATGGGTAACTAAACTTCTCTGTTGGGGTTATGGAAGCCAAATGAGTTACTATCTATTGCTGTGAGTTTGTGAGTTCAAGGCACGTATATTGCTTATATCATTATTCTCTTCATCTTAAATCTACATTCTTTGCGGTTGCAAACGCAAGAATACGCCAGTCTAACATTTAACTTGTTCGAGAGAAAAGTTATTTGTCTGGAAAAGAGATAATGTCAAGGTAGTAGGACACCCTTTCCTATTAAAAAGCTAGTGCCGTAACTGGACTAACCTCTTGGAGAATTCGTACCGTTAGATACGCTTTAATCTCGAGAGAGTTAAAGTGAAATAGTCCTTGTTTAGGTCGAGAGACGCTTGGATTTACCATCGACTACAATCCTCTATAAGCAATTGCATGACAGAATTCTACACACTCATAGCCAATAGAGACGTATACCTCAGAAGGTGGACATAACCCCAACGCTTCAATTCTCATTGTTTACAACCAACGTAACAATCTCTCTCTTTTTACTTTATTATTTTCAGCGTTTGTTTACATTACTTGCAAAACAAGAATCCCCCCTTCTTACGAGACTTGCACCAAAAGTTTAGTAATTTTACTTACTTGTTGGCCAAGCTATTCCCTGTGGGATCGACACCCAACCCAGGTTGGGTTCTATATTTGCTAACGACCGCTTTACACTCCTACGAGAGCTGTAGATTGAGCGTTATCAAAAATTGGCGCCGTTGCTGGGGAATACAAGTGTCAATCAAGTTCGTGATAATTACTAGACCCTTTGGTCAAAGATTCTCGTACTTTTACTTTTAGTTTTTGTTCTTGTTTACTGCAGGTTTTTGTTCAGTGCATCAATGGATGCACAACGTGAGATACCGTTCGATGATGATGATGATGATCTTGATGGTGCCGGAGCCACTGGAGCTATAATTCCACCACCATTAGCGCCCGGAGCCAAGTTCAACATCACAAGCACCATGATTCAGTTATTGCAACTTAAGGGATTGTTTGGTGGACTAGCAGGCGATGATCCGAATATGCATCTCATCAACTTTATTTCTACATGCAAGTCTTTTGACAATCCTGGTGTTGGTCAGAATGCAATTCGATTACGTCTATTCCCATTGTCTCTGTCTGGGGAGGCAACACTATGGTTGAATGGGCTGACTCCTGATTCAATTACAAATTGGAGGCAATTGAGAGACGCTTTCCTAGAAAGATTCTTTCCGCCTTCCAAAAGGGCACAATTGAGAGATGAAATCAGCAACTTTCGTCAGCTTCCCACTGAAGCTCTTCATGAAACATGGGAGAGGTTCAAGAAAAAGCTAGCGAGATGCCCAAACCATCACATGACTAATGTTCACCTCATGGAGATATTGTATAGAGCCTTGAATTCAATAACTAAGCCAGTGGTGGATAACGCAGCTGGAGGATCTTTTATAGACCTCACCTTTGGTCAAGCAAGCAATATGCTAGATCGCATGACGAAACAAAGTAGAGCTTGGCATACCAGGGATTCTGAGGTAGCAAGCCCCACTTTATCTATAGGCATGACTGCAGACCAAAGAAGAAGACAAGAAGAACGTGATCAAGATTTAGCGCACATGAAAACGCAAGTGGATCTTCTGACAAAGCATTTATTATCAGGGAAGACCGAAAAAGTGAAAGTTGTGGCGCTAAAAGGAAGAGACGAATCTGATTCGGAAGAGGAGGCCAACTACTTGAACAATCAGGGGGGTTTCCGTGGGAATACCCAAGGAAACCAAGGTCGGAACTATTATGATAATTCTGGAAACAAGGACCAAGGTAGTTGGAGAAAAAACAATGAAAAGAGTGGTGTATATGTTCCCCCTGGTAGACGTGATACCACCACATCTAATTCTGGAAGTATGGAAGACATGATGGCTAAATTATTGAAAGGAGTGGAAGCAACGAGCGCGGGAGTTACAGAAGTAATAAATGACTTGTCCTCTATGAAGCAATTAGTTGATTCTCATTCCACTTCAATCAAGCAAATAGAGCAGCAATTGAGCCAACTCTCAGCAGCACTCAATCAAAGAAAGGCTGGCACTTTACCTAGCAACACCGTGCAAAACCCAAGGAATGATGGGTCATGCATGGCTATTACTACCCAAAGTGGTAAGGTGCTGGAAACCTCATCTAAGGGCAAGCAAGTGGTTGACGAAGTAGTGGACATTGATGATACGACGAAAGGGGAAGATGCCGCAGCAGCTGATCCTGATGTCCATAACGTCACCCCTCACGATTTGCAACCAGAAAAAGCTGAAAAACGGAAGCAAGAGGAGAAGAAAGCCGTGGAAAGAACAATTCCATACCCACCACCACTTTTTCCTCAAAGATTGAAGAAGGTGGCGGATGATACAAAGTTCAGCAAATTCATGACCATGTTGAAGCAGCTGACCATTAATGTTCCATTGGTAGAGGCGCTAGAAAAAATGCCTGGGTACACTAAATTCATGAAGGACCTATTGACAAAGAAGAGGGCAGTAAGCTATGAGCCGACAGATAATATTCATCATTGCAGTGCAATTGCCACAAGGTCCTTAGTACAGAAGAAGGCAGACCCTGGTGCTTTCACTATTCCTTGCACGGTTGGATCTATGAATTTTGCTAAGGCATTGTGCGATCTGGGTGCTAGCATCAATTTGATGCCACTATCCGTCTACAAGAAGTTGGGGCTAGGAGATCCAACACCAACCAATATGAGGCTCGTGATGGCTGATAGGTCAGTAAAACGACCTGTGGGTATCTTGAATGATGTGTTGGTGAAGGTATCTTCATTTATCTTTCCTGCAGACTTCGTTATTCTGGATTGTGAGGTGGATTCTGACGTTCCCATAATCTTGGGACGCCCCTTCCTCGCAACTGGAAGTGTGCTTATTGACATGAAAGATAATGAGCTTTTGTTTTGAATTAATGACGAAGTGGTCCGCTTTGATATATGCAAAGCCATGAAGCAGCCCAGCGACATGAATGAGTTATCTGTAGCTGATGTTCATCATGAGGATATGAAAGCATTATCTATAGAGAAACAGCCTACTGTTGAGCCATTGTCTGCTGCGCCACTGAAAGTTGAGCATGAGGATAATGAAGATTATGAAGAACTTATGGGTGCTCTAACAGAAATAGAGTCTTATACTCCTAAGCAACCGAATTGTGATCCCAAGAATCAACCAACAGCGAAGACTCCCATTGATGAGACACCAACACTAGAATCGCAAGAGCTCCCCGATTATCTAAGGTATGTGTTCTTGGAAAGCAGAAATATACTTCCGGAGAGTGCAGAAGATTTAAGTGAACAGCACGTAGAAGCTCTCATCTCTGCTCTGAAGAGATACAAGAGAGCTATGGGTTGGACTATTGATGATATAATTGGTGACTCTCCGGGGAAATGTATGAGCCATCTCGAAGAAGATCGCATGCCCACAGGTAAGCCTCATTGTCGTCTAAATCCTTTTAGAAAACGATCCTCCATTTACCTCGACAAAGTCTGAGTACTCGAGGTAACCATGTCGTGCTACGACAATAAATAAGGCGCTAAATGGGAGGCAACCCATCGTTTATCATTTTTCGTTTATCGTTTATCGTTTTTCATTTTTCATTTCGTTCTAGTATGTGTTTTGCTTTTGATAAATAAAAATCCAAAAATAAGAGTCGTGCCACGACCAAAACTAAGGCGCTTGGTGGGAGGCAACCCATCGTACTAATCGTTTTCATTTGTTTGAGCGAATATAGGTGCAAGAAGTAGTCAACGAGGAGATTGATTTCAATTGACGATTTGGACGCATTGTATGGTAAAGTTGGTAAGTTAGGAAGGGTGATGCATAAGGCTATGGATTGAGCCTTTCTCATGCCAAAATAGGCTTCGAGGAAGGCTAGGCCTTGGTAAAACTAGGCCACGAACGATGCACAACCTATCCTATAGCCTAAGGTCTCGGAATCTAGTGTGATATACACTATGCGCCGCCTATTCCTAGGTATGATTTTGACTATGCGCTGCCTATGCTATGGCATTTGGTCTCAGTATCTCATATGCCATAGACTATGCGGCGCATATGTCCCATTATGCCATAGACAATGCGCCGCATATGTCCCATTATGCCATAGACAATGCGCCGCATATGTCCCTAAATGCCATAGACAATGCGCCGCATAGTGTATGGCATTCTTAAATAAATGCATGGCATATGCTATGGCATTCTGCTCAACTAGGCAAAGCATTAGGCACCACCTATGGTCACTTTTGGTCTCCAAATCCGATTTTAATGGGCCAAAACTCGACCCAACCTTTTCTTATAAATATGAGACTTAGTCTTGAACCAAAAACACATTGGAAACCTAGCTTATGCACCACCTATAGTCTCCAAAACCTATCAAAAAGTTTCCTTTTGCTCTTTTTCGTCACAAGAACATCATCCAAAGGCTTCAACCAAGTAAGTACTACTTTGTTCTTCATTTATATTTTGTAAGTACTACTTTACTACACTTATTATGAATTGCTAAATCTTGAAAAAAGTATTGGTGATGTGAACGTGTTTGAATTGTTGACACAAAACCAAGTGAGTGAACATGTACGTTAGGATGCTCTTAACCTATGACCGACTTGAATTTGATTTTGATGCATTGTTATACTACTTGCAGAATTGCTATAGTAATGAACATTGCATAATCTTGTCACTTGAATACTTACATATTAGAATATCCCGTTCATCGGAATAAGACTTATAACTGCCTACCGACATAGGAGGTTGAGTTTATTGATAGAAACGATACCATGATGTAATCCCTATGTAGTAGTCTTGTTATACCTAACATGAAAGTATTGCAAAGGTTTCAAGAAGTGATATATCTCTGATTTTCTCGTTGGAATATAGCTCCTAAAACGTATGTCGATGAAGTCTGAGTAATCGACCACTTTCACTTCACTAGTCTGTACCAACAAACTAAGTGTGGGGTGGTGCCACTACTGCTTGTTTATAGATTGTATCCATCGAGATGATGCTAACATGAACATTTTTTTTAAGTCTCAGGTACAATGGCACCCAAAGCAAGACCACTTCACAAAAAGGCAAGAAAAGAGGCCGAAAAGAGCAAGGAGAACCCTCCTCGCTGCAAATACCTCGACTCACTCTTGGAATTAAGTGGGATACTTATGAGGAACTTCTGAGAATGACGACTCTGATGATGATTCCGATGCAAAGGGTATGACCCCCGACATTGAGGACGAGTCCGACTGACCAGGTTCTTCGTATTTATTCTCCACTGAGGACAGTGTCCCGACTAAGTGTGGGGTGGTGGTATTGCATGCTATACTTCTCTACTTGCATCTATGTTTGTTTGCTTTGTTTTTGTTTCATTTTTTTAGTAGTAAATTTTTTCTAGCTTCGCATGAAATTATTTTGATAGGCAGCATGAGATTATAACAAGAGTATGTGCTACAATTGTGACTATTGAGACGTTTAGGCTCTAGTTGTGACTCATTATGTGATATTGTGTGGTTCAATTCCTTCACTTGTTGGGTCGAGAGTCTATATTACTTCCAAGCAAGTCGACCATGTGCCTTGTGTGTGTGAGATAATCGTATATTCTATGATTGTGGCTGATGCTAGAACTTGCCTGGTATGTATGCAAAGCGAAAATAAGGAGTGTAAGTTTAGGATATGATTTAGGCATTTCTTTGGCAACCCATACTTGTTTACCTTCAGTTTTACCTACCCATGGACATCATCCTAGTTAAACCCTTTTGAGCCTTTAGCCTATTTCTTTGACAACCTTGTATGTAAGCCTAATCCATTTTTTTCAAGACCGTAATTTGATCCAAACTCCTAAGTGCTTTAAAGTGAAAAAGTCATGTGACAACATAAGAGGAAATTGGGTGAGTATGATGCTATAAATTGTAATGGTGCTTGAATGTGTGATGAAAAAGAAAGTGCTATCATAAGAGGTATGTTGTGAAAAGAAAAAAGAAAAGAAAGCTGAAAAGCGAGTTGAGCTTAAAATTGAAAAACAAAAGAGGAGAACAAGGGTGGTAGAATAAAAGAAAGAAAGGTTGAAAGAAAAAGAAAACAAAGTGTCAATGATACAAAGTAATGTATTAAAGCGCTTAGGAACTTAGTCACTATTCCTGGCCAAAATAGTCCTACCCGTCCCTTAGCCTACATTACAACCATCAAAAGACCTACTTGATCCTAAGCTCAGCATTCTGACATTTAGTAGAGTATTACATTAAGGGCAAGCCTATGATCATCAGTTGCTACATATGAATTCTTTGTGAGAGTGAGAGCAAGGACATTTTGATACCCATGTTTGAAAAATATGCTATACTTGTGAATGATTATGGGTACTATAGTGTGAGACACACATGGTTGATGAGTTTTGGGTAGTCATATATGATTCCTTGTACCTTAACGTTTGCATGCGAGTTGATCACCATCCCGAGTCTATGCTAGAGGTTAAACTGTTTCTACTTATAATCGAAAAGATACTCTTTGTTGATAATTGTTGTGCTTGTCTTGACGAATATTTTGTGTTGTTGCTGTAAAACCCTAAGTTGACGTTTAGAAGGACATGATAGTTTGTTCGAGGACGAACAAAGCTCTAAGTGTGGGGTGTTGATGATAAGCGAATATACGCACCTATATCAATATATTTTGCCCATATTTTAGCCTAGTTTTGAGAACAAATTATATATTTCATGCACTTTTAGTCCTTTTTCCTGTAAATGAGCTAACGAACATGATTAGTAAAGTTTCAGGTATAAATGATGCATAATTCAGCATTTTATGGCTTACTTGACGCTAAAGAAAGCTCACGAAGGAAGGGAAGGGAGTTTACACGCCTAAGGACCAAAACTGCTGCATGGAAAATCTGTCCCGGGCTAAAACAGCATTTCTGAAGACTTTGGGGGACCAAACCTGCTGCATGGAAAATCTGTCCCGGGCTAAAACAACAATTCTGAAGACTTTGGGGACTTACAGACACAAAGCTGGATTTTGACAATGATACATTAACCTAGTACAATTAGGTTATGTATTTCATTATTTTATTTGGATTATGATAATGTTACATTAACCTAGTACAATTGGGTTAAGTATTACATTAGCCTAGTAGGATTTGGTTAGATATTTTATTTATCTAGTAGGAGTAGGATATGGGTATTATAAATACCCTATCATGCTAGAGATTTTGAAGAAGGAGGGAGGAAGGAGGGAGAACACAATACTTCCTTCCATCCCTCACATCTTCTTACATCTTCTAACATCTTCTTAACTTCTCATCTTACAATTCAATTCTATTTTTCTTCTTCTACTCTTCTATTCCACAACAAGAGAATCGTTACTTTGCCTAGGAAATCACGCCTCACGCCTATCACTTGATCTACACGCCATTACTCAATATCGTGATATAATAACAATGTCAATCATGATTTCCTTCGCATTCATGGGTAACTAAACTTCTCTGTTGGGGTTATGGAAGCCAAATGAGTTACTATCTATTGCTGTGAGTTTGTGAGTTCAAGGCACGTATATTGCTTATATCATTATTCTCTTCATCTTAAATCTACATTCTTTGCGGTTGCAAACGCAAGAATACGTCAGTCTAACATTTAACTTGTTCGAGAGAAAAGTTATTTGTCTGGAAAAGAGATAATGTCAAGGTAGTAGGACACCCTTTCCTATTAAAAAGCTAGTGCCGTAACTGGACTAACCTCTTGGAGAATTCGTACCGTTAGATACGCTTTAAGCTCGAGAGAGTTAAAGTGAAATAGTCCTTGTTTAGGTCGAGAGACGCTTGGGTTTACCATCGACTACAATCCTCTATAAGCAATTGCATGACAGAATTCTACACACTCATAGCCAATAGAGACGTATACCTCAGAAGGTGGACATAACCCCAACGCTTCAATTCTCATTGTTTACAACCAACGTAACAATCTCTCTCTTTTTACTTTATTATTTTCAGCGTTTGTTTACATTACTTGCAAAACAAGAATCCCCCCTTCTTACGAGACTTGCACCAAAAGTTTAGTAATTTTACTTACTTGTTGGCCAAGCTATTCCCTGTGGGATCGACACCCAACCCAGGTTGGGTTCTATATTTGCTAACGACCGCTTTACACTCCTACGAGAGTTGTAGATTGAGCGTTATCAATCCACACCTCTCTTTTTCTTATAGATCCATCTACAACCAAAGGGTTTGACTCCTTAGGTGGTTCTACAAGTTCCCAGACTTGATTGGAATATATAGACTCCATTTCAGATTTTACAGCAACAATTCACATTTTAGCATCTTTATCATGTAGTGCTTCGGTGTAATTAAGTGGTTCGGTATTAGGATCCTCAGGGATTCTATCATACGATTCTCCAAAGTACAAACCGTAAAGGTTTTCTAATAATTCTCCCTGTTTTACGGAGAAATTTTAACTTTTTGAAAGAAGAGTCGCCACTTAATTTTGAAAAGGAATTAAGAAACCTTTATAGAGTTACTTAAAACGATTCAAAATAGGAAAATCATTTTAAGTTAGAGATTCTAGATAAGCGGTTCCTATTAACGTTTTAGGAAGGTGTTAGACACCTAAAACGTTTGCTAACTTGCGGTTATCCGATCTGTTTGAAAATATTTTTTTTGATTAACTTTGGAAAATCGGTTTGTTGAAAAGAAATTGATTAAGGAAAAGGTTTTCGCAAAAATCAGTTTTTAGCGACTTAGTTAGGGATTTAACTAGGTTCACAAATAGACAAGCAAAACAAGTATAAAGGAGAGGGGAAAGGGGAGTAAGTGAGGGATTTAGGCCATTGAGCCCAAACCAATAAGACCTGTCCTAGTCTAATTGGGTTTTTGACCCATTTCACCTGTCCTAGTCTAATTTTCAAGCCTTTGTGGCTCAAATCTGCTCCACCTGTATCAAATACAACTTTGGCTTCGAGGCTGAAATGAATGAATGAATAAATAAGCGAATAAAAATAAACAAGGACGACAATGATTAACTAAAATAAAATAAAATAACAAATGAGACTTTTGTCTCTTAGCCGCTTCGAATGTGGGATTTCGACCCCTCCTTCTTCTTTCGACTCCTCTTACTTGTTCTTTATAATCAGCGTTCAAAGTCTTCTAAAGGGGGTGGGCCTCAATGGCCCAATTCATAATGTGAGAGTCCAATGGGACTCCCAAGCGGGTTCATGCAAAGAAAAAGGTGAATGAATTAATGTATGTTCTCAAGAGTCCTTACATTTATAGATAAATTATTCAACAAAAAATACAACATTTTAGGCAAAGGAAAACAGTGATTCACTTGCTACCTATAAACATGTGGACTGTAAAAAATGTCTAAATACATCAATCTCAATATTATGAAAAGTATGGCTTGCAATCGAGTCAATTAGTTAAAGAATGTGTCAATCATAACACTCACACAAATGGATCCACACACTACAATCTCCACATTATTTCAAAGCAATGTTAAGGAGCTTAATTGACCAAGTCTCCGCTACTTTTGATCACGTATGGTACCAATATAATCATAAAATTTTCAGAAAAGAGTTAAACCAGATTATTCAACGAATATATGAGGCAAATCAATTCACTGCCTTAAGTTGGGACCCAAAAAAAAGAAAGCTAATCAACGATGGGAACAATCATCTTTATGGAAACTAAGATCCTGTATTATTTGTATCAAAATAAAGATAAGAGCATTTTCATAACATGATACTTGTAGACATTAAAGACAAAAAGTAAGGATTTGACACCTGAAAGGTAAATCCCAGTGTTTTCTTCTTGACATTGTAAGTCAGGGAAAACAAAGTGAAGAGTCCTCTTTTAACCAAGAAACGACGAGACGAACGATGCTAAAATGTGCGTAGAACTCGAAACATCTTTTGCAAAATATCACTCGAAAAAGACATAAAATTTACATCATTCCATAATAACCAAGAGATATAAGATTTACATCATTCTATAATAACCATTCTGAGCAATTAAGTATCAACAGAGTATGAATAATAGCATCTCTAGAGAGGGTCAAATAACTTTGAATAGAGCAAATTCCGGGCAAATTTGCGCAACGTTCATCAAAGTACAAACTTAACGTCCATCATCAAACCAATCATGACACAGGTAAGATGATGGAAAAACAATTTAATGCCTCATACTCTAACAGTACCTACACTAGGGAGGAAAATTAACTTGAACATGCAAAGGGAATGCATTTTCTTTTAGCTATAGCAACTTACAACCAACAAGAAATGAATGTGTTTAGTAAATTGCAAAGAAAACAGTGAACATCTCAGCATACCAAAACGTCAATTGTCACCATATAATAGCGAGATAAAGTTGAAACATTTAAGAACTGAATGGAAAGAACGTTACCTTTTCGGGGAGCAGCAAAACAGGAACAAACAAGCTATCAACATCGTCTCAACCACCAGAGATCATCCCTCAATCTTTCAAACACCAAGACGAAAGAAGTGAGAACAAAACTCCCTCAAAATCCTCTTTGATGAAAAAAAAAGACCCCCCTGTTTTTCAACTACGATTTTCGACCTAAATTTTGAAATAGGATTTGAGTTCCCAAAGCTTTTTCTAAACACAATTTCTAGACCCTCCAATTCTTCCCCTCTTAGAACCCTAGAGTCAAGACCAAAAAAACTCTTCCCCTCACAGTGACCTGATCGGTCTTTATATAGGGCTCCAAATTCGGGGGGAATGTAGGTGTTTCGAAAGGGGAGTAATTCAAAATTTCACTCAGATCAGGCTACCCCTAACAGATTGTACCCCTTTGTACCAAATTCTTGGATGATTCCCAAATAGGTGGACCAATCACCATTGGAAAAAACGAATCCCCCCTTCCAACCACTAAAAACCACCCAAATATGTACCAGATTCATACCCCTATCCCGAAATTCATAGAATTGAACGTTGGAGGACACCTCAACACTGTTCTAGAAGGTTTGAAATTCCTCGAGGTACGCATTCACGTGGGGGTCACGCAATCCGTACGAACTAATGGTGAAAGGATGTATTTGGGTTTTTTTTCGGGTTGAAAATGGGTCGAACTTGGGTCGATGGATTTGGGGTCGATTTTGCGATTGTTTCTATTGTTCTCTGATATTCGATGTTGCTCGCCTTTGTTTGAGCGTATTGTGAAGAGAAGGGATGAAGGATAATCAGGTATTTGGAGCTGAAGGGATCGGGTTTCACCGTTGTTGGGGAATGGGTTGTTTGGTTGAGATCGTTTGTGGCTAAGGGTTTGAAAGTGGGTGTTGTTGAGAAGATAAGGGGGGTTTGGGCCAGGTTCTTAAGAGTATTGGGCCAATTTGGGGGCTGGTAACAAAAGAGTGGGCCACGAGTTGGTCTTTAAATTGGGCTAATTGGTCTTGGTTTTCTTTTTGGGCTGCGGGGAAAAGATAAAAAAGAAGGATTGGTGTGGGCTAAAACTAATATGATGTCGGATTATTTCGGGTAGATTAGGGATTCGGATTATAATTTAGGTAATTAAATTTAAATTTTAGCCAAACCGAATACCAATTGGTCAATTGTATCACAATTAGGGCCAAATTGATTCCAAATTATGGTAAAATTTAATAAATTGACCAAATCAAATCGAATTTTGATACGAATTAACACCCTGTTTAATCTTGAGCTTCTTGATTCAATAAAATTAAACAGATATTTACCCAAATAAGATATTTTTGAGAATAAACTATATTTAAATCAAGATTTCAACTTATTTTCAAAAATAATCCTTGATTAAAATTTAATATTCTGTAAAATAATTATTTAAGTAACAAAATTACATAATTTCGTATAACTGAATACGATAATGTATAATCGTTACTGAAGAATGACAAAATTTGCACAGATGAATATTTTTTGAAAAGTTTCTATTCAGACGAAATAAATATTTTGATTTTATTAACAACCAAAGAAGCTCGAAAGTAAACTCGGTTTGTGGAGGAAAAAAAATTAGGTGTCAACAACTGCCCCCTCCCTTTGGGTAGGGTTGATGCAAGTAACCCTGGTCAAAGGGAGGTTGACGCTCCTAATAGGTAAAGGTGAGACCAGAATATCCGAAAAATACCCACATGGCTTCTAATAGAGGCGTGGTTAAATGGTGGTGGTGATCATCATTTAGCTCGCGTCTAGAGAGTTTGACATCCCTCTCCAGACTATGTCCCGTTTTGCTGCTGAGAAAGAGTTCCACGTTGTGTTGCGTCCTTTTTGGAGTCGTCCGCACTTGTGGTTTTGATTTGAGATTTTCATCCTCTCGGATGCTCTCGACAATGCTTCAGGCAAAAAGTGTTAGTGTTAAACATAATTCACGAAAGAGGTAAGTAATTTTTTACCATATCTCCACGTGAGTTGTGGCCTGAAAAGTGAAGTCATCCTTTATTGTACCTGTTTGATGGGAAACAACTCGCAATAACAGACACAACAACTTCCTTGGTTGTTGTATAATTAGCTCATCTGTCGAGAGAATATGTTTTCAAAGTGGGGTGGCCCTTTTGGTTACCTATATCAGTTGTTTTATGTGGCATGATAACCTCTCCGGTTGTAGCTGATGATCGATTTATAAATTTTCCTTAAATTGTCAATCTTCAGATAATCTTGCGCATTATTTGATGTTGGATACGAGGCGACTTACAGATATCCTTTGAATTTCTAGCTTTTAGGTAATCCTGCACATCATCCGACTTTGGATAAGAGATGACTTACAGATATCCCTCCAATCACTAGCTTTCAGGTGTTCCTGCACATCATCTGACCTTGGATACAATATGACTTCTAGATAATCCCTCAAATTGATCGTCTTTGGGTAATCCTGCACATAATCGATCTTGGATATGACGCAGCTTATAGAGAACCCTTGGACGTATCAATTTGACAATCTTACATATCCTCCAGTAAGGATTTAGTTGCGACTTACGGATAACCTTTGAACTATCAACTTTTGGGCGATCTTGCACACTATCTGGTTAGGATGTTATTGTGGCTTACGGATGACCTACAAGCTATCAAATCATAGGTGATCTTTCACACTATCCTATTTCAAATAATATGACTTATAGATGACCTTCAAATTGTCAATTGCTAGGAAATCTTATATATCATTCATCCTTAGATAGCGACCTGAAGGCGTCCCTCCAAATTGTGTGCTCTTAATGTATTTAGATGCTGATTCATGAAAAGATGATGATATCCTTGACGCCAGCGTTATGTCTTATGTGTCAACAGATAAATTAAATGTTGATGATATCCTCGACGCCAGCGTTGTGTCTAGCGTGTCGACATATATATTGAATGTTGATGATATCCTCGATGCCAGCGTTGTGTCTAGCGCGTCAACAGCTATTGAATGCTGATGATATCCTCGATGCAAGCGCTGTGTCTAGCGTGTCGACAAATATATTGGATGCTGATGATATCCTCTACGCCAGCGTTGTGTCTAGCGTGTCGACAAATATATTGGATGCTGATGATATCCTCTACGCCAGCGTTGTGTCTAGCGTGTCGACAGATATATTGGATGTTGATGATATCCTCTACGCCAGCGTTGTGTCTAGCGTGTCGATAGATATATTGGATGCTGATGATATCCTCGATGCCAACATTGTGTCTAGCGTGTCGACAGATATATTGGATGCTGATGATATCCTCGACGCCAGCGTTGTGTCTAGCGTGTCGATAGATATTGAATGATGATGATATCCTCGACGCCAGCGTTGTGTCTAGCGCGTCAACAGATATTGAATATTGATGATATCCTCGACACCAACGTTGTGTCTAGCGTGTCAACAGATATTGAGTGCTAATGATATCCTCGACACTAACGTTGTGTCTAGCACGTCAACAGATATGTAATGGCCTTTGCGGCAATGATATGCAATGGCCATTGTGGCAGTGATAAAATAATTTTACCTGACTTCATTTGTCAGTGTCCTGTTTCTACATGTACCTGTACTCAAGGTAGACGATTAGTAGACACAAAGTTGCTTTTACTAGCGACTATTTTTAGGAAACTTCTAAATACGATACGTGTAAAGAAGACAAAGTGCTTTTGTTTGTCGCCTACGATCTCAAGAAATGAGATGGAAAAATCAAAAGGTCCTCAATAAATAGGCATTAAACCTATTTTTAGGGCTTCCCTAAAATACCGTTCTTGAGCATTAATGATCTGTTGTGGCTCCCAATTTGCTCGGGAATTTTTGAAAGAGACTCTCATTTTGCGTATTGATCCCTGCATCCACAGAAAAATGATTAGTTGAATGAAATTACTCCATTTTGACCTTCTTCGATCCTTGATTTTCTCCTTGTCATCTCTTGGGCATTCCACCATATTGAGACTTCCACCTTGACACTCTATCCCAAATGATGACTAGGCAAGTACTAAGTAAGTGAGTCGTAAGATTTTTGAAAATAGTCTTAAATTTTTTAAAATAATTTTGAAAACTTCTGTAAAATTTTAGAAATTTTTTGCCAGTCATGTCATGTACTAGCTCAATGAACGTCTTCCTCGCGGTTCTGACTATATCTGATGGATGGTTTCCAAAACTCATGATTATTGTTGGAGGGTTTCTTCAAAAATTGAGTCTACCCAGACTTTGTTACAGTTGGTGGTTTCCAAAGCTTTAACCTCTGGTGCTGGGGAATTTGGAATATGTTCCGGCATTTGGTGGAAATTTTGAGGTCTTCCTCAAAATTTCTGCCCCAGTTTAAACTTGTTTGAGATAATACCAATCTGAGTGGATCTGAAGTCTTTGTTGATCTTCATTCTCTTTGTTGGATGTCGATCTTCTCTTGTGGATTTTCGAGATTCCTTCTCAAAAATTCTGCCCCAGTTTCCATTTCCTAGGGTTATATGACTGAGCCGTTGGGGCGCCTACATATCCCGTTGAAGCAGGAATCAGGTCAAACGTAGTTCAGGACTACGCTAGGGATATATATATAGAAAATCTAATGGGTTGACCGAAGCCGACATAGGTCGCCTACGTATCTCTTTTGTTGGGAATTCAGGTCATCACGTAGTTCATACATAAGAGAAAGGATAAATTTTCCTAAGGGGTTGACCGAAGCCGACATAGGCCGCCTACGTATCCCTTTCTTGGGAATTCAGGTCAAACGTAATTCGTACATAAAGGGAAAGGATTCTAGGCAGTTACACACTAGCAAACAACATTATTACAAAGGTGATTACAAACAAACTAAGAAAACACAAAAACTAGAACGTGATTCAAACATAATATCTCTTACCGCATCAGAATTGATTGGTTTGGTCCACTCTGTGCCATCCATCTCAGACAAAATCAGAGCTCCTCCAGATAGCACCTTGCGAACTATGTATGGCCCTTGCCAGTTTGGAGCGAACTTTCCCTTGTACTCCTCTTGGTAAGGGAATATTCGTTTGAGAACCAGTTACCCCACTTTAAATGCTCGAGTTCTTACCTTCTTGTTAAAGGCACAAACCATCCTATGTTGATACAGCTGACCATGGCATACAACATCCATTCTCTTTTCATCAATTAACATGAATTATTCATAGCGAGCACGGACCCATTCTTCGTTACTCAGTCCAGCTTCCTGAATAATCCTTAGGGAAGGTATTTCGACCTCAGCAGGTATCACAGCTTCATTCTCGTAAACTAGTAAATAGGGAGTTTCTCCTGTGGAGGTTCGAACTGTTGTTCGATACCCTAGCAAGGCGTAAGGTAATATCTCGTGCCATGATCTATCATTTTTTACCATCTTTCTCAAGATCTTCTTGATATTTTTGTTAGCAGCTTCTACGGCTCCATTCATTTGGGGACGGTACGCTGTCGAGTTGTGATGCACAATCTTGAACTGATCACAAATTTCTTTCATCAAGTGACTGTTCAGGTTTGCCCCATTATCAGTAATAATCGATTCCGGCACTCCGAATCGGCAAATCAAGTTACTCCTGACGAAATCTGTAACCACTTTCTTAGTGACGGCTCTGTACGAAGCAGCTTCGACCCACTTAGTGAAATAATCAATGGCAACCAAAATAAATCTATGCCCATTTGATGCTAGTGGCTCTATTGGTCCGATGACATCCATGCCCCAAGCTACGAAAGGCCAAGGAGAATTCATTGCGTGAAGCTTGTGTGGAGGCATTCAAATCAGATCTCCATGTATTTGACATTTTGGACATCTCTGCACAAACTTACTACAATCATTTTCCATAGTCATCCAGAAGTAACCGGTTCTCAGGATCTTTCTGGCAAGGACAAACCCATTCATGTGGGCCCCACAAACTCCAGTGTGTACCTCGTTTATCAACTTATTGGCTTCCGCCGCATCTACGCATCTTAGGAATCCCAAATCAGGAGTCCTCCTAAAAAGAATTTCTCCACTTGGAAAGTAATTCTTTGCCAAACGCCAGATTGTCTTATTTTGGTTGTTACTAGCCTCTTCAGGATATATTCCAGATTCCAAATATCTCTTAATGTCATAGTACCAAGGCCTTCCATCAGGATCCTCTTCCACGTGTATGCAATGCGTGGGTTGCTCCTTCAGGCTTATTTCCAAAGGATCGATGTAACTCTGATCCGGGTGCTGAATCATGGAGGATATCATGGCCAAAGCTTCAGCAAACTCGTTTTGTGTTCGTGGGATATGTCTGAAATCAACATCCTTGAATCTTCCGCATAATTCTTGCACCAGCTCCACATAAGGAGTAATCTTGGAGTTTTTTACCGCCCATTCTCCCCGTACCTGGTGAATCAGCAAATCTGAATCTCCGATGGCTAGCAATTCATGAACACCCATATCAAGTTCCAATTTGGGCCCCAAGATGGAAGCTTTATATTCAACCATGTTGTTGGTGCATGGAAAACGTAACTTAGCAGTTACCGGATAATGCTGGCCCGTTTCTGACACCAAAACTGCTCCAATTCCTGAACCTTTGAAGTTGACCGCCCCATAAAAAAATAGCCTCCATCCGGGGTAGATTTCCGTGATATCTTTTCCTACGAACAAAACTTCCTCGTTTGGAAAGTATGTCCGAAGTGGCTCATATTCCTCATCAACTGGGTTTTCAGCCAAATGATCTGCTAAGGCTTACCCCTTGATTGCTTTTTAGGTTACATACACAATGTCAAACTCACTCAGCAACATTTGCCACTTGGCTAGCTTTCCTGTAGGCATGGCCTTCTGGAATATATAATTCAATGGATCCATTCTCGAGATGAGGTAAGTTGTGTAGGACGACAGATAATTCCTCAACTTTTGTGCTGTCCAAGTCAAAGCACAACATGTCCTTTTTATAAGAGTGTAACGGGCTTTATATGGTGTGAACTTTTTACTCAAGTAGTAAATGGATTTCTCTTTCCTGCCGGTCTCATCATGTTGCCCGAGGACGCATCCGAAAGCATTTTCTGAGACTAAAAGGTAAAGCAATAATGGAATTCATTCTCTCGGTGGGACCAAAACCGGTGGTGCAGACAAGTATTCCTTGATGCGATCAAAAGCTCTCTGACATTCTTCTGTCCACTCATTCAGTGCATTTTTCTTCAACATCTTGATAATTGGCTCGCATATGACTGTTGATTGAGCGATGAATCTACTAATGTAATTTAGACGACCCAGGAAACTCATAACTTCTTTCTTGGTCCTCGGCGGTGGCAAGTCTTGAATTGTCTTAATTTTGGATGGGTCTAGCTCGATCCCCCTTCTGCTGACTATGAACCCCAACAACTTCCCTGATGGCACACCAAAATCACACTTAGCAGGATTTAACTTCAAACTGTACCTTCTTAATCTGTTGAAGAATTTCTCCAGATGAGTTAGATGATCCGAACTCTCGCGGGATTTGATAATTACATCATCCACGTACACCTCAATATCCTTATGGATCATATCATGGAAAATCGTTGTCATGGCCCTCATATATGTCGCACTTACATTCTTGAGACCAAACAACATTACCCTGTAATGATAAACACCCCAGGGCATAATAGAAGCCATTTTTTCTGCATCTTCCTCATCCATCAGTATCTTATGATAGCTGGCGAAACAATCAATGAATGACTGCATTTCATGTTTCGTACAGTTATCGATGAGAATGTGGATGTTGGGTAATGGAAAATTATCTTTAGGACTGGCTTTGTTCAAGTCTCTATAGTCAACACAAATTCGAATCTTGCCATCCTTCTTTGGCACAGGGACGATGTTGGCCAACCATGTCGGATATTTTGTGACCTCAACAACCTTAGACTGGATTTGTTTTGTCACTTATTCCTTGATCTTTAGACTTAAATCTGGCTTGAATTTTCTCATTTTTTGCTTGACTGGATCAAACTCAGAATTTATCAGAATTTATGTGACACAATGCTAGTGCTCAACCCTGGCATATCATCATAGGACCAAGCAAACACGTCGATATACTCCCGCAACAGGTGGATGAGCTCTTCCCTTTGTGGCACCGTGAGGTGGACACTGATACTGGCCTCTTTGATTTCATCGTGATCTCCCAAGTTGACTGTTTCAGTTTTTTCCAGATTGGGTTTTTCGCGATTCTCAAATTCCTCCATATCTTTAACTAATCGTTCCTCATCATCGTCCTTCCAACCATCATATTCCCCTTTATTTTTTTTGTTCAGGCTTTGACATGACACAATATTGGCAGGTTTTAAGCTACTGTTACACGACGGGCAACGGGTTATGAGTGGAGTGGAGGTCCAATTTTGCAAAGCCTCCCCTGGCGTAATCTGCTTCACCCCACTGGACTCTGGGAGATCTTCTGGTACAGCATTGCATCCTTCAAACAAATCTCCTATCCCATCCCCAAGACTATCATCATCTGACATCTCTCGTACGGGAAATGACTGGAATAGGAGTGTCAAGGGCCTAAACAGACTCTTTTCTGGCTCATCCTCAACCCTATCTTTTCTGGTAGGATGATACCCTAACCCATGCTTAGAGATTCTCTCTGGGATCATAATAGGCTCGATAATTCCTTGTAAATTCTTGCCCAAGCCTCGACCAGGTTCGAACCCATTTCTTAACATCACAGTTGCAATCATTTTGTAGACAGAAGGCATTGATATTTTGGGTGTCGAACCTCTTTCCACAGCGTTTACAATTTCCACTGTATAGAAACTGCTACCTTTTGGAACATCTTCAATCACCGGCACATAACCATTGGGACGGTCCGCTCGACTTCCTTCTCCTTGGATGACTACTTCATGATCTTTCCAAATGAACTTCAATAATTGATGAATGGGGGATGAAATCGCCTTTGCCCCGTGTATCCATGGTCTTCCCAAAAGTAGGTTGTAGCTAGGATGGATATCCATAACATGAAACTTAGTCTTAAACTCAGCAGGCCCCATTTGGATGTGCAAATCAATCTCTCCTATGGTATCTCTCTGCCCTCCATCGAATACTCTCACATTTACGTGGCTTTGAAGAATTTTCCCCAGATCATAGCCCATTTGGACCAACGTGGAGAGGGGATAAATATTCACACCAAATCCGTTATCTATTAATACCTGATTAATTGCATAATCTCGACAAATGACGGTGACATGCATGGATTTATTGTGCATTGCTCCTTTAAACGGCAACTCTTCGTCACTGAATGATATGCGATGGTTCCCCACAACGTTCCCTATCATCGCAGCCAAATTCTCAACGCTCGTTCCTACGGGAACATACGATTCCTCCAAGACCTTCGACAGAGCCTGTCGGTGGTGTTGTGAGCTCAATAATAGTACCAAGACAGAGATTTAGGCTGGCGTTTTCTCCAAGTGTTTGACAATTGAGTAATCCTTTGGTTGCATACGCCTCCAAAATTCCTCAGCCTCTCCTTCAGTGATTGGCCTTTTCTGTGAATCTTTCTTATTGGCCAATTCTTCAGGGATGTAACATCGTCCTGATCGCGTCATCCCCTGGGCAACGACGGTTTGCACAATAAATTTCTTCTTTGGAGGGGGAGCGTACACTTGAGTCGGTGCAGTCATCACTATAAATGGGGCTTTCTCGCTGATACTTAAGGCTGCCACAACTTTCTCTATCTTTCCTACCTCTTTCTCCCTTTTGCGCTTTTCGGAGTTCACCTGGGTAATGGTCTTGCCAGATGCCCATTCGCCTTCTATTTCAATCATGTTAACTGTAGATCTCCCATGGTTGGGCAGTGGATTACTGCTAACATTTGGAGTAGGTGCCTGGAGTGTGATAACCTTTTCATCAATCAGATCTTGGATTCTGTGTTTCAAGATAAGACAGTCCTCGGTACTATGCCCTGCTTCCCCTGAATGATAGGCACAATTTTGATCAAGGTGATAAAATCGGGAGCTAGGATTGACAGGCTTTGTCTGTACTGGTTGCAAATGACCAGCATTCTTCAATCTTTCAAATAATTGGGTGCGACTTTCAGCTAGTGGGGTGAAGTTTCGGGGAGGTTTATTTTTGTGGTTTTGACGCTGGGGGTTATACGGGCTTAGGTTTGTAGGAGGGGGTACTTGGTGGTAATTTGGAGGTGTTTGGAAATTTGTTTGGCTATTTGGTGGAGTAGTTTGGAAATAAGACTGATAATTTAGAGGTGGAACTGGGTATTGGGAAAGATATTTGGCTGTGGAGCTTGGTATGATGGTGGGATGTTTGGGAGTGGAGTTTGGTATTGGGGTGAACGTTGAATGTGTGCGGAAGGTTAGGTGATGGCGGGGAAGATAAAATGTTTCTAGAGTTGAACCGTTGTTTCAATTTTGTAACAGAATTGGCAGAAACCCCACCTACCTCTTCCTTCTTCTTCTTAGAAAACATGGCAGTTCCAGATGATGTTGGGGTTTTGGCAATTTTTCCTGTCCGAATACCTTCCTCTAATGATTCTCCTATTTTTACCAAATCTGCAAAGGTTGCTCTGACAGCGGACACCATCCTGGTACAATATTCTCCTTCTTGAGCGCGAGAGAACACGGATACCATTTCCTCCTCGGACATGGGGGGCTGTACTTTGGCAGCTTTTTTTCTCCAACGAAAAGCATAATCTCGAAAACTCTCAACGCTCTTTTGTTTAATCCGATCTAGTGAATACCGATCAGGGACTATTTCAATGTTGAATGCGAACCGGTCAAGGAAACTCTTGGCCAATGTCTTCCAACCAGTCCACCTTTTCGGATCCTGAGACATGAACCACTCCAAGGCTTCACCATTCAAACTTCGACTGAATAGGCGCATTAATAACGCCTCATTTTTTCCTATCCCTACTAGTTGCTCGCAGTACCTTCTTAGATGGGCCATTGGATTTTTGGTACCGTCAAACATCTCAAACTTAGGGACCTTGTATCCTTCTGGTAGGTCTACTCCTGGGTGAACACACAAATTTTCATACCCCAAACTGTCGTGGTCCTTGGCCCCGTGAGACTCTTTGATCCTCATGATCTCTTCTTGCATGGCTAGTAAATTCCTTTCATGCTGGGCCCTCCATTCCTTCTCCTTCTCCTCGTAATGGTCCATCTCGGGGTTAGTAAGGGGTTCATAAATATCAGGGGATATGATGGCTTGAGGGGGATTTGGAAGGAAGGCTTGATTTTGCAGATGGAGGGAATTTGGTTGGTAAGTGGGGAGAACGTTTTGGAAATTGGGAAGGTTATGTGGGCCTTGTAAGTAGTTTGGCGGAATATGAGAGGGATTTTGCAGATTTGGAAATGAATTTGGTGGATTCGAAGGTAGGTTTGCCGTATTTTGTCTATTTAGGAGTAAATCTTTCGGATTTAGGAATGCGTTTTGTTGATTTGAGAATGTGTTTTGAGGATTTGGGAATGGATTCGAAGACGGGTTCTGTGGGGTTGCGGATGGATTTTGTGGATGGTAGGCGTCTGGATTATTTTCACGATTAGTGTTTTGGATAAATGGAGGAGCGGAGCCGGATGATACATTAGTTGGTTGGTCCCCGAGAATAGGGGTACTAAGGGGAGGGATTTGGAGTGGAGTCCAGTGTCCCCCCGGAGCAAGGGCATTGACGGTGATGGCCAAGTTAGCCAATTCTCGAGTGCGATTTATTTTCTCCTGAAGCAATTCTAATTTTCTTGCAAGTTCCGCAATCATCTCATTCTGTTCCGCTATCACATTATCCCGGATAGCCAGTGTGCTTTCTTCATCATTTCCTGTCATTTTTGAATGATGGTCCGAGGATGGGATTTTCTGTGCTCTCGATTGGGTAAAGTAGGGATGTTCTGCCAGTTTATCAACACAGAGTAATTTCTGTTATCTGTAAAGTAAAACAACTCTAAGGCAAATGTGTTAGTTTCCGTATGTGATAAGTAATGCAAAATATTTGACAGGAAATAATCACACAGAGTTGTTAAAGTCATAGCCAAATTCATCCGTAGGTCATAGTGGATAAACTTGCCTTTGATCTCAACAAACGCATATAAGCACATAAAACAGTTATATCACACAAGACATTAAAATAACGCGTATCCTAATTGGGGTGACCCTTTTTTAGCCAAGGGTTCAGGCCTAACGATTTTTTGAAGAAAATATATGCTTCCTCAAAGTCAATCCATTAACCCCCAACTCATATAGACACAAAAAGGGCATAAATGCCTACAAAAGATAACAAAACAGGGATACAATTTTTAGGGAAAAGGGGAAATAACATGAAAGAAGATAAGTTCCCGCGCAGGGGAGAATAGAAAAGCTAGCTACTGGAGGCTTCTTCGTCTGCTTTCGCCTTCTTTGCCTTGTTTACCTCATGTGATATTTGATACCTATTGATGAAAAGGTGACTCCCGCATAATTGTGCCTTGCAGTCGTAAGTTATTTCTCCTATGCTGTCGAGTTGGGAGGCCATGCTATTGTCCAAATCGATTAGGCATTGCCTGGCATCATCAGTGTCTTGCCTAGATCTTTTCAACTCTTCCCTCAATGTATGTATGGTCAAAGCGTCTTCCATGTGCATCTGCCGGTGCGCAATTTCACTTTTCTGGAACTCATCTTGTAGCTTGTGAAGCCGAATTTGATGCTCGGATTCTACATCCATAACCCGAGTGGGCACATTTGGTCCCGGATTCAATGCTCCGGCGAGGCTCTTTTTCAACCACTCCTTATAAGTGTCGCTGACTTCAGGTTCATACCCTATACGAAAAGAGACTTCTACCCACTTTTTCCTTCTCTATCCATTTATCAAGTAGTCTTTGAGCGAGGGCTTACTTTCATCATATTCGGTGAAGAATCTGAGCATAGAATCGATTTGAGGCGTCTCCTGCTTGATCTCGAATTGCCTAAGAACTCTGCCAGGATTGTAGGGGCGAGTTCCCCTGAGACCCGAGAGCACTAAAAAAGGCTATTCGCCCCTTCGAATGATGTATTTCCCTAAACGAATATAGTTAAGGGACCATTGGACATCGCCATCTCTTAATTCTCCAAGAGTCTTAAACCAAAATTTGTGGGATGCTTCCCTTTTGAACTTGTGTAAAAATAACCACATGTCGTGCGATTCTAGCAGATTTCTCCTTGTTTTGTGATCAGGTTGTGCCGTTCTAGGATTTTCCACCAAATGCATCATCTTCCACCATTGTAATATGAGGTTGCAGCCTTGAAAGAAACGATTCTCGACTTGACATCTTCCCAAATCGCGATATATGTCGGCGACAATCATGGGGGCTAAGTTGTGGAATACTTTTTTAGAATTGTATTCCATTCCAAAGAAGAGTGCATGGGTCACTGTGACAACCCTCGGATTAATTGTGCCATTTTCCCCCTGCGGGAACACCATGGTTCCAAGTAGGCCTACCGCGAATGCACAAGCTCTCGTTTCCTTCCATTTTGCTTCCGACTCCAATTTATGCCCAAATTTATGAAAAGAGTTGAATCATCCGAACCGACGGTACAACTCACGAAAGTGATATTTGCTCCATCATGTTCTCCTAGCCAGGTGTCATCGTCAGTTAAAAATACCTCCTTGATCTTTTGACGATCCCACATATCCGGGACTAAAATATTCTTATCCGGTGTCTCCCTTCTCTTAAAACACATTTCCGTACTCTCGTAAAAAATCAATACCTCTTCAATGGTGGGGGTCAATTCAACATCCCCGAAGCGAAATACCATGTTCTGATCATCCCAAAAAGTTGTTAGTACATGAATTATTTCGGGCCAAGCGTCCATCTCGATCAAAGAAGGAAGATGCCCAATGTGTGTTCTAACAATCTTTCTCTCTTCTGCGCTCATGTGGTCCCACCATAGTTTCAAGAAACCGTCAGGTTTGGTAACCATCTTAAACTTTTCGCAAGAATGTAGTTGATCCATATCCTACATGAAAGCAGACAAAGAAAAGCCTTCCCCCGACCCCAAAGGATAATGGATTGAATTTAGATAAGCATGTATTTCATCAACACATAAATATGATTCGTCTGTAATTGAATTGGGGTCAATAGACGCAGGGCAGGTTTTCTAATGGGCCCAATACCCCGCTCGGATATTGGGTCGTCCTAGGCATATGCCTAAAATAGGGTTTTGGTTTCGTTTTATCCTCGGTGTCTAGAGTGGGCTTGGACACTGGTTCTCAAGCGAACAACTTGAGTTTGAAAATACGAACAGCGTCAGACGACTCACGTGCTGATAAGTTGTTCGTATTTCCAACACATTTTGCTATTGAACAACAAGGGCCGGGACATCCACGAAACCCCAAAACAGTTTATAAGATGCAGGAAATGCCATGAGATGCGATAATTAAACTTTACATAATCGAAACACATAAACACAGACAGTTAATCAAAGATGAAATAAAACATTTGGTTAGAACCTAGTTAGATCCCCAGCAGAGTCGTCATTTCTGTTTTGCGGAGAAATTTTAACTTTTTGAAAGAAGAGTCGCCACTTAATTTTGAAAAGGAATTAAGAAACCTTTATAGAGTTATTTAAAATGATTCAAACTAGGAAAAACATTTTAAGTTAGAGATTCTAGATAAGCGGTTCCTATTAACGTTTTAGGAAGGTGTTAGGCACCTAAAACGTCTGCTAACTTGCGGTTATCCGATCTGTTTGAAAATATTTTTTTTGATTAACGTTGGAAAATCGGTTTGTTGAAAAGAAATTGATTAAGGAAAAGGTTTTCGCGAAAATCAGTTTTTAGCGACTTAGTTAGGGATTTAACTAGGTTCGCAAAGAGACAAGCAAAACAAGTATAAAAGAGAGGGGAAAGGGGAGTAAGTGAGGGATTTAGGCCATTGAGCCCAAACCAATAAGTCCTGTCCTAGTCTAATTGGGTTTTTGACCCATTTCACCCGTCCTAGTCTAATTTTCAAGCCTTTGTGGCTCAAATCTGCTCCACCTGTATTAAATACAACTTTGGTTTTGAGGCCGAAATGAATGAATGAATAAATAAGAGAATAAAAATAAAAAAGGACAACAATGATTAACTAAAATAAAATAAAATAACAAATGAGACTTTTGTCTCTTAGCCGCTTCGAATGTGGGATTTCGACCCCTCTTCTTCTTTCGACTCCTCTTACTTGTTCTTTATAATCAGCGTTCAAAGTCTTCTAAAGGGGGTGGCCTCAATGGCCCAATTCATAAAGTGAGAGTCCAATGGGACTCCCAAGCGGGTTCATGCAAAGAAAAAGGTGAATGAATTAATGTATGTTCTCAAGAGTCCTTACATTTATAGATAAATTATTCAACAAAAAATACAACATTTTAGGCAAAGGAAAACAGTGATTCACTTGCTACCTATAAACATGTGGACTGTAAAAAATGTCTAAATACATCAATCTCAAGATTATGAAAAGTATGGCTTGCAATCGAGTCAATTAGTTAAAGAATGTGTCGATCATAACACTCACACAAATGGATCCACACACTACAATCTCCACATTATTTCAAAGCAATGTTAAGGAGCTTAATTGACCAAGTCTCCGCTACTTTTGATCACGTATGGTACCAATATAATCATAAAATTTTCAAAAAAGAGTTAAACCAGATTATTCAACGAATATATGAGGCAAATCAATTCACTGCCTTAAGTTGGGACCCAAAAAAAAGAAAGCTAATCAACGATGGGAACAGTCAGCTTTATGGAAACTAAGATCCTGTATTATTTGTATCAAAAGAAAGATAAGAGCATTTTCATAACATGATACTTGTAGACATTAAAGACAAAAAGTAAGGATTTGACACCTGAAAGGTAAATCCCAGTGTTTTCTTCTTGACATTGTAAGTCAGGGAAAACAAAGTGAAGAGTCCTCTTTTAACCAAGAAACGACGAGACGAACGATGCTAAAATGTGCGTAGAACTCGAAACATGTTTTGCAAAATATCAATCGAAAAAGACATAAAATTTACATCATTCCGTAATAACCAAGAGATATAAGATTTACATCATTCTATAATAACCATTCTGAGCAATTAAGTATCAACAGAGTATGAATAATAGCATCTCTAGAGAGGGTCAAATAACTTTGAATAGAGCAAATTTCGGGCAAATTTGTGCAACGTTCATCAAAGCACAAACTTAACGTCCATCATCAAACCAATCATGACACAGGTAAGGTGACGGAAAAACAATTTAATGCCTCATACTCTAACAGTACCTACACTAGGGAGGAAAATTAACTTGAACATGCAAAGGGAATGCATTTTCTTTTAGCTATAGCAACTTACAACCAACAAGAAATGAATGTGTTTAGAAAATTGCAAAGAAAACAGTGAACATCTCAGCATACCAAAACGTCAATTGTCACCATATAATAGCGAGATAAAGATGAAACATTTAAGAACTGAATGGAAAGAACGTTACCTGTTCGGGGAGAAGCAAAACGGGAACAAACGAGGTATCAGCAACGTCTCAGCCACCAAAGATCATCCCTCAATATTTCGAACACCAATACGAAAGAAGTGAGAACAAAACTCCCTCAAAATCCTCTTTGAAGAAAAGAAAGAGACCCCCCAGATTTTCGACCTAAATTTCGAAACAGAATTCGAGTTCCCAAAGCTTTTTCTAAACACAATTTCTAGACCCTCCAATTCTTCCCCTCTTAGAACCCTAGAGTCAAGACCAAAAAAACTCTCCCCCTCACAGTGACCTGATCGGTCTTTATATAGGGCTCCAAATTCGGGGGGAATGTAGGTGTTTCAAAAGGGGAGTAATTCAAAATTTCACTCGAAACAGGCTACCCCTAATAGATTATACCCCTTTGTACCAAATTCTTGGATGATTCCCAAATAGGTGGACCAATCACCATTGGAAAAAATGAATCCCCCCTTCCAACCACTAAAAAACACCCAAATATGTACCAGATTCGTACCCTTATCCTAAAATTCATGGAATTGAACGTTGGAGGACACCTCAACACTGTTCTAGAAGGTTCAAAATTCCTTGACGTACACATTCACGTGGGGGTCACGCAATCTGTACGAACTAATGGTGAAAGGATGTATTTGGGTTTTTTTTTGGGTTGAAAATGGGTCGATGGATTTGGGGTCGATTTTGCGATTGTTGTTGTTGTTATCTGATATTTGATGTTGCTCGCCGTTTTTTGAGCGTATTGTGAAGAGAGGGGCTGAAGGATAATCGGGTATTTGGAGCTGAAGGGATCGGGTTTCACCGTTGTTGAGGAATGGGTCGTTTAGTTGAGATCGTTTGTGGCTAAGGGTTTGAAAGTGGGTGTTGTTGAGAAGATAAGGGGGGTTTGGGCCGGGTTCTTAAGAGTATTGGTCCAATTTGGGGGCTGGTAACAAAAGAGTGGGCCACGGGTTGGTCTTGAAATTAGGCCAATTGGTCTTGGTTTTCCTTTTGTGCTGCGGGGAAAAGATAAAAAGGAGGGATTGGTGTGGGCTAAAACTAATATGATGTCGGATTATTTCATTTAGATTAGGGATTTGGATTATAATTTAGGTAATTAAATTTAAATTTTAGCCAAACCGAATACCAATTGGTCAATTGTATCACAATTAAGGCCAAATTGATTCCAAATTATGGTAAAATTTAATAAATTGACCAAATCAAATTGAATTTCGATACGAATTAACACCCTGTTTAATCTTGAGCTTCTTGATTCAATAAAATTAAACAGATATTTACCCAAATAAGTTATTTTAGAGAATAAATTATATTTAAATCAAGATTTCAACTGTTTGAACTTATTTTCAAAAATAATCCTTGATTAAAATTTGATATTCTGTAAAATAATTATTTAAGTAACAAAATTACATAATTTCGTATAACTGAATACGATAATGTATAATCGTTACTCAAGAATGACAAAATTTGCACAGATGAATATTTTTTGAAAAGTTTCTATTCAGACGAAATAAATATTTTGATTTTATTAACAACCGAAGAAGCTCGAAAGTAAACTCGGTTTGTGGAGGGCAAAAATTAGGTGTCAACACTCCCACTACGACGACTAGTCACTACAGAATCTGCTACTAAGGGAACTAAATTTTGAACACCTTGAATGTTTTCCTACACTATGACAGGTTCCTCGACATTACCCTGAACGTTTTCCTCCATAATTGCAGGCTGCTCGACGTTACTCCCACTACTTTGAGGTAGTGTAATGTCAAGTGTTTGCTCTTGTACAACCTCTTGCCTATTGACATTTCTCCCACTACGTGGATGCTGTGGTATGTCAATAATGGATTTTGGAATTCCTTCTTTTGTTTCATTATTCGTTATTCTATTGCTCAATTTCCGTAAAATAATTTTACTTCTAGAAACGTGGTTCATAAAATAATCCTCTTCAAGAAATCTGGCATTTGTCGAAACAATTACCTTATGTTCCTTAGGACAATAAAATAAACCCCCTTTTGTTCCTTTTGGATATCCAATAAAACGCACACTTCTGTCCTAGATTCAAACTAATCAGTTTTTCCTTTTAGCACATGTGCTGGATAACCCCAAACCCGAATATATCATAGACTAGGCTTGCGCCCACTCTACGATTCAGATGAGGTTAAAGGTACTGGTTTTGAATAAACCAAGTTCAGAATATAATTTGCAGTTTCTAATGCATAACCCCAAAAAGAAATGGGCAAAGATGAATAACTTAACATTATCTAACCATTTTCATAAGAGTTCTATTTCGGCGTTCTGCCACACCATTTTGTTGTGGTGTTCCCAGAGCAGAATATTGAGATGTAATTTCAGATTCTGATAAGTATTTAATGAATTCCGCAGAAAGGTATTCACCACCACGATCAGATCTTAATGTATGGGTATGTTTGTTATGTCTCTTTTTCGTTTCCATCTTAGATTCTTTAAATTTTTCAAAGCATTCAGATTTACGGCACAACAAATAAATGTATCCATATTTCGAGTAATCATCTGTGAAATTCACAAAATATTCAAAACCACCTCTTTCTTGTATATTCATTGGACCACACAAATTAGTATGAATTAATTCTAACTTATTACCGACTCAATTTCCTTTGTAAGGAAATGGTCTCTTAGTCAGTTTACCTTCTAAACAAGATTCACAAGTTGGAAGTGCCTCCACTTTCAATGAACTCAAAGGTCCATCAGAAACCAAACATGAGATCCTATTTATATTAATATGACTTAGACGTAAGTGCCATAAGTATGTTTCACTCAATTTCGAAATACGTTTTCTTTTATGTGATTGATCAACATTATTTAGTTTCATTTTTTGTAGCATATCATAAACATAAAATACAAACAAATCATGCATTCTAGGGGCATATATAATAAAATGCTTATTAAACTTAATAATGGCACAATTATTAGCAAAATAAACATTGTAACCAACATCCATTATTCTTGAAATTGAAAGAAAATTCCTTCTTATAGAAGGTACATACAGAACATTATTCAGTCTTAAAACTCTAGAACTACTAAATGAAATAGAAATATTTCCTATAGCTAAGGCTGGTGCTGGTTCTCCATTTGCTTGAAACACGTTTAGTTCATTTTCATTTAGGCGTCGTATTTCCTGAAACCCCTGCAAGGATATGCAGATGTGATTAGTGACTTCCGAATCTATAGCCCAAAATTGGGTAGAAACAACCGCTAAAAAAATTTCAACGACATATGAAAAAGATGTACCTTGTTTTTCCATCTTTGCTATGTAGCCGGGACACGGTTTCATATAATGACCAGGTTGCTTGCAATGATAGCATTTTCCCTTAGGTTTAGCCACACCACCATTAGCACCTGAAACCTTACGAGGATTCTTTTTCTTTTTCTTTTTGCCTTTCGTCTTAGAAGTCAATGTTGAAGGCTTGTCAACCATGAAAGCCGCAGGAGGAGTTTGTCGCTTAATGATAGATTCTGCCGCTTGCATCTCATTCAATAGTTTCGCAAGAGATAAATCCATCTTATTCATATTATAATTCAAGAAAAACTGTTGAAAACTGTCTGGCGGAGTCTGCAGGACCATCTCAACCTGAGATCCCTTATCAATAACCGCACCAAGAATTTCCAACTTGTTCAACAAACTCATCATTTTAAGAATGTTTCCTTACCAAAATTCCTTCAACCATTTTTGTGGTCAAAAGAGCCTTCATGGCCGTCTGCTTTGCAGCACAATTTTGCTCACCAAACATCTCTTTGAGAGATTCAAGCATATCATAAGCAGCAGTCATGGACTGATGTTGATGTTGCAACACATTTGCCATAGAGGCAAGTATGTAGCATCTTGCCATCTCATCAGCCTTGACCAACTTATCTGAGGCTTTAATCTCATCATCAGTTGGTTCATATGACTTAACAGGACATTCATCAACAGCACAAATTTAAAGCCCTCAGTAGTAGTCCACATAGTTAGGGCCTTCTAGTTTATTTTGATTCAGGATAGAGGTTAATAGATTGAATGAAGACATGGTAATCTGTTATATAATAGAATTAAACAAAGATCATTAAACATGTTGCAGAATAATAAAATTCTTAAAATCACATCACACATATAACCATCACATAAATAGTTAGAGTCGTTAGGGAAACGTAACCATTTAAGCAAATATGCATGTAATGTCAGATATTTTATCTCTTAAACAAGACAGAACCAACTCAGTTGGAGTTGATTTAAGTTAGATAAATATCACATTTCATAAGTCTCTGTACCATTGAGCCAACATGTAACTTAGTTGAAAAGTTAATACAAGTTATCAAAAACAAGAGACTATAAAACAGTATTACAATATACAAGTTTATCCGATGGGGAAGATGACCAATGTAAACTCATAATATTTAATGTTATTAACCAATGGAAATCATAAAGAATGATCCCTATCACCACTGGTTTGCAAAAGATAATTTTTTCAAAATTTTTAATTTTTCCAAAAACATAAAAACGCCAAAAAACTCAGCAAAACGACCCCGAATGGCCAAAAAACGGCCTGAAACATAGTATACTGTGAGTATTATTCAGTGGATCGTTTTCAATAAACGTACCAAATTTCAAGTCATTCGGAGTTCGTCAAAAACTGAAAAAACTCCAAAACTGACCAAATCGGTAATTATTGGCCGAGCTGTTGCGAGGGACAGCAAAGCTTCCTGCACTGCTTGGCGTTACTGCTACTGTCCATTCAGTGAGTAACGACTGTAGTTGGTCGTGGTCGAGACTCATCGTCGTTTTTCTTTTAAGCTATAAAACTAATTTTCTCTAAACTATGCAAAATTCGTTTTATGCTTTCTTGATGAGAAACTTCAATTTTGTTTGAATCAATAATATCATCAAAAAAATATGAGCAATAGCCAGCAAGAACATGATATCAAAAATATGAAAAGAAGCCAACAACATGATTTATACAATTATTATCCGAAATATGTACAACAAATCATGTAATTTCTTTTACATTATCTAGCATATGTAAGAAGAACTCTGATACCAATTGGTAGATCATGCACAACAGAAGCAACAATTCTACAGGATCAATAACTTACATATAATCTAGACAACATAAATTATCAAACGAAATTAAAAAAGCTACTTACCTGCTAAAGCTTTCACACAATTTATTCACTGTTTTTACCTTCAAGGCTACAGTCTTCTACTACATCCTGACTGACTTTTGTTATCAAACTTGTGTGGGCAAATACTTTTGGATTCAAAGAGAATATGTCCAGGAAAATAGTATATTTCTTCTTAGCCAAAACCCCTATATATTCTTATTAGGGGAAAGCCAACAAAAAAAACAAGACAACAAAAGTTTCTTACATTTTAATTGTTTATTCTTGTTTTACATAAAGAGGAAGTTAAGAGTAGGGCTGGGCATATTTTGGTTCAAACCGAAAAAACCAAAAAAAACAAACCGAAATTTAATTTCGATTTCAATTTTAAATTTTGAAAATTCGGTTTTTCGGTTCGATTTTTGATTTTAAAAAAAAAAATCGGTTAAACCGAAAAACCAAAATTTTATAAATAATTTTTTATATATATATATATAATCACTTTAAGGTTTATCAGTATATAGGCAATTAGCATTGAAACACGCACGCCGCCAAGTCACTATTCAGTAACCCTATAACCTATTAGTCATTTAGTCTATTACCCTAATTTCTAAATCTTCCATATTTCCATATGCAGCTTAGCAGCTACGACTAGTACCGCCTACACCGTTTCTTTTCTCACGCAGCCGACAGCCCGCAGGTATAATCCACCAGCGAGTGGTGAACTACAGACTCCTGCTGCACGCCGGCGTACAATCCACCGAAGGCAAATCTATGAACTACTGAGCAAGCGATTAGATTTACCGGCGACTAAATTTTCGACCAGTATTCTGTCGACCACGATCAGTAGCCTTACAATTATGTCTAATTCGGTATGTTTTTTATTCATTATTTAAATTGATAATTTAAGATTAAAGGGTGAAAACTAAAAAAAAAGTACATTATTTTGACAGATTGGAGGTAGGTTAAGTGAAGGTGGAGCATCAAATGAAAATATTTCAATTTCATCTCCAAATGAAGTTGAAAATGTCGTTGTAGCTGAACCTTCGAAGAAAAGAAAGGCCATGAAACCTAGGGAAAAATGTTGGCAATGGTTTGACAAGTTAGTTGATAAAGAAACTAAAGCTCAGAAAGAAAAATGTAAGTATTGTGGAAAAATTTATGTTGTTCCTTCAAGTATTAATGGTACTTCGTCGATGAATAATCACATGCAAAAGTTATGTCCTTACCGCGTCAATGTTGGTGTTAAAGACATTCAAACAAAATTAGGTTTTCAACCATCTTCTGAGGGTGAAAAGGAAGGAACATTGGGTACTTGGATATTTGATCAAGGACGAAGTAGGAAAGCTTTAGCCCAAATGATAGTTGTTGATGAGTTGCCATTTAGTTTTATTGAAAAGAAAGGTTTTAAAAATTTCATGAGAGTCACAGCCCCACACTTTCATATTCCTTCTTGTAGAACCTTGACAAGAGATTGTTATCAGTTCTATAATGAAGAGAAACAGGTTTTGAAAAAGGTTTTCAAAGAAGTATGTCCAAAAGTTTGTCTTACGACAGATACTTGGACATCTATACAAAATATTAACTACATGTGTCTAACAGCTCATTTTATAGACACAAACTGGAAATTGCATAAAAGAGTGATAAATTTCTGTCCGATTTCTAGCCACAAAGGTGTTGATATGGCTTCCTCCATTACTAATTGTTTGCTTGAATGGGGTTTGGATACTGTTTTTAGTATTACAGTTGATAATGCTAGTTCCAACGATGTTACTGTGATAGAAATGTCTAAGCAATTAAATAATTAGGGAACTAACATAATGGAGGGTCAACATCTTCATGAGAGGTCTATGGCACACATTCTTAATCTTATTGTGGAAGATGGGCTGAAGGAAAATGATAAGTCTGTGAAGTGAGTGAGACAAGCTGTAAAGTATGTTAAACAATCTGCCGCTAGAGTTAAAAAGTTCAAAGAATGTTGTGAATCTCAAATGATAACTTGAAAGAAATCTTCATGTTTAGATGTTCCTACTCGATGGAACTCTACATACTTGATGCTTGAAACAGCACAACATTTTGAGCTTGCATTTGAAAGATTTAGTTTCTATGAAAATGGATTTTTGGATTATCTTCATACCGCTCCTTGTGAAGATGGAACTAATGCAGGAGCTTTTACAGATAAGGATTGGGAAAATGTGAGGACAATGATAAAAATTTTGAAAACCTTTTATGATCTTACTTTGAAAGTTTCTGGTTCAAAATATGTTACCAACAGTGTGCATTTGGAAGAAATTGCTGAGCTTGATCTAATTTTGAAAGAGATGATAGAAAATGAAGATTTTCATTTGAAAAAAATGGAAACAAATATGAGGAAAAAGTTCAAAAAGTATTGGGGTGATCTCAAGAAAAATGAACAAAATGATCTTTATTTCATCCATGTTGGATCCTCGCAACAAACTAGAATATGTTCCTTTTGCAATTGTGGATATGTTTGGAAAAGAAATTGGGGACAAGTTATCTGATTCGGTGGAGGCATATATGAAAGCCTTGTTTGAGCATTATGTTAAGAAATCAAAGAACTTTTCATCTACTTCTCATTCTGGAAACTCCTCATCTGTAAGTGGTTATGAAAACTTTCAAAGAAGAGAAATAATGAGAACTAAACAACAATTTGAGAAACATAAAGAAATTAGTGGAGGTTCAAGCAGTAAATCTGAGTTGGGAAAATATCTTGCTTAAGAGATTGAGCCAGATTCGGAAAAATTTGACATACTAGGTTGGTGAAAAGTTAATGAGTCGAGATTTCCCATTCTCGCTGAGATGGCTCGTGATGTTTTAGCCATTCCAATTTCCAGTGTTGCATCTGAATGTGCATTTAGCACTAGTTCATTGACTCCTAAACTAGTGCACTCTCTTATTTGTCTTCAAGATTGGCTTAGACTTGAACCTATTCCAATTAATGTCGAGTAAGATTTAGAGTATCTTGAGCAACTTGAAATTAGTAAGAATTTTATGATTTTGTATTCATTATATTGAAAATAATTTGTTATTTATATTGCATATCAACTAACAAATATTGTATATTTTTTCATAAATGACTTGTAGTAGAGCTGAGTCAAGCATTGTTGATGTGTAGTTATCACTAAGAAAATGAGGATTGAATTTAAAAATTTAGGTAAGATTATGTGTAGTTATCAATAAGCAAATGTAGTTATGTTGAAGAGGGCCATATTTGAAAGAGTAAGATTCTTAATTGATTCTCTTGTAAGGTAATAACTGAAAAACAATATCTTTTGGCTAATCTATTAGAGAATCTCTTGAATTATCCATTTTAGCTTAGTGCAGATGTGCAGCTTCCTCGAAATTTTTAAGAATAGATCTTAATTGTGGCAATGTTATATGTCCCCTCTTTATGGTTGCTCTCCCCTTTAATGATAGTTTATCTTAAGCAGTGGGTTAGTGAAGTAATACTATTTAGTATTTATTGCCTACTATAATTTCTGAATTCAGGTAGTTTCCTCATGTGTTACTTAGAAAGGGACCAACTACAGGTGGGTTGTTAATTGCTGTTCTTTTACTGCAGTTATGGAGGGAAGTGCTGCTACGCTACTACCTTTCAAGTTTGTTACCGTGTTTATTCATGAAGTTGGTGGTAGATTGATAGTGGTTGTTTTGCAGATTTATGAACTGGTTTATGGACTGTTTTAATATTTTATGGACTGTTTTACTTTTATGTTTTGGCGACTTTAGACTGTTTATGAAGAAACATTGTGTGGTACTGGTAGTTCTTTTATGGATTGTTTTTATGACTTCATTGTTGTTTGTGGACTTTGGTAGTTCTTTTATGTATTATGTTAAACTTATAGTTATACCATTTAATTTCGTTCGTGTTATTTATATTTTGAAATAAAAATTAGGATTGAATTTTTTTTTTCTTTTTAAAAATGTTCAATTTTAAATATCCAGTCATGAGTCATAAGAAAGAGAGCTTCAAAACCGAAATAACCAAACCGAATTTATAGAAATCTAACTGAACCGAATTTATAGAAATCGAACCGAACCGAATTTATTTAGGTTTGGTTACGGTTTTTATTTTTGTCAAACCGAAAATTGAAAAACTGAACCGATATTTAAATATCAAACCGAATAAACCGAATGCCCACCCCTAGTTAAGAGGCAAAGTTTATGGCTTTTTAATTATTTATTCATATTTTACATAAAGAGGGAGCCAAGAGGCAACATTATATGGCTTTTCAATTGTCAAAACGTTTTCTGCCTCTTTAATTTTTCAAAAGTTTTTTTTTTTTTTAAACAGAAGATTTCTTTTTCTTATAGAAGACCAGTAAGTAATATTACTTTATCTAGTAAGTTCTTTCTCTTTTCCAAAATTGATTAGTTAATCAAGTATAGCAGGGACCGCAGATTTATTAAGTGGGGCTTCCAATTATGATATTAATTCGCAAATGAATGAATTACCATATCACAATAAATTATAAATTATTCCACTAAAATTTTGTAATTGCACTCCTCGGTTTAATTTCAAAATCTACTATTACATTTTACTTAACTCCTCATGTTAGAATTACCGACACCAATCAATTAAATTAAATTCTCTGAAAAATTTAACTCATTAATTAATTTAATCCTTTATTTATAATGCTTAACTTATTTCACATGACAGATACAAAATCCACCTGCAGGGTTTTCATGTGAAAACTTATAAGCAACCATAAAGGAGTGTCTTCTATCTCAAGTTCGAGACATGGTTCTATCAACTAATTGATATTTCACTAAGTGATTTGTCATCATCCAACCTATCAGGAATATGTTGACTCATAAAAGAGTCTCACCTTTTAATAGATTAAAATGATAAAACAAATCACATAGATCATAATAATTATATCAAGATTAAGAATATAAGTACATGTAATGGTCTAGAGAAATCGTTTATTAATATTCAGAACATAAAGGAATATCTCTAATTGGTCCGTTCAATACATACAAGATGTACTTGCACAAGAAGTTGGAATATTATTACTCCCATAATTAAGATCAAATTATATTTAATCTTGTTCTACAATCATCAAGATGTGTGTCCTACCTCATCTTTGATTGTGAATATTAATTTATTACTTATAAGAACCGACAATTTTAATCTTCCATGCATGAGTTAAAATACTCCTTACAAAAAATTGTTTACTATATAAGTGAAGGACACACATGTTAACACAATGATTTATTCAAATAAAGATTTTATTAATAAAAGAAATAATCTTTACATGGGATGAAAATACAATACTATAACACAAACTACATGGTTAATACTATATCTCAGCACTGCTAACTACCGAAATTAACAACAAATAAGCAAGTAATTAACAATGAACAGCAAAGTTTCAGCTGGACAACTACGGCATGTGTGAGGGCAACTAACTGCTCAATAATAAACAACTTAACTCCTGACTAACTACCAAACGAACCTCTCAGTATTAGAGTAAATTTCATCCATGGTCACTTAACTTTGTGCCTATTGCACAAAAGTCATTTTTCTTTCGGTCATTACATAAAAGTCATTTTACTTTGCTCCGACCATCATAAAAGTCACTATGGCCGGATTTTACGATGATCCCACCGAAAAAATGATGTGGCAACCTTAATTAGTTCTTAATTTTAATTTCAGAGAATATAATATATTACTCATATCTTGATTCTTTTTATATGTGCCCAACCCGATTTTTCTTATGGATTATATAATGAAAGAATACCAATTTTTAATAGATTAGGCTACCTAGTGAAGTCCGTTTTAATTAAAAAAAATTGGTTGACATTTTTATGAAACTAAAATTATACTTATATATAAGGGAGGCTATCAAAATTTGATAGTTCTCACAATGACACTATGATAGTTTTGATTTTCTTCAAATCCTCTAAAATTTATGTGTTGGTAAATTATTTTTCTCCTCTAAAATTATGACATGTAGTTGATATGATTATGGTAATTTTAGTTTTTTTTAAATCCTCTAAAATTGTGACATGTAGTTGGTAAATTACTTTTCTCATCTAAAATTGTGACATGTAGTTGATAAAATTACCTTTCTCCCACTAAAATTGTGACATATTGTCGATAAAATTACTTTTCTCTCTCTAAAATTGTGATATGTAGTTGATAAAATTATTTTTTTCAAACATTTCTTGTTACTTGGGCCTTTGCATTCTGTATATCATAATAATATAATAAACTACTCTATTTATTGAGTTTGTCATTGTGTTTTTAATTGTTTGACTAATCGGTTAATTTTTTAAAAAGTTTTCATTATAATATTCAGTTTCTGATAAATTTCATATTATTTAATTAATTCAATTGATAAATATTTTATTTATTACATTACTTATATTTTATGACTTTTATTAACACAATTTTCAATAATATTATTTGTATAAATTTTTACAATACTTATTCGATGACAAAATCAAAAAGGTTTTATTTTAAAACCATCTTTAGCATATTGATTTATCTTTAAGGAATTAAAATAACTTACAAAAATATTATTATATATGTATTTCTATTTTATGTGTTTTGAAGAATTTATCTTGTTTATTACTCTTTTTCGATGTACCTCTCTGGCATATGAATGCAATATTATGAAATGTTTCATAAAAATATCAATCAATTTTTTTTTATGAAAATAAACTTTATTAGATAGTCTGATCTATTAAGAAATTGGTATTCTTCCGTTATATAATCCAGAAGAAAAATTAGATTGGGCACACATAAAAAGAATCAAGATATGAGTAATATATTATATTCTTCAAAATTAAAATTAAGAACTAATTAAGGTTGCCACATCAGTTTTTCGGTGGAATTATTGTAAAATCTGGTCATAGTGACTTTTGTGATGGTCGGAGCTGTAACACCCCGCAAAAGTCCTCCATGTGTTATCTCTTAGTAGCATGCTTATGGAATTGAAAAACTTGAAAAATTTTCTAAGTATCAAAAGGACTTAGTCTCATTTTGAGCTCCAAATCTTTGAGAATTAATTTTATGACCTTTTTGACCTTCGTTTGCTAATTTTTTTGTTGATATACGATGGGGCAAGTCGAAAGTACATCCCGGGAGAGTTTCGGAATTTTTAGACGAGCTTAAGGGCACGTTTGGGGTTGCGAAACAGTGAGCCGAGAAGATTATGATACCAAACGGTATCTACAATCACAAGCCTTTACCCGCAACAACAAAACAACAACACGATACGAGAAGCAAACATAAACTTAAAAAGAGTAAAAGATAGCTAACTTAACACAGAGAGAACCCATTAGGTAGCAACTAAAGAGTGTATCAAAACTCTAAAACCTCTACAAAATAAGTTAGCAAGTACCAAGTTCTTACCGTGACCGCTAAGGGAATCAACTCCACCTTACAACCATCGTTTCTAAGCAAAGATCAATAAAGGCTTTTCCAATTCCTACACTAATGGCTTATCCAAGCCCTACACTAAGGATGTTACACTCTCAAAGAGAGAAGAAGTCTTTTACATAATCATCATTCAAAAACTAGTAAGAAAAGACCTAAACGAGACTATATATAGCCTAGCTTATTACATGGCAAAATGACTAAGACACCCTTAATGACCAAGGGGTGGCCTTAGTATGTTGGAAAACACTATGAATTGTCCAAAATGCCTTTAAGGATAAGTGCCCAAAATGCCCTTAATGAAGGGAGCCAAAACCATGAACCAACAAAGTGTGGTCCAACCCAAGAGTCCTCAAGTCTTCAAGGGTCCAAGCAATCTTCCACACTCAGGTTTGTACAATGGCATGCTCATAAAGACCCCTCCAAGCATGATCCCGTGCCCTTCATACGACCAAAGCTTGATTCTTCACGTAGAAACTTTGAAGGATATCATCGAAAGCTAAGGCGACCATTTGACTTGTATTATCCCCCCCTCCTTCTTGAAAAGGATTCGACCTCGAATCTGTACCTTGCAAAACTAGAGAAAGGACAAAAAAACACAACATCCTCATGGCATGAGGGTTAGGATTAGCACAATAATAAACATCTTCACGCCAAGGTGACACATACTTGGAGTATAACCAAGGATCCTTTGAAGGGAATATTAAAAACTCAATGAAAGATGTACAAAGGATTTGGTTATGGGATTCATCAAGAGCTACGCTTTGCTTGTCATGTAGACCAAGCAACAAGTTGGGTGCACCAACATTACCATTTCTATATTTGGCACCGGGGTCAAACGGGAAGAGTGGCCATAGACACAGGTCTAGACAATACTTCCCTTTCCCGTGGTCTCCACCTAATCTAAATGGCACTCTCTCTACAATAGCATACATATAATCTAAAGCAAGTAGAGAGTAGATAAAGGTATCACTCAAATCGACTTCTACTAGGGTGCCCTCATGTGTGTACTCACTACTAGTTTCCCAACCATCACCATGAGTACTCTCAACAATAAAGTTACACAAAGTAGAAGAAGGATTAGCTTCCAAGACCACACATTCCTTTCCCTTAAGAGTACTCTCATCTTCCAAGAAGATATTTCCATCTTTAGGAGGAAGGTTGTCACACCATAGTGGGTTAGTATTAGGCTATAGCCTCCAAGGCAAGCTGTACCATCAACTTCACCACTAGGCTCCGTAGGAGTGTTTATATCATCTTCAAACAAGACATTATACCTAAAGAGTGCATTATCCAACCCACGGGAAGATTTAGAACAAGCAAGCTCCTCACTCTCTAAAAGATCAATATCGAGTTTCAAGGAAGTTTCAAGCACAAGATTAACCCAAGAAGAGCTCTCGGGTTCACTCCTATTTCCTTGACCAACATTTTCAAATTCTTCACTCACTTGAGATTCATTAATCATATCACACATAACCTCAAATGGTGGGCAAGTTTTACACACAAGTTGGTCAACACAATTTTCACACGACGATGAACTTCCATTCAACACAATAGTTTTAACACTAGGTGGACACAAATCAACCTTACAAGAAGAGTCAATTCGGTCATCTATAGGATCAACTAGTGTATCCACTCGCACAACATGTTCATCATCCACAAATGGAAAAAAATTAATATACTCACATGTAGGTAAGCTACTACTCACACTCAACCACACGATCATCATTCACATGCACAAAAGTGTAAGAGTTAGCTATTTTACCTTAAAGTTCATTAGTATGTTCGTCTTTACCTTGGTGTGAAGGTCCTTCAAGAACTTGGGCAGTAACTTATTTCGGGAAGCTCTCATTGCAAGTTGTTTGGATAAGAGGAATTGAATTTTGAGGGAAAAGCTTAGGTAATAATTGGCGTATAATTTTAATGTGCCGTTGCATATCTTCAAGATCATTATTGATGCGATCACACGTGGCCTTGAAATTATGGGCAGCCGTGGTACCTAACAAAAAAAAAAGACAACAACAAACAAAAGAAAACAAACAAGATTAATAGTAAAAGCTCCTCACCAACACTCGTAGACACTCACTTTTGTGATTCTCACAATTGGAGCGGCGAATATTGAAAGTTGCTTATACTCCGGTAGTCAATAATATGTCAATTCTACTTAGAGGTTGGAATAGATTCTTGTTTGATCGACTCAAGACAAAAAACAGAAAATTCTACTTACGAACTTGAAATAAAAAGTTACGATGAATTAAAAATGAGAAAAGCACACAAATAACGAAGACACGGCAAAAATGGATGCAAAAACTAATTCACAATCTAGTAGGTGATTACTAGTTGCTAGTTAGTACTAGAATCAAGAAATGAAACTAATGAAACAAAGAAAAGAAACTTTAATATCTGAAATTCAAGGTTTTTGGGAACGTTGATGACGTGGAACTTAGATGACATGGCAGTTTGGTGATGTGGCAATTTGGTGACATGGCAGTTTGCAATTTGGATTGGTCAAATTTTTAATTTGGGAGAGTGAAAAATCAGCTAAAGGAGGGAAAGCACAAGACTTAGAGCCTTTTTCAAAATTCAAAAGACTTTGACTTTCCTTGCACCTTTTTGGCAAGACACCTTTTTGAAAGTCTTTGTCTCCTTTCCTCTTTTGTTTGTCTTGGTATGTGCCCTTACTCCCTTTTGGTAATGAGTCTTTTTGAAAGTCCTATTGTGCCCTTTCTTCTTTTGTATGTTCTTTGGGACATGTTTTAAGACTAACAAAAGACTACACTCTTTTCTCCACTCTTTAAGATCAAACCACACCTATTGAATGTTCTTGTTCAACAATGAATGATGAACATGAAGAACAAAAAGAACAATCAAAAGAATGAAACTAAACCAAATGAACTTCAAATTGAATGATTTTGGATTCTTTTTGCTCACATTAAACTCCACAACACAACCACGCATTTTTCAAGCCACAATATCAACAAAAACCCTTCCAATTTCGAGCTTCACCTTACTAGTTTCTTCAACCTTAAACTCAACAATGGTGAACAACTCAAAACCACCCGAATTAAGCTCAAATCCAAGATCTAAACTCACTTAGTGTTAGGGAACAACAACCTAACACTAGAAACAAACAAAACACACTAAAATATCCTAAATCTAAGTCTCAAATTTCAGCTCAAACACAAAAACGGAACAGATTTCTTTTTTTTTTTAGATTTTCGATTTTTCAACACTTTTTTATTTTATTTTTCAACTAACAAGACCAAGAGTGATTTTGTTGGAACAAAATCAATCCTTGCTATGATACCAAACGGTATCTACAACACTAAAACAGTCTGCAAACAAGCCACAATCACAAACCTTTACCCGCAACAACAAGACAACAACACGATACGAGAAGCAAACATAAACTTAAAAAGAGTAAAAGATAGCTAACTTGAAACAAAGAGAACCCATTAGGTAGCAACTAAAGAGTGTATCAAAACTCTAAAACCTCTACAAAACAAGTTAACAAGTACCAAGTTCTTACCGTGACCGCTAAGGGAATCAACTCCACCTTACAACCATCGTTTCTAAGCAAAGATCAATAAAGGATTTTCCAATCCCTACACTAATGGATTATCCAAGCCCTACACTAAGGATGTTACACTCTCAAAGAGAGAAGAAGTCTTTTACATAATCATCATTCAAAAACTAGTAAGAAAAGACCGAAAAGAGACTATATATAGCCTAGCTTATTACATGGAAAAATGACTAAGGCACCCTTAATGACCAAGGGGTGGCCTTGGTGTTTTGAAAAACACTATGAATTGTCCAAAATGCCTTTTAAGGCTAAGTGACCAAAATGCCCTTAATGAAGGAAGCCAAAACCGTGAACCAACAAAGTGTGGTCCAACCCAAGAGTCCTCAAGTCTTCAAGGGTCCAAGAAATCTTCCACTCTCGGGTTTGTCCAATGGCATGCTCATAACGACCCCTCCAAGCATGATCCTGTGCCCTCCATACGATCAAAGTTTGATTCTTCACGTAGAGACTTTGAAGGATATCATCGAAAGCTAAGGCGGCCATTTGACTTGTATTAGATTAGCCCGCGGCGCCCTGCGGATCGCCTCACCTGGGAAGGTCAAGGCGATAGGCACAGCGGTGCCCTGCCTAATTCGACGGGTTATCCCCCGCGGCGCCTTGCCAATCGCGCTGGGCAAATTTCAGCTTTTCACCCCAAATCATTAAGGGTATATTAGGTATTTTCAACCCCTTGTTCATCTTAAACACGGGATTATACTCCCAAAATACCACATTATTGATATTTTCCTCAAAATTCACCAAGAACTCCTCCTAGGGTTTTAACCCAAAGATCAATACTACTCAAGATTTCACCGTTAGTTTTCAAAATTGATTCTAGAATCGGAATCCCCAAACCAAGAGCATCAAGAACATCTATTCAAAGTTGCGAATAGAGTCCCAAAAAATAACTGTTCATTCAAGGTTCCTAATTTAAAGTATGTGTGGTTGTCCTAAATCTTATGGGCATGATTTTGATACGAATTTAAACAAGATTTTTAATATTCACATAAGTATGTATGCTATTATAAGTGGGGTTTCATTTTAATACCAACAACATTCTTCGTGATATGATTTTGAAAGGGATATTGAAATATCATGGGGTTGTTTGCTTATATACCTAAATTGTTGAATTTGTGGACATGTGATTTGAATTTCAAAGGGTGTGATGAATATGAAATGTAAATTCTTAAATTTCCCCATGACAATGTTTTTGTACCCCACATGATACTCATATTAAACTACTGAGAGCATGAGTTTTATAAGCCCCACTGTACTACTTTACAAATGATGAAGTTTCTTGACTATTACGTTATGGGAATCTTTATGCATGTGTTTGATGTGTAGAAGTTTTATGTGTGTTCATACTATGATTTGCATAAGAGGTTTTGAGAATTGATGTGGTACTGATGACTTGTAAGTCGGGATATGACGATACCCCGCAGAGGAGTTGCCTCGAATGAAAAGAAGGAAAGAACGTTGTGAGTATGATGCATGTTCTGTCTTAAATCAAGCGTAAAGCTTAAATTGATGTGGGTTAGGTGGTTACCCGAAGAAATCACGAGTCAAACAACTCTATGCTGGAAACCGTGATTTGCCGACACGGGAGCTTGGTACCCTGCTATGTGATCTTGTGTACCTAGTACTATGTTATCCCAAATTGGGACCAATGGTTAGGAGCCCTACTTTGTGATCTTGAGCCCAACCACAACATATTGAATTGATTGGGGTTATGGCACCCTGCTGTGTGATCTTGTGTGTCCTCCCCTCACTAATATTCCAATCTTAGCGACAACCGAGGTTTGGCAGTTGGTGAAAATATGAAATTGTAGGGTGTACCACCTAGCTCAGTAGTGCTGCATTATTGTTGATAAATCATCATACTATGCCCATGTGTTTTCAAACGATTTTTCATTTAAGTGTTTTAAGATGGCTCTCACATATGTTATATAAAAGTTGTATTTTATTTTTGGATTACTTTGCATACCAGTACAATTGTATTGACCCCCTACCTTCTCAGGGTCTGAGGCTCAGTCAAGAGGTCTTGTTAAGCAGTAGAGCCACCAGTTAGCAGTGTGCAGTTGGTGAGCCTTCTTTTCCCCGAAAGGCCTGACCTTTTCAGACATTTGTTATTTATTTAGATTTGGGTCTACTGGGGGCCTTGTCCCAGTTTTCGATTGTGATATCTGGATTTGATGTATTAGAGATTTTGCAGACAGATGTTAGATGATGTTGATGAGTTGTTGAACTCTTTTGACTTTTCGGTAGTGTGATATTATAGGCCATGTTTCCGTACAAATCCATTTTTTTCTCATTTTCCCTTAATATTGTATGAACATGTGTGTGATTGCCTGTTGAAAAAGGGGTGCTCGGGCCATCACGGCTCAGGATTTCCCGTCACGGCCAAGGCCTCGGTTCGGGTCGTGACAGGAGCAAAGTAAAATAACTTTAGTATAATGAATAATAAAAAAATGACTTTTACATAATAGATACAAACTTAAGTGGTCTTATAAATGTAGCAAGAGTTTCAATTCTTTTGCTCATTAACTCAAATGGCAAACTTCTTCTCTACCCAAAACTCCCCCTCACACACAAATGTTGCCACCAAAGAACAAAGCCATGAAAATCACCAAGAATCCGTTGATCTTCCTAGTGAAAGAGGCTGGCTAAGTGATCAGATTTACCAATACAAAGGTACTTGGTATTCAACAAATGTTCTACAAGGTTTGCTAGTACTTGAGCAGCATCAATTTGAACCAAAACCTAATAGTGTCTTACTAGCCAGTTACCCAAAGTCTGGCACCACATGGCTCAAGGCCCTTCTTTTTGCCATTACAAACAGATCACAATACGACTATTATAGCACACACTCTCTGCTCTCTTCAAACCCACATGAGTTTGTACCCCATCTAGAGGCCTATGCATTTATGCACCCAACAAATCCAACACCAAACACTTGTCTCATACAATCACATCTTGCCTTCAATGCTTTGCCAGAGTCTATAACAGGTGATGACTCCAAATGCAAAATAATTTGTGTTTCGCAATGCAAAAGATGTGTTAGTTTCTTTCTGGTACTTTATGCAGAAATTAAGACCCAAAGACGTGCGTTTCAATTCTCTACCAGAAGCATTTGACCGATTTACTAAAGGGTATTCCCCTTTTGGTCCATTTTGGGATCATGTGATGGGATATTATAAAGCCAGCTTAGAATTTCCAGAGAGGGTTCTTTTCTTGAAGTATGAGGATTTGAAGAAAGATCCAATCTTTAATGCAAAGAGAATAGCAGAGTTCTTGGGGCAGCCATTTTCCTTGGAGGAAGAAAGTGAAGGCATTGTAGAGAGAATAATAGAGCTCTGCAGCTTTGAGAAACTGAGCAATTTGGAGGTGAATAAAGAGGGCACATACTCTGGAGCGTTTAGTCCTACTATTGCAAACAACATATATTTCCGGCGAGGCAAAATGGGCGATTTCAAGAACCATCTTTCAAAAGAAATGATTGAGGTTCTTGATGAAATCACAAAGCAAAAGTTGGGTTTTGATTTGATGACTACATCTGTCACTCCGCAGCAAAATGGTGAAGTGAATGAGTCAGACAAGAACCAAAGCAACTAACGTGGTTTTTGAGGTTCCTTTAACTCTTTTCTGTAGTTGTTTTGGTTATCCCCCGGAAGTCATGTTGCAAGCTTTGGTTCTGGATTCCAATAATTGTGGCTGTTTGTAATTTCTAATGCGTGGCAAACCTTTATCTCCTTCCTAGCCGGGGTGGAACTAGAGTAAAGATTACATGTTTGGTTGAATTCATTAATTTTTGTTCAAATTTCATATTTGTTTTAAGAAATTTGTAGGATAAACATAAAACAATGAAATAAAGCACTAGGGGAAAACATAATATGATAACTGAAGCAATAAAAACAACAGGTAAATGAAAAATATAATACTACTAGTTAGAAGAGTAATAATGCCATCCTGATAAGGAACTCGACAATACTCAACTACCTACTAACCTTCTACCATAATCTTCGACCTCCACATCTTCCTACCTAAGGATATGTCCTCAGTAATCTGCAAGTGTCATGTCCTGTCTACTCATCTCGCTTCAAAACTTCTTCAGCTTACCTCTACCCTTCTTTACATTGGCCCACTACAACCAACCTCTCACGTCTCTTCACTAGGAATATGCGCATCTTCTCTTTATGTGTCCAAACACTCAACCTCACCTCCCCATTTTGTCCACCACGAAAGCTACTCCCACCTTATGTCGCATAACTTCGTTTTTGATCTTCTCTCCCCTAGTATTCGCACACATCCATCTCAACATCTTTGTTTCGCTACTTTTATTTTCTGAACATGTAATTCGTGATCGGCCAACACTCCACTAACATGTCTCATTTAACCATCACTTTACAAAACATGCCTTTTAGGCTTTTAAGTCTTAATGATAGGAGTATATTCTTATCACACATACAAAACAATAGAAACGAGGTTCCGTTTCATTCACCCCTCTCGAGTACGATGTGTAACATGCACTACCTCTTCCACATACAAAACGGATTGAGAACAGCACTTCACCAACTCCAAGGTAAAAAAGAATTGAAAATAATAGATATTTTTATCCCTCAAATTTTTAAATTTTTTTATTTTTTTACTTTTTAAAAAAGAAGACATTTTTATCCCTCAATTTTTTTATTTTTTTTTTTAAAAGAGGAACTTGTGTGGGTACTTGTTATCAGATTTTCTTAGCATTAGAAAACATCATGACAAAATAATATTTCTTCCGTTTGGCTTTAACCTATCACTTTTTGGCATGATACACTTATTAAAAAATAATTATTATATGATTATTTTACCTTACTATCTCTATTAATTGATGTTTAGAACCCGATTGATCATAAATTTTTTAAGTAATTTTTTTGGAAAAAATTTGACAAATAATGTTTGGCCTTATAATTTGTCATTATTTGGTAACTATTTTTTGGCAAATAATTCAAATTCTCAAATACTAGAAAAAAAATAGTATTTGAACCAAATTTCATTTTCTGGGAACGTTTACAAGTGAAATATGTTTCCTAAATACTATCACCAAATACATGATGAAACTAAGGGAACGTTTACAAGTGACATATATATTTTGTTTGATGATTTAAACTCTTTTAACAAAAAAAAAAAGTTTTTTTAGCGCACAAATTAATAGTCATTCAAGAAAATATATATATATATTAAAATATATATTAATTTTAATTTGAATCATTTTAGAAATAAAAGTTAATAATAATCAACTCTACATATCCTTAATAGCTTTAAGAGTATTTCAGACATTTTGACAAAAAAAATATTTAAAAACATTTATTTACTATATATATCAATAATTTTTTTTCAGTTTCAGTATTTTTATACAAACACATAACTGCTTATTTTTTAAATAAGTTCAGTACTTTCAAAAATACTTTATAAAAGTCATTTTTTTATCAGCCTATCCACACATACCCTAAATAGTTCTTCATTCAATTAGTACTCCATGGTTGGCTGCAATTTGTAGTTTCTTCGACAAGTGTTGACCAATTCATTCAGAATTTAAAAGTCAACATTTCCAGTTGCACATGATTCTTGAACTCATTTTAATTTTTAATATTTCATCCGGCGTACGGGCACAATTTTTGCAGTTGAAATACTAATTTTGTGGGCAAAAATCATTTTTCTATCATTCATTATACAAAAATCACTTAACTTTTCTCCGACCCTCACAAAAGTAATTACGGATTTTACAATAATTTAATCATAAAAATAATACGACAGCCTTAATTAATTCTTAATTTTAATCTAAATAAATATATAATATATTACTCATATCTTGACCCTTTTTTATATGTGCACAATTCAATTTTCCTTATCAACTATTTAATGAAAGAATATCAATTTCTTAATAGATTAAACTAACTAATGAATACTATTTTCATCAAAAAAAAAATTTGGTTGCTATTTTTATGAAACATTTCATAATATTGCATCTATCTGCAAAAAAGATGCAGTGAAAAAGAGTGATAAATAAGATAAATTATTCAAAACACATAAAATAGAAATACATATATGATATTTTTTTTAAAAAAAATTATTTTAATTCTTTGAAGATTAATCAACATGCTAAAAGATAGTTTTAAAATAAAATCTTTTTAATTTTGTTATTAAATAAGCATTGTCAAATTTTTTACAAATAATGTTATATTAATAGTTGTGTTAATAAAAGTTATAAAATATAAGTACTTTAATAGATAAAGAAATTATAAGATATTCAATTTTTATATTTATCAATTGAATTAATTAAGTAATATGTAATTTATCAGAAACTAAATATTATAAAAAACTTTTAAGAGTATTAATCGATTAGTCAAACAATTAAAAATACAAAGACAAACTCAATAAATAAAATAGTTTATCATATTATTACGATATACCGAATGCGAAAGCCCAAGTGGCAAGAAAAATATGTATGAAAAAAATAATTTTCTCAATTAAATGTCATAATTTTATAGGGGGGGAAATAATTTTATCAACTACATGCCATAATATTAGAGGAGAAAAATAATTTACCAACACATGTCTCAACTTTAGAAGATTTTAAGAATATATAAATATAATTTTATTTCATAAAAATATCAATCAAATTTTTTTTATGAAAATAGTCTTCACAAGATAACCTAATCTATTGAGAAATTGATATTCTTCCATTATATAATTCATAAGGAAAATCGGGTTGGACACATATAAAAAGGGTCAAGATATGGCTAATATATTATATTCTCTTAAATTAAAATTAAGAACTAATTAAGGTTGTCACTGTTATGATATATATCAATTATAGTGAATGTCTATCAAGATCTATATGATGTCTATCAGAATTTGATATATCTGTCTTTTAGTGTGAAATTAGGAGCAAATTTTCCTTTCCCTATAAATAGAAGGGTTTCCTTCATTGTAAATCATCCCTAAGAGAGAAATAACAATTACTCTCTCTATTATCTCTAATGTTCTTCTGAGTTCTTTATTGTTTTATAACACATTATCAGCACGAGACTTTAGCGTCTCAAATTTGAAGGCTAAGGCTAAGGTATTATTTTTTATTTTCTTCCCTTTTCCATATGGCTAACAATCTTACGAAGTGTGAGTTTTGAAAGCTAAGGCCAAGGTATTATTTTTTATTTTCTTCCCTTTTTTCATATGGCTAACAATCTTACGAAGTGTGAGTTCGTTGCCCTTTAAAGTTCGGACAAGAACTATATTTCATGGGTGTTGGATGCTGAAATCCACCTAGATGCTATGGGTCTTGGAGACACCATAAAGAATGAAAATACAACATCTAGTCAAAATTGTGCTAAGGCTATGATTTTCTTGCGTTATCATCTTGACGAAGTTCTGAAAATTGAATACCTTACTACTAAGGATCCACTCATATTGTGGAATAGCCTAAAAGAAAGGTTTGACCACTTATAGATGGTCATCCTCCCAAAAGCATGATATGAATGGATATATCTGAGATTTCAAGACTATAAGTCTGTTCATGAGTACAATTTTGTCATGTTCAGAATTTCTTCTCAATTGAAACTATGTGGAGAGACAGTCAATGATAATGATATGATGGAAAAGACGCTCTCCACTTTTCATGCCTCGAATGTTCTATTACAACAACAATATCGAGAAAAAGGTTTCAAGAAGTATACTGAACTGAGTTCTCATCTTCTTGTGGCTGAACAAAATAATGATTTGTTGATGAAAAATTACGAGAATCGACCTACTGGATCTGCACCATTTCCTGAGGTGAATGATGTGCATGCTCACCATGCTAGGCGTGGAAAAGGTCGCTGCCCTGGTCGTGGACGTAGTCGTGGTCGTGGTCGTGATGACTAAGAAAGAAACCTTGTTCCGGGTGTTAATCATTCATCGAACAAAAAGAAAAAAGATGAGATACGTGAAGCAATTACTTGTTTCCGATGTGGTGAAAAAGGACATTATTCATGTGATTGTCGTGCTCTCAAGCACTTGGTTGATCTTTATCAAGCATCACTAAAGAAGAAAGAGAGAAATCCCGAGGCTAACTTTCTCTCTGAAAATGCTGTTGACATCACAAGCTTGGATGTAACAGATTTTTTTGAGCACTCCGAAGGAAAGATTGATCACTTGATTGGTGATGATTTCGTAAATATGGAAGAATGAATGATTTTTAATTTTGTTTTATTTTTATTGATAAGAGTTAGTGAATAAAGAACCATGTAAAAGTAGTTGTTTGCATGAATATTAGTTTTTGATTAGTATTGATTAGTTTAATTATATTATTATTGTTTATAATTGAGTTAAATGAAATTTTAATTTTGTCATTATTTATTGAAAAGAAGAAAAAAAAAAAACACGATACAATTGAAAGCAAATTGTAATCTGGAATATGTCTATTGTAATGGAAAGCAAATTGTAATCTGAAAAAAAAAAGTGATTGTTGGCTGGCAACCAAGGACCCCGCCTATGCCCTTTATTTCTTTTATTGTATTCTTTACGTTCCATACTATTGAATTATAATAATATTATTTCATTCTTTATCAAATATTTCTTTTCTATTATACAGAAGAGGTGGTTTCGATCACCTCTTCATAGATTTACTTTTTTACCTTCATTATTTATTATATTATACTTTATTTGTGCCGTAATTTATTATATTATTCCTAAGTAATTATTACAAGTCATTTATATATTAAAATTAATAATATTTTTTATTATATTATCCCTAATTAATTATTATAAGTCATTTATAGAAAATTAATAATATTTAATTAAAAAAATAGATATTTATAACGTTTGTTTCAGCTGCTTTAACCGTGATTTTACTATATCATTCCTAATTAATTATTATAAGTCATTTATGTATTTAAAAATTAATAATATTTTATTCAAAAAAATAAATTACTATATTACCCCCTATCATTTACTATATTACCCCTAATTGCTCCGTGATTTACTATATTATCCCTAATTAATTATTATAAATTATTTATATATTATAATTAATAATATTTTTTTATTATATTATCCCTAATTAATTATTATCAGTCATTTATATATTAGAATTAATAATATTTAATTAAAAAAAATAGATATTTATGACGTTTGTTTCAGCTGCTTTAACCGTGATTTTACTATATCATCCCTAATTAATCATTATAAGTCATTTATGTATTAAAAAATTAATAATATTTAATTAAAAAAATAGATGACATGTCTGCCTGCACTGGTTTCGACCAGTACTTCGTCATTTACTATATTATCCCTAATTGCTCCGTAATTTACTATATTACCCCTAATTAATTATTATAAGTCATTTATATATTAGAATTAACAAATTTTTTTATTATATTTACCCTAATTAATTATTATAAGTCATTTATATATTAGAATTAATATATTTAATTAAAAACTAGAAATTTATGACGTTTGTTTCAACAGCTTTAATCGTGATTTTACTATATCATCCCTAATTAATTATTATAAGTCATTTATATATTAAAAAATTAATAATATTTAATTAAAAATAGATGACATGTCTGCCTATATAACCCCTAATTGCTTGGTAATTTACTATATTATCCTTAATTAATTATTATAAATCATTTATATATTACAATTAATAATATTTTTTTACTATATTACCCTTAATTAATTATTATAAGTCATTTGATTTCGACCACTGCTTCGTCATTTATTATATTACCCTTAATTGCTCCATGATTTATATATTACCCCTAATTAATTATTATAAGTCATTGATATATTAGAATTAATAATATTTTTTTATTATATTACCCCTAATTAATTATTATAAGTCATTTATATATTAGAATTAATAATATTTAATTAAAAAAATAGATATTTATGACGTTTGTTTCAACTGCTTTAACCGTGATTTTACTATATCATCCCTAATTAATTATTATAAGTCATTTATATATTAAAAAATTAATAATATTTAATTAAAAAATAGATGACATGTCTGCCTATATTACCCCTAATTGTTCCGTGATTTACTATATTACCCCTAATTAATTATTATAAGTCGTTTATATATTAAAATTAATAATATTTTTTTACTATATTACCCCTAATTAATTATTATAAGTCATTTATATATTAGAATTAATAATATTTAATTTAAAAAATAGATATTTATGACGTTTGTTTCAACTTCTTTAACCATGAGTTTACTATATCATCCCTAATTAATTATTATAAGTCATTTATGTATTAAAAAATTAATAATATTTAATTAAGAAAATAGATGACATTTCTGCCTATATTACCCCTAATTGCTCAGTGATTTACTATATTACCCCTAATTAATTATTATAAGTTATTTATGCATTAGAATTAATAATATTTTTTACTATATTACCCCTAATTAATTATTATAAGCCATTTATATATCAGAATCAATAATATTTAATTAAATCAATGTATATTTATGTTTGTATCTCATCAATATCATATTTTAGTGTTAAAAAATATTTATAGTGTTGGGCTCGTGCTAACACGGGCCATGCACCTCTAGTAATATAATAATATCATATTGTTTGCATGTTAACGTTCTGAACAAAATGCATTTTTTTTCCTTAGTAAACTATTAAAGCTATTGAAAAATAGAATGCTAAGCTAAGCTAATCACATACTAAATGGACATACTCTCTCTGTTTCAAAAAGAATGATCTACTTTTCTTTTTAGTCTGTTTCAAAAAAAATGACCCATTTTCTTTTTTGGCAATATTTTAATTTCAACTTTCCACATGACATGTTTAGGATCACAAGATTAAAGGACATTTTGGTACATTTGACACAACTTTAATTTAAACCACAAAATTCAAAAATCTTCTTTATTTTCTTAAATTTTGTACCAAGTCAAAGTAGGTCATTCTTTTTTAAACGGAGGGAGTATTTTTTTTATTGCTTATTAAAGTGTGATTAACAATTTCTTACAGTATAAGCTCATTTTGTACAAAGATTTAATATATATTTTATTTGGTGTATGTTATTTTATTTGAAGATATGAATAATTTTCAAAGTAAGTTGTACAGTTGTGAAGATATTTGTTTGATTGATTCTGGCACTACACATACGATATTCAAAGACAAGAAATATTCTCTCATCTAAACGTGGGCAAGATTAATGTTACTACAATTTCTGGTAGTGCTAATTTGATTGAATACTTCGAAAAAACCATTATAATCTTGCCCAAGAGAACTAAACTCATCATAAATAATGCTATGTTTTCTCCTAAGTCTCGGAGAAACTTGACGAGTTTTAAAGATATCCGTGAAAATGGTTATCATATCAAGACAATTGATGAGATGAATCTTGAATATCTTGGTATCACCAAGAATGTCTCTGGGCAGACATGTGTTATTGAAAAATTCTCGATTTTATCTTCTGGCCTGTATTGGACAAAGATTTGTGCAATTGAGGTACATTCCATAGTAAATCGAAAGTTTACTAATTCCAATACTTTCGTACTTTGGCATGATCGTTTAGGACATCCTGGATCTATAATGATGAGACGAATCATAGAAAATTCAAGTAGGCATCCATTAAAGAACGTGAAGGTTCTTTCGAATGGTGAATTTTCATGCAATGCTTGTTATCAAGGCAAGCTGACTGTGAGGCCATAGCCAACAAAAGTTGGGATTGAGTCCCCCGCGTTCTTGGACGCATACATGGGGATATTTGTGGACTCATTCACCCACCTAGTGGATCTTTTAGATACTTTATGGTCCTAATAGATGTTTTCTCTAGATGGTCTCATGTGTGCCTTTTGTCATCTCGCAACTTGGCATTTGCAAAATTGTTGGCACAAATAATACGATTAGGGGCACAGATTCTCGATAATCAAATTAAGTTTATTTGCCTTGATAATGCTGCAGAATTTTCATCCCAAGCATTTAATGGCTATTGCTTATCGATTGCGATAAGAGTGGAACATCTTGTACCTCATATTCACACTCAAAATGGCCTTGCCGAGTCATTAATTAAATATCTGCAGTTGATAGCAAGACCATTGCTTATGGAAACTAAGTTGCCCACTTCTGTTTGGGGTTATGCAATTTTGCATGTTGCATCACTTGTTCGTCTTAGATCAACAAATTATCATAAATTTTCTCCGTTGCAATTGATTTTGGGTCAAAATCCTAATATATCTCATTTGAGAATTTTTGGGTGCGGTGTATATGTGCCTATAGCACCACCAAACCGCACCAAGATGGGCCCCTAAAGAAGGTTAGGAATTTATGTTGGGTTTGGATCACCCTCCATTATTCGCTATCTTGAACCATTAACGGGAGATATGTTCACTGCTTGATTTGCAGATTGTCGATTTGATGAGATGGTTTTTCCAAAATTAGGGAGAAAAAATAGTAACATCACAAGAGAAATTTCGTGGAAATATCCATCACTATCGAATCTTGATCTATGTGCTTCTATTTGTGAGCAAGAAGTACAAAAGATTATTCATCTGCAGAAAATTTCAAATCAAATGTCGGATGCATTTACTGATTTGAAAAGGATCACCAAATCACATATTCCTGCAGAGAATGTCCCAATTTGAATTGATGTCCCTAAAGGATCATCCACTAATGTCATAGCTAATGAATATAAAGCACACTTGAAGCGTGGCAGACCATTAGATTCTAAGAATCGAAATCCTAGAAAAAGAAAAACAAATGGTCAAGATGACACTACGAAAGATCCTCACATGGAAGTTCAAGATTTGAGCAATATTAATATTCCTGAAGGAATTAATGAGCCTGAGACTCAAGAAAATGAGGAACTATTCATAAATTCAAGTGATATTGAAATAGTAATGTTAATATTCTTAGTTCTTTATTGTTTTATAACAGCCACATCATTTTTTCGATGAAATTATTATAAAATTCGATCATAATGACTTTTAATGATGGCCGGAGCAAAGTAAAGTAATTATTCGAGAATAACATCAATTAGAGAAATATTCGATGAATTATCAAATTTTTCAAAAGATACTCGATAAATTTATCGAGAAATGGTTTGATTATCCCTACTCCCCACCCTCTTTTAAGCACAAAAAGTTTTCAGGCAACCCCACCCCAACCCCGCACCTGACACTCCATTTTTCTGTTTTTTTTCTCTTACACCCGCATCTCCAACCCCCACCCTCCACCTCTACCTCTATTACACTTCATCAATTTCTTCAAAAAAGAAATAAATATAGAAAAAGATTTATAAATTTTAATACACTTTTTTCAATTGATTATTGAGAAAAAAAAAATTATAACAAATTTGATGTTTTACATAGCAAAAAATTATCAAGACTATAAATCCATGGCCATTGTCATCAATTGAATTGCAGGGAGAGGGGTTGGGGTGATCTTGAAGAAGAAAGAAAAGAGGGTGGGGAGTATTTTTTGTGTTTGCAGGAGTGGGGTGGGGGCGGGGGTGGGGGCTGGGAAGAAGAAAGAAAAAGGGGCACGCGGGGTGGGGGGTGGATGGGTTTGATGAAGAAAGAAAAATGGGGTGGAGTGTATTTTTTGGTATTTATGTATATATATATATACTAGTTTAGGTGTACGCGTCTTGCGCGTGTACTTCACTTTAATGAGCTAAAACATTACACTAAATAGGATATTTGTTTAAATAGTAAAGATGAATATAATAATTAAATTTAATATCTTTTGAATATGTAGAGATGGAGAATTTATTTATTAAACTTAATCTTTACAAAAAAAAAAATTAAAATCGATCGGCATTCATCTACCATCTGTAAATTGCAACAAAACAATACAATAATAGAGACATCAAAATAATACAATTAAATCTAATCTTTACACACAAAAATTTTCTCAAAGTCGTCTGACACTCATCTACCACCTGTAAACAACAACAAAATAATACAATAATAGAGATATCGAAATAATACAACTAAACCTAAACTTTACATTAAAAAATTCCTCATAGCCGACCAACATTTATGTATCACTTGTAAAATACAACAAAATAATACGATAAAAGTGATATCAAAATAATACAATTAAACTTAAATTTTAAACACAAATTTTTTTTAAAGCCGACCGAGATTCATCTACAAACTGTAAACTACCACAAAATAACAAACTAATAGAGATATTACGATAATACAATTAAACCTAACTTTTACCTACAAAAAATTTCAAAGTCGACCCACATTCATCTAGCAGTTAAAATAAAACAATAAGATAATAAAGATATCAAAACAATACAATTAAACCTGACCTTTACACAAGAAATTCTTCAACGCCAACCGGCATTCATTCACGACCTGTAAACTATAAAAAAATAAATAATAGTGATCACAAAGTTTCGATTTTGATCCAACTAATTTTTATCTGAGCGAAAATTTTGACCCTAGCAGATGATTTTGAATTAAAACAAAGTAGATATATATATATATATATATACACACACACACATGTTGAATTATATTATGCTGACAAAAACAGTGAAGAAGTTGAGGGTTAGAACATCAAATATCCACCAATCTAGACATGCAATTGAATCAAGTTAGATGAACATCAATCATATTCTCCAATAGGCAAACCGGTTTGTTTTCTAGTTTAACGTACATTTCAATATTTATAGTAGTATTTCCTTAATAGAGTCCTATTTTAGGAGTATTTTTCTAATTGAACAGTAGAAAAAAAGAATATTAATAATTAATTCCCCTTCCATATATTTTAGCAGTCCTATATATTTTAAGAATTCTAGTAGAAAAAGAAAAATATTAATTGATTCTTCTACCATATATTTTATGAGTCTCGTATATTTTAGGAAGTCTAGTTAATATAATAAAAAATAATTAAATAATAAATTTAAAGAAATAGTGAAAAGACAGTTTTGTCTAAAGAAAGTCTTTTAACGAAGGACAAAAAGTTCAAATCACTTTTTTAAGAGTCTTCACACTTTTAGTATATTATAAATTATAGATATAGATATAGATTATAGATATATTATGTGAGGATTTTTTTAAAAAAAATAGTAACTTTTTACGTGGCAGCGACATGGCACTGATGTGGCAATGACATGACGCGAGTGTAGTGCACACTCCACTGTGAGAGTGGTAAGTGAAACTAATACACTTTAAAGATGTTAAGGAGGGAAAATAAATGAAAATTTAGTTACAGTAGTAAAGTAAGTTGAGCGGACAATTTCAGAGGGAAATGATGTTTTTTCTCCATTTCTCATAGTTGAGTGAATTTTGAGACATGAACAAGAATTAAATGTTATCAACCATGATATTATTTACACGGGATTTTATACATACATGTAAACTTCACTAATTCAGAGCACCTCTGTGCTTGATCCAGACATGCAGAAAGGAAAAGGAGAAAAGATGAAAAAGTTGTGAAAACTTTTTTCAGATTGTCATTTTAGGTATGTAAACATTAACAGTAAAGCAATGTAATAGTATATGTAAATGTAATAGTCTAACCAAAAAAAAAAAAAGCAATGTAATAGTATTTATAGACCTAAACTTGGCTTAGCTTACTAACTAATTCTACTGCTAACTACCCGAATTAACAACAAATAAGTAAGTAATTAACAATGAACAGCTAAGTTTCTCAACTAACTGCTAAACAATAAATAACTTAGCTCCTGACCAACTACCTAACGAAGCTCAAAAGTCTTATAAATGTAGCAAGAGTTTCTGCTACTTTTGAGCATTAACTCAAATGGCAAACTTCATCTCTACCCAAAACTCCCCCTCACTCACAAATGTTGCCACTTGCCACCAAAGAACAAAGCCATAAAAATCACCAAGAATCCGATGATATAATACTCTCTGAGCTTCCAAGTGAAAGAGGTTGGCTAAGTGATCAGATTTACCAATACAAAGGTATTTGGTATTGGAAAAAAAGTCTAGAAGGTCTGCTAGTACTTCAGCAGCAACACTTTGAGCCAAAACCAAACAGTGTCTTACTAGCCAGTCACCCAAAATCTGGCACCACATGGCTCAAGGCCCTTCTTTTTGCCATTACAAACAGATCACAATACGACAATTTTAGCACGCATCCTTTGCTCTTTTCAAACCCACATGAATTAGTACCCTATCTAGAGGCCTATGCATTTAAGCACCCAACAAATCCAACACCAAACACTTGTCTCATACAATCACACCTTGCCTTCAATGCTTTACCAAAGTCTATAACAGGTAATGACTCCAAATGCAAAATAGTTTGTGTTTCGCAATGCAAAAGATGTGTTAGTTTCTTTCTGGTACTTTATGCAGAAATTAAGACCCAAAGACGTGCGTTTCAATTCTCTACCAGAAGAATTTGACCGATTTACTAAAGGGTATTCCCCTTTTGGTCCATTTTGGGATCATGTGATGGGATATTATAAAGCCAGCTTAGAATTTCTAGAGAGGGTTCTTTTCTTGAAGTATGAGGATTTGAAGAAAGATCCAATCTTTAATGCAAAGAGAATAGAAGAGTTCTTGGGGCAGCCATTTTCCTTGGAGGAAGAAAGTGAAGGAATTGTAGAGAGAATAATAGAGCTCTGCAGCTTTGAGAAACTGAGCAATTTGGAGGTGAATAAAGAGGGCACATACTCTGGAGCGTTTAGTCCTACTATTGCAAACAACATATATTTCCGGCGAGGAAAAATGGGCGATTTCAAGAACCATCTTTCAAAAGAAATGATTGAGGTTCTTGATGAAATCACAAAGCAAAAGTTGGGTTTTGATTTGATGACTACTTCTGTCACTCCGCAGCAAAATGGTGAAGTGAATGAGTCAGACAAGAACCAAAGCAACTAACGTGGTTTTTGAGGTTCCTTTAACTCTTTTCTGTAGTTGTTTTGGTTATCCCCTGGAAGTCATGTTGCAAACTTTGGTTCTGGATTCCAATAATTGTGGCTGTTTGTCATTTCTAATGAGTGGCAAACCTTTATCTCCTTCCTAGCGAGGGTGGAGCTAGAGTAAAGATTAAGAGTTTGGTTGAATTCATTAATTTTTGTACAAATTTTATATTTATTTAGGAAATTTATGGGATACTATAAAACAATGAAATAAAGCACCAGGGGAACACATAATACGATAACTGAAGCAATCAAAACAACAGGTGACACTAAAATTGAAAAATATAATAGTTAGGAGAGTAATAATGCCATATTGACAAGGGAATTCGACAATAGCCAGCTACCTACTAACCTTCTACCCTAATCTTTCATGTCCACATCTTCCTATCTAAGGACATACACGTCCTCAGTAATCTGCATGTATCATGTCCTGTCTAATCACCTCGCTTCAAAACTTCTTCAGCTTACCCCTACTCTTCTTTATGCCGGCCGACTACAACCAACCTCTCACACCTCTTCACTAGCAATATGTGCATCTTCCCTTTATGTGTTCAAATCATCTCAACCTCGCCTCCCCATTTTGTCCACCACGAAAGCTACTCCCACCTTATGTCGCATAACTTCGTTTTTTATCTTCTCTCTCCTAGTATTTCCACACATGTATCTCAACATCCTCATTTCGCTACTTTTATTTTCTGAACATGTAATTCGTGATCGGCCAACACTCCACTAACATGCCTTATCTTACCACCACTTTATAAAACATTCCTTTTAAGTCTTGATGATATATTCTTATCAAACAAACAACAGAAACAAGTTTCTATTTCATTCATCCCTCTCCAATAAGATGTGTAACATGCACTACCTCTTCTACCTACAAAGGGAATTTTATAATGAATATTACTCGTAGTTCTTTCTGATGTTAGAGCAAAAAGATTGAGAACAACACTTCACCACACCAACTCCAAGTTACAAAAGAATTGAAAATAATGGACATTGATAATTAGTCAATTATAGGCGGTTGGGCAACATTTCCGTTGGTGCCGAGTCTGCCGACCGAATCAAACAGCGATATATCTGTTTTAATAATACTCAATTACTAAACCAACCCCATGAGTATACCTAACACGCCGCCGATAACTACCACGATCCCACTAGAACCTCCCGACCCTCGAGAATCCAGCATGGAAATTGAAAGCCCAGCCTACTCCTCCTTCAAGGACGTCCTTCTCAATAAGGAAAAAGAAATCAACCGTTCCTATAACATCTATGATGGTCTCCCATTGGAAAAGGATGAGAACGATGAAGATGCAATCGAACTAACCGACCAAGAAAAACAAAGGATCTATCAACCATGGAGTCTATCAGTAATCATTAAACTCTACAAGAAACGATTGCCACATGCCTACCTTAGAAACAAACTCACTGACCTGTCGAAACTGGGTGAGAACCTAATCCTCATTGATCCCAAATTCTCCCTAATTGAAAGCATGGAACGAGTCCTGAATGAAGAGCCATGGTTCATCACAGGAAACTTCCTTACCATTCGGAAATGGGAGCCCAATTTCGGCCCCCAGGAAGCGAGCCTCACCCACACTGCAATTTGGGCACGTCTACCACAACTACCAACCGAGTTCTACGACCAGCAGATTCTCGAGAAGATCGGAAGGAAACTTGGTACCTTACTCAAGATCGACACCTGCACCTCCACTGCGCTGCGCGGACGCTATGCACGCATTTGTGTACAAGTACCATTAGAGCACTCACTTAAATCCCACGTTACCATTGGCGCTCATAGACAAATGGTGATTTACAAAGGGGAGAAGATCTTGTGTACCAACTACGGCATGTTGGGACATACTCACGGGGAATGCCCTACCACCACGACACCAATCTGCGCCGGCACCCCATCCACCAGTGAAACTATACAGCTTCCTACGGATGGCCAATGGCGGGTCGTCTCCTTCCCAAAAAGAAGGACGCCCTCGAAGAGAAGCCTAGAACGGGTCAGCAACACTAAGTCCCAGGCCCAAACACAGGTAAAGGTCTATGACAAGACCACAGGTATGTTCACTGACCCTGCTTCAGCCCAAAACCTGAGTGGCCCAAATCAAATCTTGGATTGTGGCCCAACTCCCCATTATGGTGGCAGAGCCCTTCAAAATAAGCCCAAAAGGAAGGCCCCAACAATAGGTCCACTCCGGTACCACACGTGCACCCTAATGAGAATGCCCCAACCAATATACCCTCTGAATTTATTACCTTCAATAAATTCATTCCTTTGGGAACTGATACGTTGATTAAATGCGATGGGGCCTCTATGGCCACCCCTCCTCATAGACCTGCCCCTACCTTCACATTGGAGACTCCATCCGTCTCCACGGTTACTGGAAAACCCCTAAGCAATCCCTTCGCCATTGCCCTAAGCAATAATGAGAGCAAAACATTTGAAGTGACCGATGAGGTCACTTCAATTAACTGCCCTGATATTACTACTACTAATGTCACCTTGAAAGAATGGCCGGAGGAAGCTACTCACACCTTTTCCAAATCTACTACTGGCCTTTTCCAAACCTCTCCCAATGGACCCGAACTTGGAAAGCAGCACAACGCCCTATGCTCGAACAAAGTCGGACCACTGCCCTATGCTCCTCACTCTTACCAATCACTCCCCCACCTCCCCCAATAAGCCTTTTAGATTTGAGACCATGTGGTATTCACACCCTACACTTCAAAACATCATTAGACAATCCTTTCATGAACACACCTCCCTTGCCCATTCTATCCAACTCTTCCAGCATGAGGCCTCCATCTGGAGTAGAGACACATTTGGAAACATCTTTCATAAAATTAAAAGGATTTTAGCTAGGCTAGATGGCATCCAAAAGTCTGCTCATTACCACACCAGCCCATACCTCCATGACCTGGAAAACGACCTCATCTCCGATTACAACAGGCTTTTACAGTCAGAGGAGGGCTTTTGGATGGTCAGATCCCGTATTAACTAGCTCACATGTGGTGATGCTAACACCAAATTCTTCCACACTTCAACCTTGGTAAGAAGGAGGAGGAACAAGATCCACTTTCTTGAGGATGAGGCAGGTAGCATCATCTCTGATAAAGATGGTATTACGAACCACATATCCACCTTCTACCACAAGCTCTATACCTCTGACCACACCTCCATTGGCCTCCACAGGAACCACACTGGAGAGACTACCCACATCCTTACCTCAGCTCAAAGGGAGAACCTTGAACACCCTCTTAGAGACTTTGAGATCACCATTGCTCTCAAGAGCTTTAAACCTCTCAAAGATCCTGGGCCTGATGGCCTCCACCCCTCTTCTATCATAAATATTGGGACATTATAGGTGATAAAACAACAGTCTTTTGTCACAAGGTCTTCCAGGACTACACTATCCCGGAAGAGATAAACAAAACCCTCATCTGCCTTATCCCTAAATACCCCAATGCATCTTCAATGAAGAACTTCAGGCCCATTAGTCTTTGCAACACTTCCTATAAGCTCATCACTAAGATTATTGTTAATAGAATCAAGCCTATCCTGGGGACCATTATTGGCCACTCCCAGGCCAGCCTCCTAGCCAATAGAAGAGCTACAAACAATGTTATCATTGTTCAGGAATACATCTCCCATTTTAGGAAAATGCGTGGCAAACACCATAATATGATCCTCAAAATTGATCTTGAAAAAGCCTTAGATAGGCTAGAGTGGTCGTTCATTCATGAATCTCTCCACTTCTTCAATTTCCCTAACAAGATCACTAGACTCATCATGTCCTGTGTCACCACTAGCTCTCTCTCCATCCTTGTCAATGGGAGCCTTACTACCCACTTTACCCCTACCAGGGAGATCAGACAAGGCGACCCCATTTCCCTCTACCTCTTTATCATTTGCATGGAGAGACTAGCTAGAGCCATAGACCTTCATGTCACCAAAAAGGGCTGGACCCCCATCTCCATCACTATAGGTGGTCCAAAAATCTCCCATCTATTTGTTACAGATGACCTCACCCTATTTGTTAGAGCTGATACAGCCAACTGCAGCACCATCCTGTCTACCCTAGACCAATTCATCTCTCTCTCTGGACAGAAAATAAATAAAGCTAAGTCTAGAGTCCTCTTCTCTTCCAACACCACCAACCACAATGCTACCACTTGCTCTACCATCCTGGACATAGATAGGAAATCTGAGTTTGGCAAATACTTGGGCTTCCCTATCTTCCACAAAGCCCCCACTAATGCTGATTTCCAATCTATTATTGACAGCATGGCTAACAAACTTTCTGGTTGGAAAACCAAGCTGCTCAACATGACTGGTAGGACTGTTCTGGCTAAGGCTACCCTTAGCAGCATGCCCACCCACCTCATGCAATACATAAAAATCCCTAGGAAATTCACTAGCTCCATGGATAAAATGCAAAGAGACTTTATCTGGGGAACTGAGGATGGGAAGAAGAAATTACACTTGCTCAGTTGGGATACTATCACCAAGCCTAAGACCAAAGGAGGGCTTGGTCTTCACAAAACTGACATCAGAAATAGGGCACTCCATGCAAGCTTGGCTTGGAGGTTAGTCAAGAATCCTACCTCCCTATGGGGGGAAATCCTCACCTCTAAATATCAGAGACCCCCCAGGGGTCACTCGGCTAATAGAGTGGTGTCTAGCACCTGGAGAAATATTCAACAGGGACGGAACCAATGCCCCAAAAGTCTTGGATGGCATATGAACAACGGTGATAAGGCCAAGCTCTTCTTGGATAAATGGATCCCTCATAAACCACCCTTAAGAGAACTCATAGAAGGTCATCTTCCTCATAATGGGGATAACATCACTGTTAGCACCTTGCTAACTGATGGAGGCTGGAATCTCTCCAGCATACCCTTCGAACTCCCTCCGGCTATCCTCCAACACATGGAGGACACTCTAGCTCACTCCAACCCCACCAAAGAGGACATTATGTACTGGAGTACAACCCCTAATGAAAGATTCACTACTAATAGTGTCTACACCTCCATTGCTGAAAAAGGGAATGCCCAGCCTCCCTTTGATTTCCCTTGGATCTGAAAGATGCCAGCTCCCAATAAGATCAAGACTTTCATTTGGCTACTTGCCCATGGCAGGCTACAGACCAAATACTACTTGCACAGACTTGGCATATTGACCATATCTTCTTACTTGCACCAATGCCTCCACTTCCTGGAACAACATAATCAATCACATCCAAATGCATCCCATCTCCATAGGAAATTACTCTACTGTCAACCAGGCCCTTAAGGCCTGGAAACACTTACATAATGTCCAGTACAATGTGCATATTACTTGGGACCATCTGCTACCCCAACTCTTATGGACCATTTGGCTCACTAGAAATGACATCCTCTTTAACAATAAAATGAATCATGTTGACTGGAAACATGTTATTAGTATTGCTCAGGAATTCTGCATGATTGCTCTCCAAAAGGAAACGACCACTAGGGCAACTAAAACCATTTACCTTAAATGGGAGCCCCCCGGGGATTTATTCATGCTTAATACTGATGGGGCTAACCCATCCAATTTGGACAAGAGAGGGTTAGGAGGTGTTATTAGAGACCACAAGGAGGAGTGGGTTGTTGGATACATGGAATGCACCCCTCCTTCGACCCCCCTACATGTTGAGTTCAAGGCACTTCTTAGAGGCCTGAGGATTGCTAGTACAATGTGTATCAAACCTCTCATCATTTGTACTTACTCAAAGGAGCTTGTCAGCGCTATTACCCATGGCCACGAACTTTATACTAACCTGATTTTTTAGTGCAGGTTCCTCCTACAGGTGCTCGAGGCAACAAGAATCAGCCATACCTTCAGGGAACAAAATAGAGTCGCGGACAGCTTGGCTAAGGAGGGCAGCAAACTCATGCAACTTGGCTCGCCAATTATTTTGTCAAGCCCACCAGCTTCTGCAGTACCTTTCGTAGAAGCGGACAAGGAAGGAAAAGTTTTTGATAGGCTAATTAATCCTTCTATTTTGGACCTACATGGCCGGGATGTGGCTCATGCTAACTCATCTAAACCCCCACCCCCCAATGCTTCGAGTGGAGCAGTAGCTCTACCCATTGATACTCATGTTTAATGCTAACTCATCTAAACCCCCACCCCCCAATGCTTCGAGTGGAGCAGTAGCTCTACCCATTGATACTCATGTTTACCTTGGCTAATATGTTAATGAATTGCCCCCCTTTTAACCAAAAAAAAAAATACTCAATTACTCATCTTCTCTGGATAGCTTCTTTTTTCAGCGTCTAGAGATACTTCAAAGTTTTTTTAAAAAAAAAAAAAAAGGTGGAAGGGGGTGGAGATTAAATAGTTCTTCATTCAACTATTACTCCATGGTTGTAAACATCATGTCCCTAAAATATCAGAGTCAACGTTAAGTATTTGTCCTATATATACCCACGAAAAAGAGATCCAATTTCCTCTTATATATTGAAACCACTAAATTCTCTCGCATTTCCTGGATGTGACTAGAAGTTTTTCTTTAGACCATATAGAATAGGAATTGAGAAAAAATTTCCTTTGAAGTTGCTTTATTATAAGGTGAATTCTTGGATAGCTGTCATGACTAATGAGGTCTAGAATATACATACAACAAAGACTAATCTGTTCTAATAAAAAGTTACCAAATTGCTAGATCTGTGTGACCATCTTTTGTTGCACAAGCTCTAAACATTCTGATTGTGTGCACATATATCTCCTCTCCTTCCAACTATCTTTTTTACTTGTCTTCAAGCAGAAGCAGCAGTAGCTAAATGTCCAAAGCTGTCAACAGCTACACATCCAACTTAGAAAATCTCATATCTAAATTCAATAACATAATTAAGTGTGGGTGACACAAGTCTTAATAATTGAGTGGGGGTGACAATTACTTTATTAAGGATTAAGAAAGTAAGAAAAGTTTGAAAATATCCCACAAGTTTTTTAATTTACACTTTGATCTAATGTGAAACGTAATATAACTAGAAATGTAGGGGAAAAAAGACACGTTTCTCTCTCTTCTTATTTATTGAAGTTTTCTCTCTATTCATGATTTTTGTTGTTCATTTTTGTTGTTGCTTTATTCATCATCTTCTTCTTCATTATCATCATCGTGTTCTTCATTATCATCTCTTCTTGTTCATCATCATCATCTTCTTGTTGTTGAACATTGTTGTTACAGCTATTATTGCTACTTGATCAAATTTTTTTAGGTCAAATTTTATTCGTATATCACTTGAAATTACTTATAGGTGATTTTAGTAAGTAAAATTATAATTTTTAGTTGAATTTCTCATCTGGGTGCATCTGCTACTGCTATTTTTTCAACAGTAGATAAAATATGTAACGTGAATCCAACAAATGAGTAATCTGTTGCACAGATGAGTAATCTGTTTCAACATATTGACTAATATGTTGCAACATATTGACTAAGCTGTTGCAACATATTGACTAATCTGTTGCAACATATTGACTAATCTGTTGCAACATATGAGTAATCTGTTGCAACATATATGACTAATCTGTTGCAACATATTACTCATCTGTTGGATTTGTATTATAGTGTTGTAACATGAATCCAACATATGGGTCATCTGTTGCAACAAATTAGTCATATGTTGCAACAGATTACTCACTTATTGCAATAAATGACTCATATATTGGATTCATGTTGCAGGTTCTATCCATTGTAGCAGTAGCAAATATACCAAATAAAAAATTCAACAAAAATCATAATTATACTTACAAAATCACCTATGAAGTAATGTCCAAGTGATATACGAATAAAATTTGACCTAAAAAAATTCTAAAAATTTTAACAAGGGCACAACGAATAAGTGAAACACATGAAAAATTTCATGAAACAGGTAAAGAAGACAAAAATAGTGTATCATACATCAAATGCAATAGGATCGAGGGTACAAACGTTTGAGTTCTCCTAAAAACATTTAAGTTTCCTAGTATTTTAATTGCTTTCTAATGGACAACCCATCTATTATAACAGATTTCTATCTCTTTGATAATTTACAACAGATGAATCATCTGTTGCAACGTGTTAGTCATCTGTTGATTCAAATTAAGTAATTATTAGTAATAACTAAATTGATTTAGCTAAAATTAAAGACAAGTCTTTAAGACAATGGGACAAACATTTGAGTTCTCCTAAAAATGTTTGAGTTCCCTAGTATTTTAATTATTTTCCAACAGATCACTTATTTGTTGCAACAAATTAGTCACCTGTTGCAATAAATGTTTATAACAGGTTAGTCATTTGTTGATTCAAATTAAGCAATTGTTAATAATAATTAAATTAATTTAACTAAAATTGAAGACAAGACCTTAGACAAGGGGAAAAACGTTTGAGTTTTCCTAAAAAATATTTGAGCTTTAGTATTTTAAATTGTTTTTCAACACATATTTGTCTATTTAGTAATTTCTAACAGATGAGCCATATGTTGCAACAACTTAGTCATCTGTTGCAACAGATGTCTATATCTGTTTAATAATTTTCAATAGATGAATTAGTTGTTGCAACAAGTAAGTCATTTGTTGCAACAGATGTCTATATTTGTTTGGTCATTTTCAACAGATGTTTTTATTTGTTTGGTCATTTCCAACAGATTACTCATCTGTTGTAACATGTTAGTCATCTATTGATTCATATTAAGTCATTATTAGTAATAACTAAATTGATTACTGAAATAAAATATGAATTAATAAGTTCAATTACAGTTTCAATTAATCTCATGATAATTACACGATCAACTAAGTATGTTCGTCCTGAGTAGAGTGATCAATTGACCAATTTTATTTGAAATGATTCAAACTAAGTCATCATTAGAAATAACTATATTGATTTAACTAAAACTAAAGATGAATTAGTAAGTTCAATTACGATTTCAATTAATTTCATAGTAATTACATGATCAATTAAGTGTTTCGTACTGAGTAGAATGATTAATTGACAAATTTTATGTGAAATAATTCAAATTAAACCAGTATTAGAAATAACTACATTGATTTAACTAAAATTAAAGATGAATTAGTAAGTTCAATTATGATTTCAATTAATCTCGATAATTAAATGATTAATTAAGTGTTTCATCCTTAGCAGAATAATTAATTGACCAATTTTATTTTAAATGATTCAAATAAAGTCATTATTAGTAATAACTATGTTGATTTAACTAAAATTAAACATGAATTAATGAGTTCACTGACAATTTCAATTAATCTCATCGTAATTACATGATTAACTAAGTGTATTCGTCCCGAGTAAGGTGATCAATTGAATAATTTTATTTGAAATAATTCAAATTAAGATATTATTAGTAATAACTAAATTGATTTAAATAAATTAAAGATAAACTTACAATTTCAATTAATCTCATAGTAATTAAATTATCAACTAAGTGTATTTGTCATGATTAGAGTGATCAATTGACCAATTTTATTTGAAATGGATCAAATTAAGCCATTATTCGTAATAACTAAATTGATATAACTAAAATTAAAGATGAATTGATAAGTTCACTTACAATTTCAATTAATCTCATAGTAATTACATGATCAACTATGTGTATTCGTCTCGAGGAGAGTGATTAATCGACCAATTTTATTTCAAATGATTCAAATTAAATCATTATTAGTAATAAATAAATTGATTTTGACTAAATTAAAGATGAATTGATAAGTCCACTTACAATTTCAATTAATGTATTCGTCCTTAATAGAATGATCAATTGATGAATTTTATTTAAAATGATTCAAATTAAGCAATTATTATTAATAACTAAATTGATTTAACTAAAATTAAAGACAAGACCTTAGACAAGGGGACAAACATTTGAGTTCTCTTAAAAAAATTGAGCTTTAGTATTTTAAATTATTTTTCAACATATATTCCATATGTTTGATAACTTTCAACAGATGAGTTATCTGTTGCAACAACTCAGTCATCTGTTGCAACAGATGTCTATATTTGTTTGATAATTTTCAATAAATGAACCATTTATTGCAACAAGTTAGTCATTTGTTGCAACATATGTCTATATTTATTTGGTCATTTCCAACAAATGTCTTTTTCTGTTTGAACATTTCCAACAGATGTCTTTATCTGTTTAGTCATTTTCAATGGATTACTCATCTTTTGCAACATCTTAGTCATCTATTGATTCATATTAAGTCATTATATTAGTAATAACTAAATTTATTTAACTAGTATTAATAAGTTCAATTACTGTTTCAATTAATCTCATGGTAATTACACGATCAACTAAGTGTGTTTGTCCTGAGTAGAGTGATCAATTGATTAATTTTATTTGAAATGATTCAAATCAAGCCATAATTAGAAATAACTATATTGATTTAACTAAAATTAAAGATGAATTAGTAAGTTCACTTACAATTTCATTTAATTTTATGGTAATTACATAATCGACTAAGTGTTTCGTCTTAAATAGAATGATCAATTGACCAATTTTATTTGAAATAATAAAAATCAAGCAATTATTAGTAATAATTAAATTAATTTAACTAAAATTAAAGATGAATTGATAATTTTAATTACGATTTCAATTAATCTCATAGTAATTACATGATCATCGAAGTGTATTCGTCTTGAGTAAAGTGTTAATTGACCAATTTTATTTGAAATGATTCAAATTAAGATATTATCAGTAATAACTACATTGATATAACTAAAATTAAAGATGAATTGATAAGTTCAATTACGATTTCAATTATTCTCATATTAATTACACGATCATCTTAGTGTGTTCGTTCTGAGTAGAGTGATCAATTGACTAATTTTATTTGAAATGATTCAAATTAAGCCATTATTAGTAATAGCCAAATTGATTTAATAATTACAATTTCAATTAATCTCATAGTAATTACATAATCAGTTAAGTGTATAACATATTGCAACAGATTTAATCTGTTACAACAGATGAGTCATTTGTTGAAAATTATCAAACAGATATACACATATGTTGCAATAGATTAGTCATCTGTTGTAACAAATGTCTTTATCTGTTGGTTATTTCTAGCAGATGACCAATCTGTTGCAACATATGACTTTATTTGTTTGTTATTTCCAACAGATTAATAATTTGTTGTAATAGGTGACTAATTTGTTGCAACAGATGTCTTTATCTGTTTGGTCATTTTCAACAGATTACTCATCTTTTGCAACATCTTAGTCATCTATTGATTCATATTAAGTCATTATATTAGTAATAACTAAATTGATTTAACTAGTATTAATAAGTTCAATTACTGTTTCAATTAATCTCATGGTAATTACACGATCAACTAAGTGTGTTCGTCCTGAGTAGAGTGATCAATTGACCAATTTTATTTGAAATGATTCAAACCAAGCCATAATTAGAAATAACTATATTGATTTAACTAAAATTAAAGATGAATTAGTAAGTTCACTTACAATTTCATTTAATTTTATAGTAATTACATGACCAACTAAGTGTTTTGTCTTAAGTAGAATGATCAATTGACCGATTTGATTTGAAATAATTAAAATTAAGTAATTATTAGTAATAACTAAATTGATTTAACTAAAATTAAAGATGAATTGATAATTTAATTACGATTTCAATTAATCTCATAGTAATTACATGATCATCTAAGTGTATTCGTCTTGAGTAAAGTGTTAATTGACCAATTTTATTTGAAATGATTCAAATTAAGATATTATCAGTAATAACTACATTGATATAACTAAAATTACAGATGAATTGATAAGTTTAATTACGATTTCAATTATTCTCATATTAATTACACGATCATCTTAGTGTGTTTGTTCTGAGTAGAGTGATCCATTGACTAATTTTATTTGAAATGATTCAAATTAAGCCATTATTAGTAATAGCCAAATTGATTTAATAATTACAATTTTAATTAATCTCATAGTAATTACATAATCATTTAAGTGTATAACCTATTGCAACAGATTTAATCTGTTACAACAGATGAGTCATTTGTTGAAAATTATCAAACATATATACACATATGTTGCAATAAATTAGTCATCTGTTGTAACAAATGTCTTTATCTGTTTGTCATTTCTAACAGATGACCAATCTGTTGCAACATATGACTTTATCTGTTTGTTATTTCCAACAGATTACTAATTTGTTGCAATAGGTGACTAATCTGTTGCAACAGATGTCATTATCTGTTTGGTCATTTTCAACAGATTACTCATCTTTTGCAACATCTTAGTCATCTATTGATTCATATTAAGCCATTATATAAGTAATAACTAAATTGATTTAACTAGTATTAATAAGTTCAATTACTATTTCAATTAATCTCATGGTAATTACACGATCAACTAAGTGTGTTCGTCCTGATTAGAGTGATCAATTGACCAATTTTATTTGAAATGATTCAAACCAAGCCATAATTAGAAATAACTATATTGATTTAACTAAAATTAAAGATGAATTAGTAAGTTCACTTACAATTTCATTTAATTTTATAGTAATTACATGACCAACTAAGTGTTTTGTCTTAAGTAGAATGATCAATTGACCAATTTGATTTGAAATAATTAAAATTAAGTAATTATTAGTAATAACTAAATTGATTTAACTAAAATTAAAGATGAATTGATAATTTAATTACGATTTCAATTAATCTCATAGTAATTACATGATCATCTAAGTGTATTCGTCTTGAGTAAAGTGTTAATTGACCAATTTTATTTGAAATGATTCAAATTAAGACATTATTAGTAATAACAACATTGATTTAACTAAAATTAAAGATGAATTGATAAGTTTAATTACAATTTCAATTAACATGTTGCAACAGATGAGTAATCTGTTGGAAAAGATCAATCAGTTAAAGACATTTGTTGAAAATGACCAAACATTTATAGACATCTATTGCAACAAATGACTAACCTGCTGCAATAGCTAACTCATCTATTGAAAATTATCCAACAAATATAGACATCTGTTGCAACAGATGACTAAATTGTTGCAAAATATGACTCATCTATTGGAAATTATTAAATAGACAAGATATATGTGAACTCAGAACCAAAATGAGCCACAAAATTTAAAAAGTGACCAAAATAGGTTACCTATTTAAAAAGTTACCAAAATAGGCTAAACGTAATAATTTATTACGTTTTCTATTTTTTCTTAACGGTCAACTAACGGAGTTGATATTTACAAATAACGTAAGAATTTCTTACGTTTTTCATTTTTTTCTTACGTTTTACACGATGACCGAGGAAAAAAATGCGGTGAATTATCAAATCAATTAAAAAAATACTAAAAAATGAGTTGTTCAATATAACAAAAAGTTATGTTCTTAACTTTTTTATAGCAGTGGTCCCCCACCCACAATTCCTTTTTCCACAAATGTCCCATCACTTCTACATTTTCCTATTTTTATATATGATAATTATGAATTTTTTTATTAGTTAAATTTATTTATATTTTACATGTAGTTCAAATAATTTATTTTTTCCTCTATGTAATAATTTTTTACGTTTTACATAAAAAATTTAAAAAATAGAAGTATCAATTACCTCATTAACTTAATAATTTTCTTATATTTATTCTATATAAAAAAAATAATCACTTCTATCCTTAATTATCCGATTTTTCTCTAAAAAATATTATACTTTTGAGTTTTCCTCTGCTCCAAAATAGTGAAATGTTGAATTATCGTCGATCAAATATGCTACTATATACAAGAATTATATTTTTTTGGTGTGTTAAAAATATGAAATTATTTTTTTCGGATAGTGATTCATCGTAGTTTTTGATTAGTGTTTCGATTAGGATATTGAGGAGACTCACATGCACAAATACGTTTTATATTATAATTAATGGAGTAAAAAATCACAATTTAATTTAGGAACACTCCTAAATTAATATAAGAAAATATAGTTTTTTTGGAACACTCCTAAAAATATATAATTCTTGTATATAGTAGCATATTTGATCGACGATAATTCAACATTTCACTATTTTGGAGTAGAGAAAAACTCAAAAGTATAATATTTTTAAAGAGAAATCAGATAATTAAGGATAGAAGTGATTGTTTTTTTATATAGACTAAATATAAGAAAATTGTTAAGTTAATGAGGTAATTGATACTTCTTTTTTTAATTTTTTTTTATGTAAAACGTAAAAATTTATTAGAAAAAATAAATTATTTGAACTACATGTAAAATATAAATAAATTTAACTAATAAAAAAATTCATAATTATCATATGTAAAAAGAGGAAAAAGTAGAAGTGATGGACATTTGTGGAAAAAGGAATTGTGGGTGAGGGACCACTGCTATAAAAAGTTAAGAACGTTACTTTTTGTTACGTTGAACAACTCTTTTTTTAGTACCTTTTTAATTGATTTGACAATTCATTGTATTTTTTTCCTCGATTATCGTGTAAAACGTTAGAAATTCTTACATTTTATATTTTTTTTTATAAAACAAAAAATGTAAAACGTAAGAAATTCTTACGATTTTGTAAAAGTCAACTCCGTTAGTTGACCGTTAAGAAAAAAAGTAGAAAACGTAATAAATTATTACGTTTAGCCTATTTTGGTAACTTTATAAATAGGTGGCCTATTTTGATCACTTTTTTTATTCCATGGCTCATTTTGGTTTCAAGTTCTATGTGTTGAAAAGCAATTTAAAATACTAAAGCTCAAATATTTTTATGAGAACTCAAACATTTGTCCCCTTGTCTAAGGTTTTGTATTAACGACTTGTCTTCAATTTTAATTAAATTAATTTAATTTTTATTAATAATTGCTTAATTTGAATAAACAAATGACTAACCTGTTATAAACATCTGTTGCAATAGATGACTAACTTGTTGCAACAAATAGATAATTTGTTGGAAAATAATTAAAATACTAGGGAACTCAAATATTTTTAGGAGAACACAAATGTTTGTCCCATTGTCGTAGAGACGTCTTTAATTTTAGCTAAATCAATTTAGTTATTACTAATAATTGCTTAATTTGAATCAACAGATGACTAGCATATTGCATCAGATGATTCATTTGTTGGAAATTATCAAACAGATAGAAAATCTATTGTAACAGATAGGTCAACTATTAGAAAGCAATTAAAATATTAGGGAACTTAAACGTTTTTAGGAGAACTCAAATGTTTGTCCCCTTGATCCTTTTGCGTTTGATGTATGTTATATTATTTTTGTCTTCTTTACCTGTTTATGAAATTTTTCATGTGTTTTACTTATTCATTGTGCCCCTGTTGAAATTTTTTTAAAAAAATTTAGATCAAATTTTGTTCGTATATCACTTGGACATTACTTCATAGCTTATTTTGTAAGTAAAATTATAATTTTTGTTGAATTTCTTATTTGGTGTATCTGCTACTGCTACAATGGATAGAACCTGCAACATGAATCCAACATATGAATCATCTATTGCAACAAGTGAGTAATCTGTTGCAATATATGACTAATTTGTTGCAACGGATGACCCATATGTTGGATTCATATTACAACACTATAAAACAAATCCAATAGATGAGTAATCTGTTGCAACAGATTAGTCATACATGTTACAACAAATTACTCATTTGTTGCAATAAATTAGTCATATATGTTGCAACAGATTACTCATTTGTTGCAACAAATTAGTCATATATGTTGCAACATATTACTAATCTGTTGCACATATTAGTCATATATGTTGCAACAGATTACTAATCTGCGCAACATATTAGTCATATATGTTGCAACAGATTACTAATCTGTGCAACAGATCAGTCATATATGTTGCAACAAATACTCTTCTGTTGAATTCACGTTAAATGTTTTATCCATTATTAAAAAACAGCAGTAGCAGATACATCCAGATGAGAAATTCAACTAAAAAATAACAAACATTAAAAAAAATAACAAAAAACATAAAAAAATAACAAACACCAACAAATCAAGTTCCTCATTTTCGTCATAACTTAAAAGCCCTAATTTTTTACTTGTGAAAATCGAAAAGAAACGATGAAGAACTCGAAGTTGTTGGCGCCGGGGAATGTTGTCACGTCGACTGACGATTGAAAGTAAAAAAGGAACGGGCAAGAACTCAAAACTATTTGTTGCTAGAAGTTGAAGTTGCACAAGATTGAAGGGAGAAATTTGAAAAGTTGTTGGTTGGGAGAAGTTAGAGAGAGAAACTATTGATAGAAAGAGAGAAGAGAGAGAGATTGATTTGCAGAGGGAGGAAAGTTTTGTGGGTGTAGGTTAATTTGTATTTTTGAAAAGATTAAAAAGTTTAGAAAATATTAGTCAAGTCCACAATTAACTTAATCAAATTTTTAAATTATGATTGACCCTTTAAACTGGTCAATGTCACCAATCCTTCGTTCAAGACTTAAAAGACACATTTTCTTCAATTTTCTCAAGTAAGTTACAGTGTACAAAATTAACGCGACTTTAATTTGAAATTTAGAAATTCACTTAGTTAACATATATACAAATTATAAAGAAATTCGTAGATTATCTTATGCAAGATAAAAAATAAAAAAATTAATATCTACATAAATTACTCCCTCTGTGGTTATTTTTTTTATACATGATTCCATCCTAAAAAGAATATTACATTTTCTTATTTGTTAGACATAATTTTAATTTTATTGATAAGATCTCATTTAATTAAAGTTAGTAATATAAAAAAAGAAAACGGAGGGAATATTATAATATAGAATTTAAATTTTGTGCATTATTATCTATTTATTTTTTTATTAATTTTTATGTAAAAAATTTACAAAATTAAATAACCTACAATAGCATATCAAATTTATTTTGTTCAATAAAAACTACATTACTAGTAGTTGCGTAATTCTAACGACCTACTACCAAACAGCCACTTGCTTTTTTACCCTGCATGTCAATCGACTGAGCTTTACTTTGTCGTTATCGACGAGGAATACTTGCACATTTCACCGGAAACATGTGGCATCTCCGGCAATTTATTTGCTCCATCTTACTTGCTTTAGCCCTCTACTCTTCTCCTCAGGTAATAATTGAACAATACAGTCTGTTTTTTCCCTGTAGTAATGTTAAACCCTAACTTATTTAATAGTACCAATTTTTGACAGGCTCGGGCAAATCCATCCTTATCAATCAGACCCACTTCGCCTTTCTCTATCGCTCTTGAAACCCTTCAAAATCAAATCCAGTAATTTCTCTCTCTGATTCTTATCTACGTTTTAGTAATTTAGTATTTTTTTTTAGAGTTTAGGGTAAAAATACACTTAAATTAGCTCAGTATTTTGAGTGTCATATCTAAACTATCAAGTGCGGGAGTGAACTATAACCCGCTATTTATCAAACCACACATGTCAGATAGGAAAAGCGAACAATTGGTAGTTGAAGTGTGCTTTGATAAATAATCGGTGATAGTTCATGCATACGGGAAAATCTCGTACACCTGTAGTGTATTTTTTGCCGTAAATTTCTCTCACTTATTTCAGTACTCCTTTTTAGTAATTTTTTGTTTTTTTGTTAGAGTTTCTGGTCAAAAACACACCTAGAGTAGCTTGGTTTTTCGAGTTTCCTGACTGAACTATCATCAACTATTTATTAAAACATACATCCATGTAGTACAAGTGAACAATTGATAGTTGAGGTTTAGCTAGGAAACTCAAACACCGGATGGTTTAGGTGTAAAACTTGGAAAATTGATATTTTAGGTGTGTTTTTGACCTTTAGCTCGTTTCTTTTAATTGTTTTGTTCTGTTAATCAAACCCTGGTTGAAATTGAGTTCCTCTTGTGTATGAATACATTTCCATTTAGGTACACATTTCAAGATGTGGAGTTGCTACGACGTGCACTGACGCATGCATCATACTCAGGAGAGAACAATAGAGCTTTCAGCATTTTGGGGGAGAAGGTGATTGAGGGTTCGGTTTCTCTGCAATTGCTTAGCAAGGACATCGACATGCGCCCCAAGGATCTCAACCGGGCTATTGTGGATCTGTCCACCAATGTGGTATCATCGTGTGTTGCTGACGGAGGACGCTTAGGTTTACAGAAGATAATCAGGGTTTCACGGAAGACCAATTCGTCGGCTCCTGCAGTGGTTTGTGGTGCTTTCAGGGCGGTGTTCGGAGCAATTGCAATTGACAAGAGTAGCTTGGACAGTGCGGGGAAGGTGTTCTTGACAATTCACGGGAAAGGCATGGAGAAAGCTATGGCAATGTAAGTACCCAACTATTGTTGATGTTGGCTGACATATTTCTAGTCAGGGGAACTTTGTTTATTATGTGTTGAAGAGTAGCCACTGTGTGTTTAGCTTAGTATGCACTATGTAACTAGTTGACTTCGTAAACTTGAACTATGTTATGTATCGAAATCATTTGTGTCCACTGCAAGTGGAATATTTTTCTTTAAAACCGAGACATCCACAAGGGTCGGTGGCACATGGTTCAAGACACTTTGGCTTGAAGCCATGACCTGCGCCTAATGACAAATTGTGTGTTGCGCTCTTACCACTAGTCCAAATCTCTTGAGGGCCACTGCAATTTGAATATCATTTGAGCCGCAAAATTAGTAAACAGATTGATGTGAGTCATCTGGGATAATTGCATTCCCACTGTCTAGCAGTCTATTATTCAAACAGAATGTTATTTATTTCACATAGATCATGGGGGGTACTATGGTTAAGCTATTGAAGCAGGTATGCTTGATTGGAAAAAATACATTACTCTCTTTGTTAATAGTTGGTATTTATTGTAGGCAAATTCCATTATTCCATAAAAATGGTAATACCAGTAGTAGTTTGACAATTCTTTTTCCCTATGATCACAAGATTTGTCCAAGTAAACGAATACCGTCTTTCCTAATAATTTTCCAATTTATCAAATTTACTTTTGCTTTTTTCCAGTTTATCTGGTCAATCGATATGTGTGTTGTACCTATGTTTCATTATTTTGATCATTTAGTAGATCAGGCTTTTATTAGTATTTGAATCACTTAAAATGACTGTCTCGGTGTGTGTAACGCAATAAACAAGTGTTGATAGACATTTCTCTATGCATACATGAGTTGACACTTCACTTGATAAATGTTTTTCAATATGTCCAGCACTACTCAAGTACTCTTTATTAACAGGAATTGCCTTGCCTTCTAATTAACAAAACCCACTGAGAAGGTTGGCCTAACATGAAAAAAAATCACTATTATTGTCAAACACATTTCATTCTCAAAATATGTTCTTAAAGCACTATTTTGTTCAAGCAGATTGTGCAATTTATGGTGATCAATGGACAATCATTTTCTGATAACAATATCAGATAAGGACAGCTTGTGACATATAACTAATAGTTTATTTGAGTTCGATAACATTTGCGATCTTTGTGGTTAAAGTATGTCCTGGTGATGATGAGATTTAACTGGAGCTTTAGCTAGCTCGGGAAGTATGTTTGAGTCTCTATAGAAAAGTCTCGTTTTAGTATGTTATCACCGACAACTTAAACAATTCTTTATGTTTGGAGGAGATTAATCAAAATTCACACCCAAGGGTGTGACCTAGTGGTCAATGAAGTGGGTTGAGAAACTGAGGTCTCAGGTTCAAATCCTAGGAGAGGCAAAAAAAACTTTAGGTGATTCTTCCCATCTGTTCTAGCCACGGTGGACAGAGTTGATTGGTATTTGTTGTTGGTGGGAGGTGGCAGGTATCCCGCGTAATTAGTTTGAGGTGTGCGAAAGCTGGCCCGGACATCACGGTTATCCAAAAAAAAAAAAAAAGATCAATCAAAATTCAGATTTAGGGGTCGCTTTCTTAACAAACAACTTAAGTCAGATCTTTAGTGATTCTTATGGATATTCTTGCATTTATCTCAGATGTAGTTTTACATTCCCTGTTATCCCTGGTAGCAATAACTAGAGTTTTCAAACCTGCTTTCATTAATTCATTTGTCTTTAATTGAGCTGAGGGTCTTTCCGAAACAGCCTCCTTACTTCACAAGGTAGGGGTAAGATCTGCGTACACCGCACCCTCCCTGGACTCCACTTGTGGGATTACATGGGGTATGTTGTTGTAGCAATGACTGGACTTCTTTTTCTCGCTATGAATAGTCTTACGGATGCCATGTAACTCATTTGTTTATAGCAGTTAGGTATATTAGAAAATACTGTAGCATTCGAGTGTCTTCGCTTTGATGGGCTTTTGTTATCTACTGTAGGTTTTTATTATCTATTGATCGGCTCTGCCTTATAATTGGGTACGACTTGGACCAAAAGCTTTCAAGTACTGTCAATATGATGGATATTTTAGGTGGCCGGTGCCATCTTTTGGCATCAATCATGAGTTGGCAACTAATTCTGATTTGCAACTTGATAAAGTAGAAAAGATTGATATCTTTGGTCGTGGTTTTTAACGACATAGGAATTTGACATCACTTGATACATTGGTGCATGTCCATTTCACATTTCTCTATATGTTTTGGTTTTCTGTCTTTGCTGAGGATGAAAAGCCATATCAGAAAATCATCTACACGTCTTTATGCTTTAAAGCAGGTCCATCTGTTGCTTGATCTTATCTATTTGTCATCTGAAACTTGAGCAAACCTTAACTTCATTTGGAAATCTGACGAATGCTTTCTTCTTTTGATTAAATCTTTTAAGGAAGGTATGTCAGTGGTGTCACATTTTTTTGTTGCACAATCTAAAAGGCTTATATTAAAAAAAACCTGTGAGGATCCACAAGAAAATAAAATAAAAAGATGAACAAGGATATTGGTCCCCTTAGAAAAGGACTACTATCCACTCAAAAGTTTCTACAAATTCACTTGATTCCTCGTGCATAATGCCTAATTATGTGCTGGAGACGCGGAGCAGAATACTATGTGGTGCTCAGCCCCAACTTCAGTTATAAGGCTGGATATTTGAACAAAAAGCCAGGATTGATATTTTAAAATGGAACAGTATTCCATCAACTTTTTATTTTCAGGAAAAAAAAAGAAAAGACAACGGTTGGAGTATGTACCTACTGATTTTAGTGTTTTACTCTAATAGTTGTCTATCAGTGAAACAAGTCAACTAGCGTGGTTCGCGTAAGTAAAAATGAAAATAAGTATTTTTACGTGGAAAACACCCGGCTCAAGAAAGAGGTAAAAAACCACGACCTGTACCGGATTTAACCCCAACTTCACTAAATACTCACAATCAACAAATTACAACACTTCTTGTGATTTTGTTTATTAAAACTTCTAACTTCCATTTCTACACGAATACAAATCTTCCCAAGATAAGTGTTCCCAAGTCTTCGAGTTCCAAAACTTGAACACACAACTCCTAACTCAGTTTATAACTCACTGAGACAAGAAATAAAATACATTACAATTCAAAGAACCAACCTACTATAGCGTCTACGACTTGCTAAGTAAAGGACCAGGTTCTTCTTCAAGTTTGGTGGTACCAGGTTCTTCTTCAAGTTTGGTGGTGAACTGATTTGTTGATTGATGATTTTCTTTGTCAGTGCTTGAGTGGAACTATTGAATGTTGTTTCTTCTATTTAAGCCAACTCCTGATAGAGTCATTTGGATGATGTATTCTTTTATCTTCAATAGGACTCTACCAGATAGTTTCACTCCTGTTGTAGTCGTCTATCACTTTGACTGAATAGAACTCTTCTACTTCATCTCCTAGTTTGGCAGAATTCCTTGATCAACTCAACCTCTAGGTGTTTGTACTTATCTCTTCCTCAATCTTTTTTGCCGTATGTGATAAGCATTGGTAAGATATTTGAGTATCCTTGCTTATCCACTTTTGTCCTAACGCCTGCCAGCCTTGCATCATGCAATTTCATGTGAGAACCAGTAACTTCAACTTCTCTTCTTCACTTGTATGGACTAGCTTGCACAACATGCTTCATTCATATGTCTATCATCAAAACTTCAGATTCCCTAACAACAACAAAAGCAAATTGTAATCGTATGCGTAGTTGGGGACACGTGTCACCATTTGGCATAATAATGAATTCAATATTTTTGACGTGAAAATATATTATGATATTTTAATTAATGTCAGATTTAAACTTATACTTATCTTTATTAGTATAAATATAAATACTATAATTTTAAAGATTAAATTTATCGAATTTTGCAAGTAAAGCACATATGGAGCAGATGGAGTTATTTCTTTCTTAACTAGCCGCGTATGAAAAATTTGGATTAAGAAAGAGCGGGCTATACATGGTGCAAACTCGGACTAATTTGTGTATGAAACTTGGATTATACACCTCCTTTTTAAAAAAAAATAAACACTTTTTTTTAAAAATAAGCAATTTTGAGGATAAATAAGTTTGACCAATCCAGTAGATCCATAGACCGTGGAACAAATAGGGTGGGTAGGTTTAAGCACCACACTAAACGTATAGACGTGAATCCCCCTCGTTACCCTACGTGCGACTTTGCACCGGCCTCTAATTTTTGACTCTTCTTTTTATTGACTTTCTTGAGTCAACGTCGTATAGATTTGGTCACTTAACTTTTAAGAATTATTTAGGAAAATAATTAACTTTTGTTTTATATCAATAAAATCATTAAATTATTGTCGGGTTTTTTATTTAATTTAATTTATCATGTCAGATTTTCTTTTTAATGACAAATTTGGTTGAGTGAATTTATTTGAGGAAATTCCAAAATTGAGTAATTTTACTAATGACAAACAAAGTTGATTGATTTTACTATATAATTTTTCATAGTTGAGTGAAACAGGAATTAAATGTTATCAATCATTATATTATTTAGTGAGAATTTAATACATATATGTAAACTTCAGTAATTTAGAGCACCTTGATCCAGACATGCAGAAAGGAAAAGGAGAGAAGAAAAAGTTGTAGAAGCTTTTTTTCGAATTTTCATTTCAGTTATATAAACCTAAATTTGGGATTAGCTTACTAACTAAATCTACTGCTTGTTAGATCATGCACAACGAAAGTAACAATTTTACAGGATCAATAACTTACATATAATCCAGACAATATAAATTATCAAACAAAATTGAAAAAACTATTTACCTGTTAAAGCTTTCACACAATTTGTTCACTATTTTTACCTCTGGGGCTACAATCTTCTACTATATCCTGACTGACTTTGTTATCAAACTTGTATGGACAAGTACTTTTGGATTAAAAAAGAATATGTCCAGAAAAACTGTATATTTCTTCTTAGCCAAAACCCCTATATATTCTTATTAGGAGAAAGCCAATAAGAAAAACAAGACAACAAAAGTTTCTTACATTTCAATTATTTATTCTTGCTTTACATAAAGAGGGAGTCAAGAGACAAAGTTTATGGCCTTTTAATTGTTTATTCATACTTTACATAAAGAGGGAGCTAAGAGGCAACAATATATGGCTTTTCAATTGTCAAAACGTTTTCTGCCTCTTTAATTTTCCAAAAGTTTTTTTTTTTTCTTTAAACAGAAGATTTCTTTTCCTTATAGAAGACCAGTAAGTAATATTACCTTTTCTAGTAAGTTCTTTCTCTTTTCCCAAATTGATTAGTTAATCAAGTATAGCAGGGACCACAGATTTATTAAGTGGGGCTTCCAATTATGATATTAATTCGCAAATGAATGAATTACCATATCACAATAAATTACAAATTATTCCACTAAAATTTTGTAATTGCACTCCTCGGTTTAATTTTAAAATCTACCATTACATCTTACTTAACTCCCCATGTTAGAATTACCGACACCAATCAATTAAATTAAATTCTCTGAAAAATTTAACTCATTGATTAATTTAATCCTTTATTTATAATGCTTAACTTATTTCACATGACGGATACAAAATCCACCTGCAGGGTTTTCATGTGAAAATATATAAGCAACCATAAAGGGGTGTCTTCTATCTCAAGTTCGAGACATGGTTCTATCAACTAATTGATATTTCACTAAGTGATTTTTCATCATCCAACCTATCAGGAATATGTTGACTCATAAAAGAGTCTCACCTTTTAATAGATTAAAACGATAAAACAAACCACATAGATCATAATAATTATATCAAGATTAAGAATATAAGTACATGTAATGATCTAGAGAAATCGTTTATTAATATTCAGAACATAAAGGAATATCTCTAATTGGTCCGTTCAATACATATGAGATGTACTTGCACAAGAAGTTGGAATATTACTACTCCCATAATTAAGATCAAATTATATTTAATCTTGTGCTACAATCATCAAGATGTTTGTCCTACCTCATCTTTGATTGTGAACATTAATTTATTACTTGTAAGAACCGAGAATTTTAATCTTTCGTGCATGAGTTAAAATACTCCATACACAAAATTGTCTACTATATAAGTGAAGGACACATAAGTTAACACAATGATTTATTCAAATAAAGATTTTATTAATATAATAAATAGTCTTTACATGGGATGAAAATACAATACTATAACACAAACTACATGGTTAATAGTATATCCCAACAATCTCCCACTTAGACTCATAACCATGAATGCACAATTTTAACATTCATTTCTTCCATATGCATATCAAAAACCTTTTGGGTTAAGCCCTTTGTAAATGGGCCCGCCAAATTGTTCTTCGACTCAATCTTCAAAACTCTCACATCACCTCTTTGAGTTATATTCCAAATCAAGTGATATTTTCTCTCAATATGCTTACTTCTTTTATGGTTTCGTGGTTCTTTCGAGTTTACAACTGCACCACATTGTCACAATAAAGTGGTAGTGGTGTTTGAACCGAAGGAACAACTCCAAGCTCTTTCAGAAAGTTACCGAGCCAAACAACCTCTTTTGCTGCCTCAGAGGCAGCTATATATTCGGCTTCCATGGTAGAATCAGCAACACATGATTGCTTGATACTCCTCCAAATAATAGCTCCACCTCCTAAAGTAAACACATATCCTGAGGTAGATTTTCTAGAATGTCTATCCAACTGAAAATTTGAATCAGTATACCCAATAGGTACAAGATTTTCGGAGTGAAAAACAAGCATGTAGTCCCTAGTCCTTTTTAGGTACTTGATTATATGCTTAACCACAGTCCAATGTTCTTGCCCAGTATTAGACTGAAATCTTCTAACCATGCCAACAACAAAGTAGATATCTGATCTAGTGCACAACATAGCATACATAAGGCTCCCTACAACAGAAGCATAAGGGACCGCATTCTCTCTGTCTCATTGGTCGTTTTGGGCGACTGATCTTTTGATAGAGTAATTCCATGCCTAAAAGAAAGAAGTCCCCTTTTTGAATTTTGCGTGCTAAACCTTGCAAGAATAGTATCAATATAAAGTGCTTGAGATAAGCCTAATATCCTTTATTTGCGATCTCGCATAAGCTTGATCCCAAGGATATGAGTCGCTTCTCCCAAGTCCTTCATATCAAAACACGTGGACAACGACTCCTTAATAGAATTCAACATGCTCACATTATTTTCTATGAGAAAAATGTCATCTACGTACAAAATAAAAAATGCTACTGTCTCCATCCCATTTTTTATAAACGCATGATTCATTTTCACATTGATTAAAACCAAAAGTCTTAATCGAATTATCAAAACAAGTATTCCATGCTCTAGATACTTGTTTCAAATCATAAATGTATTTTTTAAGTTTACAAAACTTATATTCATTACCATATTACCATTTTCCATGAAACCTTCTGGTTGTGCCATATAAATGCACTCGTCAAGACTTCTATTTAGGAAAGCCGTCTTGACATCCATTTGTCAAATCTCATAATCATAATGAGCCACAATGGATAAGAGAATCCTAACGGATTTAAGTATAGTTACCAGCGAAATTCTTTCCTCATAATCAATTCCTTCTTTTTGAGTAAACCCTTTCGCAACAAGCCTAGCCTTAAAAGTTTGTACTTTTCCATCCACACCTCTCTTTTTCTTATAGATCCATCTACAACCAATGGGTTTGACTCCTTAGGTGGTTCTACAAGTTGCCAGACTTGATTGGAATATATAGACTCCATTTCAGATTTTATAGCAGCAATCCACATTTTAGCATCTTTATCATGTAGTGCTTCGGCGTAATTAAGAGGTTCGGTATTAGGATCCTCAAGGATTCTATAATACGATTCTCCCAAGTGCAAACCGTAAAGGTTTTCTAATAATTCTCCCTGGTTTGCGGAGAAATTTTAACTTTTTGAAAGAAGAGTCGCCACTTAATTTTGAAAAGGAATTAAGAAACCTTTATAGAGTTACTTAAAATGTTTCAAAATAGGAAAATCATTTTAAGTTAGAGATTCTAGATAAGCGGTTCCTATTAACGTTTTAGGAAGGTGTTAGGCACCTAAAACGTCCGCTAACTTGCGGTTATCCGATCTGTTTGAAAATATTTTTTTTGATTAACTTTGGAAACTCAGTTTGTTGAAAAGAAATTGATTAAGGAAAAGGTTTTTGCGAAAATCAGTTTTTAGTGACTTAGTTAGGGATTTAACTAGGTTCGCAAAGAGACAAGCAAAACAAGTATAAAGGAGAGGGGAAAGGGGGAGTAAGTGAGGGATTTAGGCCATTGAGCCCAAACCAATAAGACCTGTCCTAGTCTAATTGGGTTTTTGACCCATTTCACCTGTCCTAGTCTAATTTTCAATCCTTTGTGGCTCAAATCTGCTCCACATGTATTAAATACAACTTTGGCTTCGAGGCTGAAATGAATGAATGAATAAATAAGCGAATAAAAATAAACAAGGACAACAATGATTAACTAAAATAAAATAAAATAACAAATGAGACTTTTGTCTCTTAGCCGCTTCGAATGTGAGATTTCGACCCCTCCTTCTTCTTTCGACTCCTCTTACTTGTTCTTTATAATCAGCGTTCAAAGTCTTCTAAAGGGGGTGGGCCTCAATGGCCCAATTCATAATGTGAGAGTCCAATGGGACTCCCAAGCGGGTTCATGCAAAGAAAAAGGTGAATGAATTAATGTATGTTCTCAAGAGTCCTTACATTTATAGATAAATTATTCAACAAAAAATACAACATTTTAGGCAAAGGAAAACAGTGATTCACTTGCTACCTATAAACATGTGGACTGTAAAAAATGTCTAAATACATCAATCTCAAGATTATGAAAAGTATGACTTGCAATCGAGTCAATTAGTTAAAGAATGTGTCAATCATAACACTCACACAAATAGATCCACACACTACAATCTCCACATTATTTCAAATCAATGTTAAGGAGCTTAATTGACCAAGTCTCCACTACTTTTGATCACGTATGGTACCAATATAATCATAAAATTTTTAGAAAAGAGTTAAACCAGATTATTCAACGAATATATGAGGCAAATCAATTCACTGCCTTAAGTTGGGACCCAAAAAAAAGAAAGCTAATCAACGATGGGAACAGTCAGCTTTAAGGAAACTAAGATCCTGTATTATTTGTATCAAAATAAAGATAAGAGTATTTTCATAACATGATACTTGTAGACATTAAAGACAAAAAGTAAGGATTTGACACCTGAAAGGTAAATCCCAGTGTTTTCTTCTTGACATTGTAAGTCAGGGAAAACAAAGTGAAGAGTCCTCTTTTAACCAAGAAACGCCGAGACGAACGATGCTAAAATGTGCGTAGAACTCAAAACATCTTTTGCAAAATATCACTCGAAAAAGACATAAAATTTACATCATTCCATAATAACCAAGAGATATAAGATTTACATCATTCTATAATAACCATTCTGAGCAATTAAGTATCAACAGAGTATGAATAATAGCATCTCTAGAGAGGGTCAAATAACTTTGAATAGAGCAAATTCCGGGCAAATTTGCGCAACGTTCATCAAAGCACAAACTTAACGTCCATCATCAAACCAATCATGACACAGGTAAGATGACGGAAAAATAATTTAATGCCTCATACTCTAACAGTACCTACACTAGGGAGGAAAATTAACTTGAACATGCAAAGGGAATGTATTTTCTTTTAGCTATAGCAACTTACAACCAACAAGAAATGAATGTGTTTAGAAAATTGCAAAGAAAACAGTGAACATCTCAGCATACCAAAACGTCAATTGTCACCATATAATAGCGAGATAAAGCTGAAACATTTAAGAACTGAATGGAAAGAACATTACCTGTTCGGGGAGCAGCAAAACGGGAACAAACGAGCTATCAGCATCGTCTCAACCACTAGAGATCAGACCTCAATCTTTCAAACACCAAGACGAAAGTAGTGAGAACAAAACTCCCTCAAAATCCTCTTTGATGAAAAGAAAGAGACCCCCCAGATTTTCAACTACGATTTTCGACCTAAATTTCGAAACAGAATTCGAGTTTCCAAAGCTTTTTCTAAACATAATTTCTAGACCCTCCAATTCTTCCCCTGTTAGAACCCTAGAGTCAAGACCAAAAAAACTCTTCCCCTCACAGTGACCTGATCGGTCTTTATATAGGGCTCCAAATTCGGGGGGAATGTAGGTGTTTCGAAAGGGGAGTAATTCAAAATTTCACTCGGATCAGGATACCCCTAACAGATTATACCCCTTTGTACAAAATTCTTGGATGATTACCAAATAGGTGGACCGATCACCATTGGAAAAAATGAATCCCCCCTTCTAACTACTAAAAAACACCCAAATATGTACCAGATTCGTACCTCTATCCCGAAATTCACGGAATTGAACGTTGGAGGACACCTCAACACTGTTCTAGAAGGTTCAAAATTCCTCGACGTATGCATTCACGTGGGGGTCACGCAATCCGTACGACCTAATGGTGAAAGGATGTATGTGGGTTTTTTTTTGGGTTAAAAATGGGTCGAACTTGGGTCGATGGATTTGGGGTCGATTTTGCGATTGTTGCTGTTGTTCTCTGATATTCGATGTTGCTCGCCGTTGTTTGAGCGTATTGTGAAGAGAAGGGCTGAAGGATAATCGGGTATTTGGAGCTGAAGGGATCGGGTTTCACCGTTGTTGGGGAATGGGTCGTTTGGTTGAGATCGTTTGTGGCTAAGGGTTTGAAAGTGGGTGTTGTTGAGAAGATAAGGGGGGTTTGGGCTGGGTTCTTAAGAGTATTGGGCCAATTTGGGGGCTGGTAACAAAAGAGTGGGCCACGGGTTGGTCTTGAAATTGGGCCAATTGGTCTTGGTTTTCTTTTTGGGCTGCGGGGAAAAGATAAAAATGAGGGATTGGTGTGGGCTAAAACTAATATGATGTAAGATTATTTTGGGTAGATTAGGGATTCGGATTATAATTTAGGTAATTAAATTTAAATTTTAGCCAAACCGAATACCAATTGGTCAATTGTATCACAATTAAGGCCAAATTGATTCCAAATTATGGTAAAATTTAATAAATTGACCAAATCAAATCGAATTTCGATACGAATTAACACCCTGTTTAATCTTGAGCTTCTTGATTCAATAAAATTAAACGGATATTTACCCAAATAAGTTATTTTTGAGAATAAATTATATTTAAATCAAGATTTCAACTGTTTGAACTTATTTTCAAAAATAATCCTTGATTAAATTTGATATTCTGTAAAATAATTATTTAAGTAATAAAATTACATAATTTCGTATAACTGAATACGATAATGTATAATCGTTACTCAAGAATGACAAAATTTGCACAGATGAATATTTTTTGAAAAGTTTCTATTCAGACAAAATAAATATTTTGATTTTATCAACAACTAAAGAAGCTCGAAAGTAAACTCGGTTTGTGGAGGAAAAAAATTAGGTGTCAACAACTGCCCCCTCTCTTTGGGTAGGGTTGATGCAAGTAACCCTGGGCAAAGGGAGGTTGACGCTCCTAATTTTGTCCGACCACAAATTCGAATCTGAAAGAGGTTGTTTTTTCGCACGAGTTTCGTAGAGTCATGGACGGACCTCGATATCAGGTTTTCTACATATCTCAGGTTCCATGAGGATTCAGGCCACTTCTAGTTCATAAAGTTTGATTTTAAGCACGATCTTCAAGAAAATTCACCAACTATCACAGTTTTAGAGTGTTTTGGTTAAACCGAGAAGCTGGGGAATACAGGGATTTGGGGGGAAATTGGAACGCAGTCAAGTTTTCTACATAGAGCCTAGCCTACTCAGGGAATCAGACTGCTTGTAGTTCGACTCAATCGGTAGAAAAGATATTCTTTTATTTTAGACAATCTTTAGCTTGGGATGAGTGACAAGTTAATCGAGTTGCGGAAAAGAGGCTTGTAACCTCTTAACCATGAACGTGGAGCTCTTCACATCCATAGGTAAGAACTTACGTAAGCATAATTTCCAAAACTCTAAGTGTATTGCCACCCGAATTTGAAAGAAAAAAAAAGTTTCACTCAGTATGAGTTAACAAACATCCCAGAGGTAAAGGTGAGACCAGAATATCCGAAAAATACCCACATGCCTTCTAATAGAGGCATGGTTAAATGGTGGTGGTGATCATCATTTAGCTCGCGTCTAGAGAGTTTGACATCCCTCTCCAGACTATGTCCCATTTTGCTACTGAGAAAGAGTTCCACGTTGTGCTGCGTCCTTTTTGGAGTCGTCCGCACCTGTGGTTTTGATTTGAGATTTTCATCCTCTAGGATGCTCTCGACAATACTTCAGGCAAAAAGTGTTAGTGTTAAACATAATTCACGAAAGAGGTAAGTAATCTTTTACCATATCTCCACGTAAGTTGTGGCCTGAAAAGCGAAGTCATCCTTTATTGTACCTATTTGATGGGAAATAACTCGCAATAACAGACACAACAACCTCCTTGGTAGTTGTATAATTAGATCATCTGTCGAACGAATATGTTTTCAAAGTGGGGTGGCCCTTTTGGTTACCTATATCAGTTGTTGTATGTGACATGATAACCTCTCCGGTTGTAGTTGATGATTGATTTATAAATTTTCCTTAAATTGTCAATCATCAGATAATCTTACGTATTATTTGATGTTGGATACGAGGCGACTTACAAATATCCTTTAAATTTCTAGCTTTTAGGTAATCCTGCACATCATCCGACTTTGGATAAGAGATGACTTACAGATATCCCTCCAATTGCTAGCTTTCAAGTGTTCTTGCATATCATCCGACCTTGGATACAATATGACTTATAGATAATCCCTCAAATTGATCGTCTTTGGGTAATCTTGCACATAATCGATCTTGGATATGACGCGGCTTATAGAGAACCCTTGGACGTATCAATTTGACAATCTTACATATCCTCCGGTAAGGATTTAGTTGCGACTTACGGATAACCTTTGAACTATCAACTTTTGGGCGATCTTGCACACTATCCGATTAGGATGTTATTGTGGCTTACGGATGACCTACAGTCTATCAACTCATAGGTGATCTTGCACACTATCCTATTTCAAATAATATGACTTATAGATGACCTTCAAATAGTCAATTACTAGGAAATCTTATATATCATTCATCCTTAGATAGCGACCTGAAGGCGTCCCTCCAAATAGTGTGCTCTTAATGTATTTAGATGCTGATTCATGAAAAGATGATGATATCCTCGACGCCAGCATTATGTCTTGCGTGTCAACAGATATATTGAATGTTGATGATATGCTCGATGCCAGTGTTGTGTCTAGCGTGTCGACAGATATATTGAATGCTGATGATATCCTCGACGCCAGCGTTATGTCTAGTGCGTCAACAGATATTGAATGCTGATGATATCCTCGACGCCAGCGTTGTGTCTAGTGTGTAGACAGATATATTGGATACTGATGATATCCTCTACGCCAGCGTTGTGTCTAGCATGTCGACAGATATATTGGATGCTAATGATATCCTCTATGCCAGTGTTGTGTCTAGCATGTCGACAGATATATTGGATGCTGATGATATCCTCGACGCCAACATTGTGTCTAGCGTGTCAACAGATATATTGGATGCTGATGATATCCTCGACGCCAGCGTTGTGTCTAGCGTGTCGACATATATTGAATGATGATTATTTCCTCGACGCCAGTGTTATGTCTAGCACGTCAATAGATATTGAATGCTGATGATATCCTTGACGCCTGCGTTGTGTCTAGCGTGTCAACAGATATTGAGTGCTAATGATATCCTCGACACCAGCGTTGTGTCTGGCATGTCAACAGATATGTAATGGCCTTTGCGGCAATGATATGAGATGGCCTTTGCGGCAATGATATGCAATGGCCATTGTGGCAGTGATAAAATAATTTTACCTGACTTCATTTGTCAGTGTCCTGTTTCTACATGTACCTGTACTCAAGGTAGACGATTAGTAGACACAAAGTTGCTTTTACTAGCGACTATTTTTAGGAAACTTCTAAATACGATACGTGTAAAGAAGACAAAGTGCTTTTGTTTGTCGCCTACGATCTCAAGAAATGAGATGGACAAATCAAAAGGTCCTCAATAAATGGGCATTAAACCTATTTTTAGGGCTGCCCTAAAATACCGTTCTTGGGCATTAATGATCTGTTGTGGCTCTCAATTTGCTCGGGGATTTTTGAAAGAGGCTCTCATTTTGCGTATTGATCCCTGCATCCACAGAAAAATAATTAGTTGAATGAAATTACTCCATGTTGACATTCTTCAATCCTTGATTTTCTCCTTGCCATCTCTTGGGCATTCCACCATATTGAGACTTCCACCTTGACACTCTATCCCAAATGATGTCTAGGCAAGTACTAAGTAAGTGAGTCGTAAGATTTTTGAAAATAGTCTTAAATTTTTTAAAATAATTTTGAAAACTTCTGTAAAATTTTAGAAATTTTTTGCCAGTCATGTCATGTACTAGCTCAATGAACGTCTTCCTCGCAGTTCTGACTATATCCGATGGATGGTTTCCAAAACTCATGATTATTGTTGGAGGGTTTCTTCAAAAATTGAGTCTACCCAGACTTTGTTACAGTTGATGGTTTCCAAAGCTTTAACCTCTGGTGCTGGGGAATTTGGAATATGTTTCGGCATTTGGTGGAAATTTTGAGGTCTTCCTCAAAATTTCTGCCCCAGTTTAAACTTGTTTGAGATAATACCAATCTGAGTGGATATGAAGTTTTTGCTGATCTTCATTCTCTTTGTTGGATGTCGATCTTCTCTTGTGGATTTTTGAGATTCCTTCTCTAAAATTCTGCCCCAGTTTCCATTTCCTAGGGTTATATGACCGAGCCGTTGGGGCGCCTACATATCCTGTTGAAGCAGGAATCAGGTCAAACGTAGTTCAGGACTACGCTAGGGATATATATAGAAAATCTAATGGGTTGACCGAAGCTGACATAGGACGCCTACGTATCCCTTTTGTTGGGAATTCAGGTCATCACGTAGTTCATACATAAGAGAAAGGATAAATTTTCCTAAGGGGTTGACCGAAGCCGACATAGGCCGCCTACGTATCCCTTTCTTAGGAATTCAGGTCAAACGTAGTTCGTACATAAAGGGAAAGGATTCTAGGCAGTTACACACTAGCAAACAACATTATTACAAAGGTGATTACAAACAAACTAAGAAAACACAAAAACTAGAACGTCATTCAAACATAATATCTCTTACCGCATCAGAATTGATTGGTTTGGTCCACTCTGTGCCATCCATCTCAGACAAAATCAGAGCTCCTCCAGATAGAACCTTGCGAACTATGTATGTCCCTTGCCAGTTTGGAGAGAACTTGCCCTTGTACTCCTCTTGGTGAGGGAATATTCGTTTGAGAACCAGTTGCCCCACTTCAAATGCTCGAGTTCTTACCTTTTTGTTAAAGGCATGAACCATCCTGTGTTGATAGATCTGACCATGGCATACAACGACCATTCTCTTTTCATCAATTAACATGAATTGTTCATAGCGAGCACAGACCTATTCTTCGTTACTCAGTCCAGCTTCCTGAATAATCCTTAGGGAAGGTATTTTGACCTCAGCGGGTATCACAGCTTCATTCTCGTAAACTAGTAAATAGGGAGTTGCTCCTGTGGGGGTTCGAACTGTTGTTCGATACCCTATCAAGGAGTAAGGTAATATCTCGTGCCATGATCTATCATTTTCGACCATCTTTCTTAAGATCTTCTTTATATTCTTGTTAGCAGCTTCTACGGCTCCATTCATTTGGGGACGGTACACTGTCGAGTTGCGATGCACAATCTCGAACTGATCACAAATTTCTTTCATCAAGTGACTGTTCAGGTTTGCCCCATTATCAGTAATAATCGATTCCGGCACTCTGAATCGGCAAATCAAGTTATTCCTGACGAAATCTGCAACCACTTTCTTAGTGACAGCTCTGTACGAAGCAGCTTCGACCCACTTAGTGAAATAATCAATGGCAACCAAAATAAATCTATGCCTATTCTATGCTAGTGGCTCTATTGGTCCGATGACATCCATGCCCCAAGCTACGAAAGGCCAAGGAGAATTCATTGCGTGAATCTTGTGTGGAGGCATTCGAATCAGATCTCCGTGTATTTGACAATTTGGACATCTCTGCACAAACTTACTACAATCATTTTCCATAGTCATCCAGAAGTAACCGATTCTCAGGATCTTTCTGGCAAGGACAAACCCATTCATGTGGGGCCAACAAACTCTAGAGTGTACCTCATTTATCAACTTATTGGCTTCTGCCGCATCGACGCATCTTAGGAATCCCAAATCAGGAGTCCTTCTAAAAAGAATTTCTCCACTTGGAAAGTAATTCTTTGCCAAACGCCGGATTTTCTTCTTTTGGTTGTTACTAGCCTCTTCAGTATATATTCCAAATTCCAAATACCTCTTAATGTCATAGTACCAAGGCCTTCCATCAGGATCTTCTTCCACGTGTATGCAATGCGCGGGTTGCTCCTTTAGGCTTATTTCTAAAGAATCGATGTAACTCTGATCCGGGTGCTGAATCATGGAAGATATCGTCGCCAAAGCATCAGCAAATTCGTTTTGTGTTCGTGGGATATGTCTGAAATCAACATCCTTGAATCTTCCGCATAATTCTTGTACCAGCTCCACATAAGGAGTAATCTTGGAGTTTTTTACCGCCCATTCTCCTCGTACCTAGTGAATCAGCAAATCTGAATCTCCGATGGCTAGCAATTCATGAACACCCATATCAAGTGCCAATTTGAGCCCCAGGATGCAAGCTTCATATTCAACCATGTTGTTGGTGCATGGAAAACGTAACTTAGCAGTTACCGGATAATGCTGGCCTATTTCTGACACCAAAATTGCTCTAATTCCTGAACCTTTGAAGTTGACCGCCCCATAAAAAAATAGCCTCCATCCGGGGTAGATTTTCGTGATATCTTCTCCTACGAACAAAACTTCCTCGTCTGGAAAGTATGTCCGAAGTGGATCATATTCCTCATCAACTGGGTTTTCAGCCAAATGATTTGCTAAGGCTTACCCCTTGATTTCTTTTTGGGTTACATACACAATGTCAAACTCACTCAGCAACATTTTCCACTTGGCTAGCTTTTCTATAGGCATGGCCTTCTGGAATATATAATTTAATGGATCCATTCTCGAGATGAGGTAAGTTGTGTAGGACGACAGATAATGCCTCAACTTTTGTGTTGTCCAAGTCAAAGCACAACATGTCTTTTCTATAAGAGTGTAACGGGCTTCATATGATGTGAACTTTTTACTCAAGTAGTAAATGGATTTCTCTTTCCTGCCGGTCTCATTATATTGCCCGAGGACACATCCAAAAGCATTTTCTGAGACTGACAGGTAAAGTAATAATGGAATTCCTTCTCTTGATGGGACCAAAACCGGTGGTGCAGACAAGTATTCCTTGATGCGATCAAAAGCTCTCTGACATTCTTCTGTCCACTCATTCAGTGCATTTTTCTTCAACATCTTGAGAATTGGCTCGCATATGACTGTTGATTGAGCGATGAATCTGCTAATGTAATTCAGACAACCCAGGAAACTCATAACTTCTTTCTTGGTCCTCGGTGGTGGCAAGTCTTGAATTGTCTTGATTTTGGATGGGTTTAGCTCGATCCCCCTTCTGCTGACTATGAACCCCAACAACTTCCCTGATGTCACACCAAAAGCACATTTAGCAGGATTTAACTTCAAACTGTACCTTTTTAATCTGTTGAAGAATTTCTCCAGATGAGTTAGATGATCCGAACTCTCGGGGGATTTGATAACTACATCATCCACGTACACCTCAATCTCCTTATGGATCATATCATGGAAAATCGTCGTCATGGCCCTCATATATGTCGCACTTGCGTTCTTGAGACCAAACGGTATTACCCTGTAATGATAAACACCCCAGGGCATAATAAAAGCCGTTTTTTTTGCATCTTCCTCATCCATCAGTATCTGATGATAGCCGGTGAAACAATCAACGAATGACTGCATTTCATGTTTCACACAGTTATCGATGAGAATGTGGATGTTGGGTAACGGAAAATTATCTTTAGGACTAGCTCTGTTCAAGTCTCTATAGTCAACACAAATTCGAACTTGCCATCCTTCTTTGGCACAGAGACGATGTTGGCCAACCATGTCGGATATTTTGTGACCTCGAAAACCTTAGACTAGATTTGTTTTGTCACTTCTTCCTTGATCTTTAGACTTAAATCTGGCTTGAATTTTCTCATTTTTTGCTTGACTGGATCAAACTCAGAATTTATCGACAATTTATGTGACACAATGCTGGTGCTCAACCCTGGCATACCATCATAGGACCAAGAAAACACGTCGATATACTCCCGCAACAGGTGGATGAGCTCTTCCTTTTGTGGCACCGCGAGGTAGACACTGATACTGGTCTCTTTGATCTCATCGTGATCTCCCAAGTTGACTGTTTCAGTTTCTTCCAGATTGGGTTTTTCGCGATTCTCAAATTCCTCCATATCTTTAACTAACCGTTCCTCTTCATCGTCCTTCCAACCATCATCGTCCTTCTCATTTTGTTCGTTCAGGCTTTGACATGAGACAATATTGGCAGGTTTTAAGCTACTGTTACACGATGGGCGATGGGTTATGAGTGGAGTGGAGGTCTAATTTTGCAAAGCCTCCCGTGGTGTAATCTGCTTCACCCCACTGGACTCTGGGAGATCTTCTGGTACAATATTGCATCCTTCAAACAAATCTCCTATCCCATCACCAAAACCATCATCATCTGACATCTCTCGTACGGGAAATGACTGGAATAAGAGTGGCAAGGGCCTAAACAGACTCTTTTCTGGCTCATCCTCAACCCTATCTTTTTTGGTAGGCTGATACCCTAACCCATGCTTAGAGCTTCTCTCTGGGATCATAATAGGCTCGATAATTCCTTATAAATTCTTGCCTAAGCCTCGACCAGGTTCGAACCCATTTCTTAACATCACAGTTGCAATCATTTTGTAGATAGAAGGCATTGATATTTTGGGTGTCGAATCTCTTTCCACAGCATTTACAATTTCCACTGTATAGAAACTGCTACCTTTTGGAACATCTTCAATCACCGGCACATAACCATTGGGACGGTCTGCTCCACTTCCTTCTCCTTGGATAAAAACTTCATGATCTTTCCAAATAAACTTCAATAATTGATGAAGGGGTGATGAAATCGCCTTTGCCCCGTGTATCCATGGTCTTCCCAAAAGCAGGTTGTAGCTAGGGTAGATATCCATAACATGAAACTTAGTCTTAAACTCAGCAGGCCCCATTTGGATATGCAAATCAATCTCTCCTATGGTATCTCTCTGCCCTCCATTGAATGCTCTCACATTTATGTGGCTTTGACGATTTTTCCCCAGATCATAGCCCATTTGGACCACGTGGAGAAGGGACAAATATTCACACCAAATCCGTCATCTATTAATACCTGATTAATTGCATAATCTCGACAAATGACGGTGACATGCATGGCTTTGTTGTGCATTGCTCCTTCAAAAGGCAACTCTTCATCACTGAATGATATGCGATGGTTCCCCACAACGTTCCCTAGCATCGCAGCCAAATTCTCAATGCTCGTTCCTGCGGGAACATACGCTTCCTCCAAGACCTTCAACAGAGCCTGTCGGTGGTGTTGTGAGCTCAATAATAGTGCCAAGACAGAGATTTGGGCTGGCATTTTCTCTAAGTGTTTGACAATTGAGTAATCCTTTGGTTGCATACGCCTCCAAAATTCCTCAGCCTCTCCTTCAGTGATTAGCCTTTTCTGTGAATCTTTCTTGTTGGTCAATTCCTCAGGGATGTAACATCGTCCTGATCGCGTCATCCCCTGGGCAGCGGTGGTTTGCACAATAAATTTCTTCTTTGGAGGGGGAGCGTACACTTAAGTCGGTGTAGTCATCACTATAAATGGGGCTTTCTCGCTGATACTTAAGGAAGCCACATCTTTCTCTATCTTTCCTACCTCTTTCTCCCTTTTGCACTTTTCGGAGTTCACCTGGGTAATGGTTTTGCCAGATGCCCATTCGCCTTCTATTTCAATTATGTTAACTGTAGATCCCCCATGGTTGGGCAGTGGATTACTGCTAACATTTGGAGTTGGTGCCTGGAGTGTGATGACCTTTTGATCAATCAGATCTTGGATTCTGTGTTTCAAGATAAGACAGTCCTCGGTACTATGCCCTGCTTCCCCTGAATGATAGGCACAATTTTGATCAGGGTTATAAAACTGGGAGATAGGATTGACAGGCTTTGGCTGTACTGGTTGCAAATAACCAGCGTTCTTCAATCTTTCAAATAATTAGGTGCGACTTTCAGCTAGTGGGGTGAAGTTTCGGGGAGGTTTCTTTTCGTGGTTTGGACGCTGGGGGTTATACGGGCTTAGGTTTGTAGGAGGGGGTACTTGGTGGTATTTGGAGGTGTTTGGAAATTTGTTTGGCTATTTGGGGGAGTAGTTTGGAAATTAGACTGATAATTTGGTGGTGGAACTGGGTATTGGGAAAGATATTTGGCTGTGGAGCTTGGTATGATGGTGGGATGTTTAGGAGTGAAGTTTGGTATTGGGGTGGACGTAGAATGTGTGTGGAAGGTTAGGTGATGGCGGGGAAGATAAAATATTTCTAGAGTTGAACCGCTGTTTCGATTTTATAACAGAATTGGCAGAAACCCCACCTACCTCTTCCTTCTTCTTCTTAGAAAACATGGCAGTTCCAGATGATGTTGGGGTTTTGGCAATTTTTCCTGTTCGAATTCCTTCCTCTAATGATTCTCCTATTTTTACCAAATCTGCAAAGGTTGCTCTGACAGCAGACACCATCCTGGTACAATATTCTCCTTCTTGAGCGCGAGAGAACACGGATACCATTTCCTCCTCGGACATGGGGGGCTTCACTTTGGCAGCTTCTTTTCTCCAATGAAAAGCATAATCTCTAAAACTCTCAACGCTCTTTTGTTTAATACGATCTAGTGAATACCAATCAGGGATTATTTCAATGTTGAATACGAACCGGTCAAGGAAACTCTTGGCCAATGTCTTCCAACCAGTCCACTTTTTCGGATCCTGAGACATGAACCACTCCAAGGCTTCACCATTCAAACTTCGACTGAATAGGCGCATTAATAATGCCTCATTTTTTCCTATCCCTACTAGTTGCTCGCAGTACCTTCTTAGATGGGCCATTGGATTTCCGGGTACCGTCAAACATCTCAAACTTAGGGACCTTGTATCCTTCTGGTAGGTCTACTCCTGGGTGAACACACAAATCATCATACCCCAAACTGTCGTGGTCCTTGGCCCCGTGAGACTCTTTGATCCTCATGATATCTTCTTGCATGGCTAGTAAATTCCTTTCATGCTGGGACCTCCATTCCTTCTCCTTCTCCTCGTAATGGTCCATCTCGGGGTTAGTAAGGGGTTCATAAATATCAGGGGTATGATGGCTTGAGGGGGATTTGTAAGGAAGGCTTGATTTTGCAGATGGAGGGAATTTGGTTGGTAAGTGGGGAGAACATTTTGGAAATTGGGAAGGTTATGTGGGCCTTGTAAGTAGTTTGGTGGAATATGAGAGGGATTTTGCGGATTTGGAAATGAATTTGGTGGATTCGAAGGTAGGTTTGCCGTATTTTGTGGATTTGGGAGTAAATCTTGCGGATTTGGGAATGCGTTTTGTTGATTTGAGAATGTGTTTTGAGGATTTGGGAATGGATTCGAAGACGGGTTCTGTGGGGTTGCGGATGGATTTTGTGGATGGTAGGCGTCTGGATTATTTTCACGATTAGTGTTTTGGACAAATGGAGGAGCGGAGCCGGATGATACGTTAGTTGGTTGGTCCCCGAGAATAGGGGTACTGAGGGGAGGGATTTGGAGTGGAGTCCCGTGTCCTCCCGGAGCAGGGGCATTGACGGTGATGGCCAAGTTAGCCAATTCTCGAGTGCGATTTATTTTCTCCTGAAGCAATTCTAATTTTCTTGCAAGTTCCGCAACCATCTCATTCTGTTCCGCTATCACATTATCCCGGATAGCCAGTGCGCTTTCTTCATCATTTCCTGTCATTTTTGAATGATGGTCCGAGGATGGGATTTTCTGTGCTCTCGATCAGGTGAAGTAGGGATGTTCTGCCAGTTTATCAACACGGAGTAATTTCTGTTATCTGCAAAGTAAAACAACTCAAAGGCAAATGTGTTAGTTTCCGTATGTGATAAGTAATGCAAAATATTTGACAGGAAATAATCACACAGAGTTGTTCAAGTCATAGCCAAATTCATCCGTAGGTCATAGTGGATAAACTTGCCTTTTATCTCAACAAACGCATATAAGCACATAAAATAGTTATATCACACAAGACATTAAAATAATGCGTATCCTAATTGGGGTGACCCTTTTTGAGCCAAGGGTTCAGGCCTAACAATTTTTTGAAGAAAATATGTGCTTCCTCAAAGTCAATCCATTAACCCCCAACTCATATAGACACAAAAAGGGCATAAGTGCCTACAAAAGATAACAAAACAGGGATATAATTTTTAGGGAAAAGGGGAAATAACATGAAAGAAGATAAGTTCCCGCGCAGGGGAGAATAGAAAAGCTAGCTACTGGAGGCTTCTTCATCTGCTTTCGCCTTCTTTGCCTTGTTTACCTCATGTGCTATTTGATACCTATTGATGATAAGGTGACTCCCGCATAATTGTGCCTTGCAGTCGTAAGTCATTTCACATATGCTGTCGAGTTGGGAGGCCATGCTATCGTCCAAATCGATTAGGCATTGCCTGGCATCATCAGTGTCTTGCCTAGCTCTTTTCAACTCTTCCCTCAATGTATGTATGGTCAAAGCGTCTTCCATGTGCATCTACCAGTGCACAATTTCACTTTTCTGGAACTCATCTTGTAGCCTGTTAAGCCGAATTTGATGCTCGGATTCTACATCCACAACCCGAGTGGGTATATTTGGTCCCGAATTCAATGCTCCGGCGAGGCTCTTTTTCAACCACACCTTGTAAGTGTCGCTGACTTCAGGTTCATACCCTATACGGAAAGAGACTTCCACCCACTTTTTCCTTCTCCATCCATTTATCATGTAGCCTTTGAGCGAGGGCTTACTTTCATCATATTCGGTGAAGAATCTGAGCATAGAATCGATTTGAGGCGTCTCCTGCTTGATCTCGAATTGCCTAAGAACTCTGCCAGGATTGTAGGGGCGGGTTCCCCTGAGATCCGAGAGCACTAAAAAAGGCCATTCGCCCCCTCGAATGATGTATTTCCCTGAACAAAGATAGTTAAGGGACCATTGGACATCGCCATCTCTTAATTTTCCAAGAGTCTTAAACCAAAATTCGTGGCATGCTTCCCTTTTGAACTTGTGTAAAAATAACCACATGTCGTGCGATTCTAGCAAATTTCTCCTTGTTTTGTAATCATGTTGTGCCGTTCTAGAATTTTTCACCAAATGTATCATCATCCACCATTGTAATATGAGGTTGCAGCCTTGAAAGAAACGATTCTCGACTTGACATCTTCCCAAATCGCGATATATGTCGGCGACAATCATGGGGGCTAAGTTGTGGAATACTTTTTTAGAATTGTATTCCATTCCAAAGAAGAGTGCATGGGTCACTGTGACAACCCTCGGATGAATTGTGCCATTTCCCCCCTGTGGGAACACCATGGTTCCAAGTAGGCCTACCGCGAATGCAAAAGCTCTCGTTTCCTTCCATTTTGCTTCCGACTCCAATTTATGCCTAAATTTATGAAAAGAGTTGAATCTTCCAAACCGACGGTACAACTCATGAAAAGTGATATTTGCTCCATCATGTTCTCCTAGCCAGGTGTCATCGTCAGTTAAAAATACCTCCTTGATCTTTTGATGATCCCACACATCCGGGACTAAAATATTCTTATCCGGTGTCTCCCTTCTCTTAAAACACATTTCCGTACTCTCATAACAAATCAATACCTCTTCAATGGTGGGGGTCAATTCAACATCCCCGAAGTAAAATACCATGTTCTGATCATCCCAAAAAGTTGTTAGTACATTGATTATTTCGGGCCAAACGTCCATCTCGATCAAAGAAGGAAGATGCCCAATGTGTGTTCTAACAATCTTTCTCTCTTCTGCGCTCATGTGGTCCCACCATAGTTTCAAGAAACCGTCAGGTTTGGTAACCATCTTGAACTTTTTGCGAGAATGTAGTTGAGCCATATCCTACATGAAAGCAGACAAAGAAAAGCCTTCCCCCGACCCTAAAGGATAATGGATTGAATTTAGATAAGCATGTATTTCTTCAACACATAAATATGATTCGTCTGTAATTGAATCGGGGTCAATAGACACAGGGCAGGTTTTTTTATGGGCCCAATACCCCGCTCGGATATTGGGTCGTCCTAGGCATATGACTAAAATAAGGTTTTGGTTTCGTTCTATCCTCGGTGTCTAGAGTGGGATTGGACACTGGTTCTCAAGCGGACAACTTGAGTTTGAAAATACGAACAACGTCAGACGACTCACATGCTAATAAGCTGTTCGTACTTCCAAAATAGGGACATCTACGAAACCCCAAAATAGTTTATAAGATGCAGGAAATGCCATGAGATGCGATAATTAAACTTTACATAATCGAAACACATAAACACAAACAGTTAATCAAAGACGAAATAAAATATTTGGTTAGAACCTAGTTAAATCCCCAGTAGAGTCGCCATTTCTATTTTGCGGAGAAATTTTAACTTTTTGAAAGAAGAGTCGCCACTTAATTTTGAAAAGGAATTAAGAAACCTTTATAGAGTTACTTAAAACGATTCAAAATAGGAAAATCGTTTTAAGTTAGAGATTCTAGATAAACGGTTCCTATTAACGTTTTAGGAAGGTGTTAGGCACCTAAAACGTCCGCTAACTTGCGGTTATCCGATCTGTTGGAAAATATTTTTTTTGATTAACTTTGGAAAATCGGTTTGTTGAAAAGAAATTGATTAACGAAAAGGTTTTCGCAAAAATCAGTTTTTAGCGACTTAGTTAGGGATTTAACTAGGTTCGCAAAGAGACAAGCAAAACAAGTATAAAGGAGAGGGGAAAGGGGAGTAAGTGAGGGATTTAGGCTATTGAGCCCAAACCAATAAGACCTATCCTAGTCTAATTGGGTTTTTGACCCATTTCACCTGTTCTAGTCTAATTTTCAAGCCTTTGTGGCTCAAATTTGCTCCACCTGTATTAAATACAACTTTGGCTTCGAGACCGAAATGAATGAATGAATAAATAAGCGAATAAAAAAAGAAGAAGACAACAATGATTAACTAAAATAAAATAAAATAACAAATGAGACTTTTGTCTCTTAGCCGCTTCGAATGTGGGATTTCGACCCCTCTTCTTCTTTCCACTCCTCTTACTTGTTCTTTATAATCAGCGTTCAAAGTCTTCTAAAGGGGGTGGGCCTCAATGGCCCAATTCATAATGTGAGAGTCCAATGGGACTCCCAAGCGTGTTCATGCAAAGAAAAAGGTGAATGAATTAATGTATATTCTCAAGAGTCCTTACATTTATAGATAAATTATTCAACAAAAAATACAACATTTTAGGCAAAGGAAAATAGTGATTCACTTGCTACCTATAAACATGTGGACTGTAAAAAATGTCTAAATACATCAATCTCAAGATTATGAAAAGTATGGCTTGCAATCGAGTCAATTAGTTAAAGAATGTGTCAATCAAAACACTCACACAAATGGATCCACAGACTACAATCTCCACATTATTTCAAAGCAATGTTAAAGAGCTTAATTGACCAAGTCTCCGCTACTTTTATCACGCATGGTACCAATATAATCATAAAATTTTCAGAAAAGAGTTAAACCAGATTATTCAACGAATATATGAGGCAAATCAATTCACTGCCTTAAGTTGGGACCCAAAAAAAAGAAAGCTAATCAATGATGGGAACAGTCAGCTTTATGGAAACTAAGATCCTGTATTATTTGTATCAAAAGAAAGATAAGAGCATTTTCATAACATGATACTTGTAGACATTAAAGACAAAAAGTAAAGATTTGACACCTGAAAGGTAAATCCCAGTGTTTTCTTCTTGACATTGTAAGTCAGGGAAAACAAAGTGAAGAGTCCTCTTTTAACCAAGAAACGACGAGACCAACGATGCTAAAATGTGCGTAGAACTCGAAACATTTTTTGCAAAATATCACTCGAAAAAGACATAAAATTTACATCATTCCGTAATAACCAAGAGATATAAGATTTACATCATTCTATAATAACCATTCTGAGCAATTAAGTATCAACAGAGTATGAATAATAGCATCTCTAGAGAGGGTCAAATAACTTTGAATAGAGCAAATTCCGGGCAAATTTGCGCAACGTTCATCAAAGCACAAACTTAACGTCCATCATCAAACCAATCATGACACAGGTAAGATGACGGAAAAATAATTTAATGCCTCATACTCTAACAGTACCTACACTAGGGAGGAAAATTAACTTGAACATGCAAAGGGAATGTATTTTCTTTTAGCTATAGCAACTTACAACCAACAAGAAATGAATGTGTTTAGAAAATTGCAAAGAAAACAGTGAACATCTCAGCATACCAAAACGTCAATTGTCACGATATAATAGCGAGATAAAGCTGAAACATTTAAGAACTGAATGGAAAGAACGTTACCTGTTCGGGGAGAAGCAAAACGGGAACAAACGAGCTATCAACAACGTCTCAACCACCAGATATTAGCCCTCAATATTTTGAACACCAATACAAAAGAAGTGAGAACAAAACTCCCTCAAAATCCTCTTTGAAGAAAAGAAAGAGACCCCTCAGATTTTCAACTACGATTTTCGACCTAAATTTCGAAACAGAATTCGAGTTCCCAAAGCTTTTTCTAAACACAATTTCTAGATCCTCCAATTCTTCCCCTCTTAGAACCCTAGAGTCAAGAACAAAAAAACCCTCCCCCTCACAGTGACCTGATCGGTCTTTATATAGGGCTCTAAATTCGGGGGGAATATAGGTGTTTCGAAAGGGGAGTAATTCAAAATTTCACTCGGATCAGGATACCCCTAACAGATTGTACCCCTTTGTACCATATTCTTAGATGATTCCCAAATAGGTGGACCAATCACCATTGGAAAAAATGAATCCCCTCTTCCAACCACTAAAAAACACCCAAATATGTACCAGATTAGTACCCTTATCCTGAAATTCACGGAATTGAACGTTGGAGGACACCTCAACACTGTTCTAGAAGGTTCAAAATTCCTCGACGTATGCATTCACGTGGGGGTCACGCAATCCGTACGACCTAATGGTGAAAGGATGTATGTGGGTTTTTTTTCGGGTTAAAAACGGGTCGAACTTGGGTCGATGGATTTGGGGTCGATTTTGCGATTGTTACTGTTGTTCTTAGATATTCGATGTTTCTCGCCGTTGTTTGAGCGTATTGTGAAGAGAAGGGCTGAAGGATAATCGGGTATTTGGAGCTGAAGGGATCGGGTTTCACCGTTGTTGGGGAATGGGTCGTTTGGTTGAGATCGTTTGTGGCTAAGGGTTTGAAAGTGGGTGTTGTTGAGAAGATAAGGGGGGGTTTGGGCTGGGTTCTTAAGAGTATTGGGCCAATTTGGGGGCTGGTAACAAAAGAGGCCACGGGTTGGTCTTGAAATTAGGCCAATGGTCTTGGTTTTCTTTTTGGGCTGCGGGGAAAAGATAAAAAAGAGGAATTGGTGTGGGCTAAAACTAATATGATGTAGGATTATTTTGGGTAGATTAGGGATTCGGATTATAATTTAGGTAATTAACTTTAAATTTTAGCCAAACCGAATACCAATTGGTCAATTGTATCACAATTAAGGCCAAATTGATTCCAAATTATGGTAAAATTTAATAAATTGACCAAATCAAATTGAATTTCGATACGAATTAACACCCTGTTTAATCTTGAGCTTCTTGATTCAATAAAATTAAACAGATATTTACCCAAATAAGTTATTTTTGAGAATAAATTATATTTAAATCAAGATTTCAACTGTTTGAACTTATTTTCAAAAATAATCCTTGATTAAAATTTGATATTCTGTAAAATAATTATTTAAGTAACAAAATTACATAATTTCGTATAAATGAATACAATAATGTATAATCGTTACTCAAGAATGATAAAATTTGCACAGATGAATATTTTTTGAAAAGTTTCTATTCAGACGAAATAAATATTTTGATTTTATTAACAACCGAAGAAGCTCGAAAGTAAACTCGGTTTGTGGAGGGCAAAAATTAGGTGTCAACACTCCCACTACGACGACTAGTCACTACAAAATCTGCTACTACGGGAACTAAATTTTGAACACCTTGAATGTCTTCCTTCACTATGACAGGTTCCTCGACATTACCCTGAACGTTTTCCTCCATAATTGCAGGCTGCTCGACGTTACTCCCACTACTTTGAGGTAGTGTAATGTCAAGTGTTTGCTCTTGTACAACCTCTTGCCTATTGACATTTCTCCCACTACGTGGATGCTGTGGTATGTCAATAATGGATTTTGGAATTCCTTCTTTTGTTTCATTATTCATTATTCTATTGCTCAATTTCCGTAAAATAATTTTACTTCTAGAAACGTGGTTCATTAAATAATCCTCTTCAAGAAATCTGGCATTTGTCGAAACAATTACCTTCTGTTCCTTAGGACAATAAGATAAACCCCCTTTTGTTCCTTTTGGATATCCAATAAAACACACACTTCTGTCCTAGATTCAAACTTATCAGTTTTTCCTTTTAGCACATGTGCTGGATAACCCCAAACCCGAATATATCATAGACTAGGCTTGCGCCCACTCTACAATTCAGATGAGGTTAAAGGTACTGATTTTGAAGAAACCAAGTTCAGAATATAATTTGCAGTTTCTAATGCATAACCCCAAAAAGAAATGGGCAAATCTGAATAACTTAACATTATCTAACCATTTTCATAAGAGTTCTATTTCGGCGTTCTGCCACACAATTTTGTTGTGGTGTTCCCGGAGCAGAATATTGAGATGTAATTTCGGATTTTGATAAGTATTTAATGAATTCCGAAGAAAGTTATTCACCACCACGATCAGATCTTAATGTATGGATATGTTTGTTATGTCTCTTTTCCGTTTCCATCTTAGATTGTTTGAATTTTTCAAAGCATTCAGATTTACGGCGCAACAAATAAATGTATCCATATTTCGAGTAATCATCTGTGAAATTCACAAAATATTCAAAACCACCTCTTTCTTGTATATTCATTGGACCACACAAATCAATATGAATTAATTTTAACTAATTACCGACTCTATTTCCTTTGTAAGGAAATGATCTCTTGGTCAGTTTACCTTCTAAACAAGATTCACAAGTTGGAAGTGCCTCCACTTTCAATGAACTCAAAGGTCCATCAGAAACCAAACATGAGATCCTATTTATATTAATATGACTTAGACGTAAGTGCCATAAGTATGTTTCACTCAATTTCGAAATACGTTTTCTTTTATGTGATTGATCAACATTATTTAGTTCCATTTTTTGTAGCATATAATAAACATAAAATACAAACAAATCATGCATTCTAGGAGCATATATAATAAAATTCTTATTAAACTTAATAATGGCACAATTATTAGCAAAATAAACATTGTAACCAACATTCATTATTCTTGTAACTAAATGAAATAGAAATATTTCCTATAGCTAAGGCTGGTGCTGGTTCTCCATTTGCTTGAAACACGTTTAGTTCATTTTCATTTAGGCGTCGTGTTTCCTGAAACCCCTGCAAGGATATGCAGATGTGATTAGTGACTTCAGAATCTATAGCCCAAAATTGGGTAGAAACAACCGCTAAAAAAATTTCAACGACATATGAAAAAGATGTACCTTATTTTTGCATCTTTGCTATGTAGCCGGGACACGGTTTCATATAATGACAAGGTTGATTGCAATGATGGCATTTTCCCTTAGGCTTAGCCACACCACCATTAGCACCTGAAACCTTACGAGGATTCTTTTTCTTTTTCTTTTTGCCTTTCGTCTTAGAAGTCAAAGCTGAAGGCTTGTCAACCATGAACGCCGCAGGAGGAGTTTGTCGCTTAATGATAGATTCTACCGCTTGCATCTCATTCAATAGTTTCGCAAGATATAAATCCATCTTATTCATATTATAATTCAAGCAAAACTGTTGAAAACTGTCTGGCAGAGTCTGCAGGACCATCTCAACCTGAGATTCCTTATCAATAACCGCACCAAGAGCTTCCAACTTGTTCAACAAACTCATCATTTTAAGAATGTTTCCTTACTGAAATTCCTTCAACCATTTTTGTGGTCAAAAGAGCCTTCATGGACGTCTACTTTGCAGCACAATTTTGCTTACCAAACATCTCTTTGAGAGATTCAAGCATATCATAAGCAGCAGTCATGGACTGATGTTGATACTGCAACACATTTGCCATAGAGGCAAGTATGTAGCATCTTGCCATCTCATCAGCCTTGACCAACTTATCTGAGGCTTTAATCTCATCATCAGTTGGTTCATATGACTTAATAGGACATTCATCAACAGCACAAATTTAAAGCCCTCAGTAGTAGTCCACATAGTTAGGGCCTTCTAGTTTATTTTGATTCAGGATAGAGGTTAATGGATTGAATGAAGACATGGTTAATCTGTTATATAATAGAATTAAACAAAGATCATTAAACATGTTGCAGAATAATAAAATTCTTAAAATCACATCACACATATAACCATCACATAAATAGTTAGAGTCGTTAGGGAAACTTAACCATTTAAGCAAATATGCATGTAATGTCAGATATTTTATCTCTTAAACAAGACAAAACCAACTCAGTTGGAGAGTAAACTGTTGATTTAAGTTAGATAAATATCACATTTCATAAGTCTATGTACCATTGAGCCAACATGTAACTTAGTTGAAAAGTTAATACAAGTTATCAAAAACAAGAGACTATAAAACAGTATTACAATATACAAGTTTATCCGATGGGGAAGATGACCAATGTCAACATGTAAACTCATAATATTTAATGTTATTAACCAATGGAAATCATAAAGAATGATCCCTATCACCACTGGTTTGCAAAAGATAATTTTTTCAGAATTTTTAATTTTTCCAAAAATATAAAAATGCCAAAAAAACTCATCAAAACGACCCCGAATGGCCAAAAAATGGCCTGAAACATAGTGTACTGTGAGTATTATTCAGTGGATCATTTTCAATAAACGTATCAAATTTCAAGTCATTCGGAGTTCGTCAAAAACTGAAAAAACTCCAAAACTGACCAAATCGGTAATTATTGGCCGAGCTGTTGCGAGGGATAGCAAAGCTGCCTGCATTGCTTGGCGTTACTGCTACTGTCCATTCAGTGAGTAACGACTATAGTTGGTCGTGGTCGAGACTCATCGTCGTTTTGCTTTTAAGCTATAAAACTAATTTTCTCTAAACTATGCAAAATTCGTTTTATGCTTTCTTGATGAGAAACTTCAATTTTGTTTGAATCAATAATATCATCAAAAAAATATGAACAATAGCCAGCAAGAAGATGATATCAAAAATATGAAAAGCAGCCAACAACATGATTTATACAATTATTATCCAAAATATGTACAACAAATCATGTAATTTCTTTTACATTATCTAGCATATGTAAGAAGAACTTTGATACCAATTACTAGATCACGCACAACGGAAGCAACAATTCTACAGGATCAATAACTTACATATAATCTAGACAACATAAATTATCAAACGAAATTAAAAAAGCTACTTACCTGCTAAAGCTTTCACACAATTTATTCACTGCTTTTACCTTCAGGGCTACAGTCTTCTACTATATCCTGACTGACTTTGTTATCAAACTTGTGTGGGCAAATACTTTTGGATTCAAAGAGAATATGTCCAGGAAAATAGTATATTTCTTCTTAGCCAAAACCCCTATATATTCTTATTAGGGGAAAGCCAACAAATAAAACAAGACAACAAAAGTTTCTTACATTTTAATTGTTTATTCTTGTTTTACATAAAGAGGAAGTTAAGAGTAGGGCTGGGCATATTTTGGTTCAAACCGAAAAAACCAAACCGAAATTTAATTTTGGTTTTGGTTTTTCGGATCGGTTTCGGTTTTAAATTTTGAAAATTCGGTTTTTCGGTTCGGTTTTCAGTTTTTTTAAAAATAAAATTGGTTAAACCGAAAAACCAAACTTTTATAAATAATTTTTTTATATATATTTATATATATATATATATATATATATAATCACTTTAAGGTTTATCAGTATATAGGCAATTAGGCATAGCAATTAGCATTGAAATACGCACGCCGCCAAGTCACTATTCAGTAACCCTATAACCTATTAGTCATTTAGTCTATTACCCTAATTTCTAAATCTTCCATATTTCCATACGCAGCTTAGCAGCTACGACTAGTACCGCCTACGCCGTTTCTTTTCTCACGCAGCCGATAGCCCGCAGGTATAATCCACCAGCGAGTGGTGAACTACAGACTGCTGCTGCACGCCGGCGTACAATCCACCGAAGGCAAATCGACGAACTACTGAGCAAGCGATTAGATTTACCGGCGACTAAATTTCCAACCAGTATTCTATCGACCACGATCAGTAGCCTTACAATTATGTCTAATTTGGTATGTTTTTTATTCATTATTTAAATTGATAATTTAAGATTAAAGGGTGAAAACTAAAAAAAAAGTACATTATTTTGACAGATTGGAGGTAGGTTAAGTGAAGGTGGAGCATCAAATGAAAATATTTCAATTTCATCTCCAAATGAAGTTGAAAATATCGTTGTAGCTGAACCTTCGAAGAAAAGAAAGGCCATGGAACCTAGGTAAAAATGTTGGCAATGGTTTGACAAGTTAATTGATAAAGAAACTAAAGCTCAGAAAGAAAAATGTAAGTATTGTGGAAAAATTTATGTTGTTCCTTCAAGTATTAATGGTACTTCGTCGATGAATAATCACATGCAAAAGTTATGTCCTTACCGCGTTAATGTTGGTGTTAAAGACACTCAAACAAAATTAGGTTTTCAACCATCTTCTGCGGGTGAAAAGGAAGGAACATTGGGTGCTTGGACATTTGATCAAGGATGAAGTAGGAAAGCTTTAGCCCAAATAATAGTTGTTGATGAGTTGCCATTTAGTTTTATTGAAAAGGAAGGTTTTAAAAATTTCATGAGAGTCACAACCCCACACTTTCATATTCCTTCTCGTAGAACCTTGACAAGAGATTGTTATCAGTTCTATAATGAAGAGAAACAGGTTTTCAAAGAAGTCCGTCCAAAAGTTTGTCTTACGACAGATACTTGGACATCTATACAAAAAATTAACTACATGTGTCTAACAACTCATTTTATAGACACAAACTGGAAATTGCATAAAAGAGTGATAAATTTCTGTCTGATTTCTAGCCACAAAGGTGTTGATATGGCTTCCTCCATTACTAATTGTTTGCTTGAATGGGGTTTGGATACTGTTTTTAGTATTACAGTTGATAATGCTAGTTCCAACGATGTTACTGTGATAGAAATGTCTAAGCAATTAAATAATTAGGGAACTAACATAAGGAGGGTCAACATCTTCATGAGAGGTCTATGGCACACATTCTTAATCTTATTGTGCAAGATGGGCTGAAGGAAATTGATAAGTCTGTGAAGTGAGTGAGACAAGTTGTAAAGTATGTTAAACAATCTGCCGCTAGAGTTAAAAAGTTCAAAGAATGTTGTGAATCTCAAATGATAACTTGCAAGAAATCTTTATGTTTAGATGTTCCTACTCGATGGAACTCTACATACTTGATGCTTGAAACAGCACAACATTTTGAGCTTGCATTTGAAAGATTTAGTTTCTATGAAAATGGATTTTTGGATTATCCTCATACCGCTCCTTGTGAAGATGGAACTAATGCAGGCGCTTTTACAAATGAGGATTGGGAAAATGTGAGGACAATGATAAAATTTTTGAAAACCTTTTATGATCTTACTTCGAAAGTTTCTGGTTCAAAATATGTTACTAACAGTGTGCATTTGGTGGAAATTGCTGAGTTTGATCTGATTTTGAAAGAGATGATAGAAAATGAAGATTTTCATTTGATAAAAATGGCAACAAATATGAGGGAAAAGTTCAAAAAGTATTGGGGTGATCTCGAGAAAAATGAACAAAATGATCTTTATTTCATCTATGTTGGATCCTCGCAACAAACTAGAATATGTTCCTTTTGCAATTGTGGATATGTTTGGAAAAGAAATTGGGGACAAGTTATCTGATTCGGTGGAGGCATATATGAAAGCCTTGTTTGAGCATTATGTTAAGAAATCAAAGAACTTTTCATCTACTTCTCATTCTGGAAACTCCTCATCTGTAAGTGGTTATGGAAACTTTCAAAGAAGAGAAATAATGAGAACTAAACAACAATTTGAGAAACATAAAGAAATTAGTGGAGGTTCAATCAGTAAATCTGAGTTGGGAAAATATCTTGCTTAAGAGATTGAGCCAGATTCGAAAAAATTTGACATACTAGGTTGGTGGAAAGTTAATGAGTCGAGATTTCCCATTCTCGCTGAGATGGCTCGTGATGTTTTAGCCATTCCAATTTCCAGTGTTGCATCTGAATGTGCATTTAGCACGGGAGGTCGTGTTATTGATCCCTTTAGGAGTTCATTGACTCCTAAACTAGTGCACTCTCTTATTTGTCTTCAAGATTGGCTTAGACTTGAACCTATTCCAATTAATGTCGAGTAAGATTTAGAGTATCTTGAGCAACTTGAAATTGGTAAGAATTTTATGATTTTGTATTCATTATATTGAAAATAATTTGTTATTTATATTGCATATCAACTAACAAATATCGTATATTTTTTCATAAATGACTTGTAGTAGAGCTAAGTCAAGCATTGTTGATGTGTAGTTATCACTAAGAAAATGAGGATTGAATTCAAAAATTTAGGTAAGATTATGTGTAGTTATCAATAAGCAAATGTAGTTATGTTGAAGAGGGCCATATTTGAAAGAGTAAGATGCTTAATTGGTTCTCTTGTAAGGTAATAACTGAAAAACAATATCTTTTGGCTAATCTATTAGAGAATCTCTTGAATTATCCATTTTAGCTTAGTGCAGATGTGCAGCTTCCTGGAAATTTTTAAGAATAGATCTTAATTGTGGCAATATTATATGTCCCCTCTTTATGGTTGCTCTCCCCTTTAATGATAGTTTATCTTAAGCAGTGGGTTAGTGAAGTAATACTATTTAGCATTTATTGCCTACTATAATTTCTGAATTCAGGTAGTTTCCTCATGTGTTACTTAGAAAGGGACCAACTACAGGTGGGTTGTTAATTGTTGTTCTTTTACTGCAGTTATGGAGGAAAGTGTTGCTACGCTACTACCTTTCAAGTTTGTTACCGTGTTTATTCATGAAGCTGGTGGTAGATTGATAGTGGTTGTTTTGCAGATTTATGAACTGGTTTATGGACTGTTTTAATATTTTATGGACTGTTTTACTTTTATGTTTTGGCGACTTTAGACTGTTTATGAAGAAACATTGTGTGGTACTGGTAGTTCTTTTATGGATTGTTTTTATGACTTCATTGTTGTTTGTGGACTTTGGTAGTTCTTTTATGTATTATGTTAAACTTATAGTTATACCATTTAATTTCGTTCGTGTTATTTATATTTTGAAATAAAAATTAGGATTGAATTTTTTTTTCTTTTTAAAAATCTTCAATTTTAAATATCCAGTCATGAGTCATAAGAAAGAGAGCTTCAAAACCGAAATAAAATCCGAAATAACCGAATCGAATTTATAGAAACCGAGCCGAATCGAATTTATTTAGGTTTGGTTACGGTTTTCATTTTTGTCAAACCGAAAATTGAAAAACCAAACCGATATTTAAATATCAAACCGAATAAACCGAATGCCCACCCCTAGTTAAGAGGCAAAGTTTATGATTTTTTAATTATTTATTCATATTTTACATAAAGAGGGAGCCAAGAGGCAACATTATATGGCTTTTCAATTGTCAAAACGTTTTTTGCCTCTTTAATTTTTCAAAAGTTTTTTTTTTTTTAAACAAAAGATTTCTTTTTCTTATAGAAGACCAGTAAGTAATATTACTTTTTCTAGTAAGTTCTTTCTTTTTTTCAAAATTGATTAGTTAATCAAGTATAGCAGGGACCGCAGATTTATTAAGTGGGGCTTCCAATTATGATATTAATTCGCAAATGAATGAATTGCCATATCACAATAAATTATAAATTATTCCAATAAAATTTTATAATTGCACTCCTCGGTTTAATTTCAAAATCTACTATTACATTTTACTTAACTCCCCATGTTAGAACTACCGACACCAATCAATTAAATTAAATTTTCTGAAAAATTTAACTCATTGATTAATTTAATCCTTTATTTATAATGCTTAATTTATTTCACATGACTGATACAAAATCCACCTGCAGGGTTTTCATGTGAAAACTTATAAGCAACCATAAAGGAGTGTCTTCTATCTCAAGTTCGAGACATGGTTCTATCAACTAATTGATATTTCACTAAGTGATTTGTCATCATTCAACCTATCAGGAATATGTTGACTCATAAAAGAGTCTCACCTTTTAATAGATTAAAATGATAAAACAAATAACATAGATCTTAATAATTATATCAAGATTAAGAATATAAGTACATGTAATGGTCTAGAGAAATCGTTTATTAATATTCAGAACATAAAGGAATATCTCTAATTGGTCCGTTCAATACATACAAGATGTACTTGCACAAGAAGTTGGAATATTATTACTCTCATAATTAAGATCAAATTATATTTAATCTTGTGCTACAATCATCAAAATGTTTGTCCTACCTCATCTTTGATTGTGAATATTAATTTATTACTTATAAGAAGAACCGACAATTTTAATCTTCCATGCATGAGTTAAAATACTCCTTACAAAAAATTGTTTACTATATAAGTGAAGGACACACATGTTAACACAATGATTTATTCAAATAAAGCTTTTATTCATAAAAGAAATAGTCTTTACATGGGATGAAAATACAATACTATAACACAAACTACATGGTTAATACTATATCTCAGCACTGCTAACTACCAAAATAAACAACAAATAAGCAAGTAATTAACAATGAACAACTAAGTTTCGGCTGGACAACTACGACATGTGTGAGGGCAACTAACTGCTCAATAATAAACAACTTAACTCCTGACTAACTACCAAACGAACCTCTCAGTCTTAGAGTAAATTTCATCCATGGTCACTTAACTTTGTACCTATTGCACAAAAGTCATTTTTCTTTCGGTCATTACATATAAATCATTTTACTTTGCTCCGACCATCATAAAAGTTACTATGGCCGGATTTACGATAATCCCACCGAAAAAATGATGTGAAAACGTTAATTAGTTCTTAATTTTAATTTCAAAGAATATAATATATTACTCATATCTTGATTCTTTTTATATGTGCCCAACCCGATTTTTCTTATGGATTATATAATGAAAGAATACCAATTTTTAATAGATTAGGCTACCTAGTGAAGTCCGTTTTAATTAAAAAAAATTGATTGACATTTTTATGAAACTAAAATTATACTTATATATAAGGGAGGCTATCAAAATTTGATAGTCCTCACAATGATACTATGATAGTTTTGATTTTCTTCAAATCCTCTAAAATTTATGTGTTGGTAAATTATTTTTCTCCTCTAAAATTATGACATGTAGTTGTTATGATTATGGTAATTTTTTTTTTTAAATCCTCTAAAATTGTGACATTTAGTTGGTAAATTACTTTTCTCATCTAAAATTGTGACATGTAGTTGATAAAATTACCTTTCTCCCACTAAAATTGTGACATATTGTTGATAAAATTACTTTTCTCTCTCTAAAATTGTGATATGTAGTTGATAAAATTATTTTTTCCATACATTTCTTGTTACTTGGGCCTTTGCATTCTGTATATCATAATAATATAATAAACTACTCAATTTATTGAGTTTGTCATTGTGTTTTTAATTGTTTGACTAATCGGTTAATTTTTTAAAAAGTTTTCATTATAATATTCAGTTTCTGATAAATTTCATATTATTTAATTAATTCAATTGATAAATATTTTATTTATTACATTACTTATATTTTATGACTTTTATTAACACAATTTTCAATAATATTATTTGTATAAATTTTTACAATACTTATTCGATGACAAAATCAAAAAGGTTTTATTTTAAAACTATCTTTAGCATATTGATTTATCTTTAAGGAATTAAAATAACTTACAAAAATATTATTATATATGTATTTCTATTTTATGTGTTTTGAAGAATTTATCTTGTTTATTACTCTTTTTCGATGTACCTCTTTGGCATATGAATGCAATATTATGAAATGTTTCATAAAAATATCAATAATTTTTTTTTATGAAAATAAACTTCATTAGATAGTCTGATCTATTAAGAAATTGGTATTCTTTCGTTATATAATCCAGAAGAAAAATTAGGTTGGGCACACATAAAAAGAATCAAGATATGAGTAATATATTATATTCTTCAAAATTAAAATTAAGAACTAATTAAGGTTGCCACATCAGTTTTTCGGTGGAATTATTGTAAAATCTGGTCATAGTGACTTTTGTGATGGCCGGAGCTGTAACACCCCGCAAAAGTCCTCCATGTGTTATCTCCTAGTAGCATGCTTATGGAGTTGAAAAACTTGAAAATTTTTCTAAGTGTCAAAAGGACTTAGTCTCATTTTGAGCTCCAAATCTTTGAGAATTTATTTTACGACCTTTTTGACCTTCGTTTGCTAATTTTTTTGTTGATATGCGATGGGGCAAGTCGAAAGTACATCTCGGGAGAGTTTCGAAATTTTTAGACGAGCTTAAGGGCACGTTTGTGGTTGCGAAACAGTGAGCCGAGAAGATTATGATACCAAACGGTATCTACAACACTAAAACAGTCCGCAAACAACCCACAATCACAAGCCTTTACCTGCAACAACAAGACAACAACACGATACGAGAAGCAAACATAAACTTAAAAAGAGTAAAAGATAGCTAACTTAACACAAAGAGAACCCATTAGGTAGCAACTAAAAAGTGTATCAAAACTCTAAAACCTCTACAAAATAAGTTAACAAGTACCAAGTTCTTACGGTGACCGCTAAGGGAATCAACTCCACCTTACAACCATCGTTTCTAAGCAAAGATCAATAAAGGCTTTTCCAAGCCCTACACTAATGGCTTATCCAATACCTACACTAAGGATGTTACACTCTCAAAGAGAGAAGAAGTTTTTTACATAATCATCATTCAAAAACTAGTAAGAAAAGACCTAAACGAGGCTATATATAGCCTAGCTTATTACATGGCAAAATTACTAAGACACCCTTAATGACCAAGGGGTGGCCTTAGTGTGTTGGAAAACACTATGAATTGTCCAAAATGCCTTTAAGGATAAGTGCCCAAAATTCCCTTAATTAAGGGAGCCAAAACCGTGAACCAACAAAGTGTGGTCCAACCCAAGAGTCCTCAAGTCTTCAAGGGTCCAAGCAATCTTCCACACTCGGGTTTGTCCAATGGCATGCTCATAACGACCCGTCCAAGCATGATCCCATGCCCTCCATACGACCAAAACTTGATTCTTCACGTAGAAACTTTGAAGGATATCATCGAAAGCTAAGACGACCATTTGACTTGTATTATCCCCCCCTTCTTGAAAAGGATTCGACCTCGAATCTGTACCTTGCAAAACTAGAGAAAGGACAAACAAACACAACATCCTCATGGCATGAGGGTTAGGATTAGCACAATAATAAACATCTTCACGCCAAGGCGGCACATACTTGGAGTATAACCAAGGATCCTTTGAAGGGAATATTAAAAACTCAATGAAAGATGTACAAAAGATTTGGTTATGGGATTCATCAAGAGCTACACTTTGCTTTTCATGTAGACCAAGCAACAAGTTGGGTGCACCAACATTACCATTTCTATATTTGGTACCGGGGTCAAACGGAAAGAGTGGCCATAGATACAGGTCTAGACAATACTTCCCTTTCCCGTGGTCTCCACCCAATCTAAATGGCACTCTCTCTACAATAGCATACATATAATCTAAATCAAGTAGAGAGTAGATAAAGGTATCACTCAAATCGACTTCTACTAGGGTGCCCTCATGTGTGTACTCACTACTAGTTTCCCAACCATCACCATGAGTACTCTCAACAATAAAGTCACACAAAGTAGAAGAAGGATTAGCTTCCAAGACCACACATTCCTTGCCCTTAAGAGTACTCTCATCTTCCAAGAAGATATTTCCATCTTTAGGAGGAAGGTTGTCACACCATAGTGGGTTAGTATTAAGCTATAGCCTCCAAGGCAAGCTGTACCATCAACTTCACCACTAGGATCCGTAGGAGTGTTTATATCATCTTCAAACAAGACATTATACCTAAAGAGTGCATTATCCAACCCACGGGAAGATTTAGAACAAGCAAGTTCCTCACTCTCTAAAAGATCAATATCGAGTTTCAAGGAAGTTTCAAGCACAAGATTACCCCAAGAAGAGCTCTCGGGTTCACTCCTATTTCCTTGACCAACATTTTCAAATTCTTCACTCACTTGAGATTCATTAATCACATCACACATAACCTCAAATGGTGGGCAAGTTTTACACACAAGTTGGTCAACACAATTTTCACACGACGATGTACTTCCATTCAACACAATAGCTTTAACACTAGGTGGACACCAATCAACCTTACAAGAAGAGTCAATTCGGTCATCTATAGGATCAACTAGTGTATCCACTCACACAACATGTTCATCATCCACAAATGGCAAAAAATCAATATACTCACATGTAGGTAAGCTACTACTCACACTCAACGGCTTATTAGCCACACGATCCTCATTCACATGCACAAAAGTGGAAGAGTTAGCTATTTTACCTTGAAGTTCATTAGTATGTTCGTCTTTACCTTGGTGTGAAGGTCCTTCAAGAACTTGGGCAGTAACTTATTTCGGGAAGCTCTCATTGCAAGTTGTTTGGATAAGAGGAACTGAATTTTGAAGGAAAAGCTTAGGTAATAATTGGCGTATAATTTTAATGTGCCGTTGCATATCTTCAAGATCGTTATTGATGCGATCACACGTGGCCTTGAAATTATGGGCAGCCATGGTACCTAACCAAAAAAAAAAGACAACAACAAACAAAAGAAAACAAACAAGATTAATAGTAAAAGTTCCTCACCAACACTCATAGACACTCACTTTTTTTATTCTCACAATTGGAGCGGCGAATATTGAAGGTTGCTTATACTCTGGTAGTCAATAAGATGTCAATTCTACTTAGCGGCCGGAATAAATTCTTGTTTGATCAACTCAAGACACAAAACAGAAAATTCTACTTCCGAACTTGAAACAAAAAGTTATGATGAATTAAAAATGAGAAAAGCACACAAATAACGAAGACACGGCAAAAATGGATGCAAAAACTAATTCACAATCTAGTAGGTGATTACTAGTTGCTAGTTAGTACTAGAATCAAGAAATGAAACTAACGAAACAAAGAAAAGAAACTTTAATATCTGAAATTTGAGCTTCAAGGTTTTTGGGAACGTTGATGATGTGGAACTTAGATGACATGGCAGTTTGGTGATGTGGAAATTTGGTGACATGACAGTTTGCAATTTGGATTGGTCAAATTTTTAATTTGGGAGAGTGAAAAATCAGCTAAAGGAGGGAAAACACAAGACTTAGAGCCTTTTTCAAAATTCAAAAGACTTTGAATTTCCTTGCACCTTTTTGGCAAGACACCTTTTTGAAAGTCTTTGTCTCCTTTCCTCTTTTGTTTGTCTTGGTATGTGCCCTTACTCCCTTTTGGTAATGAGTCTTTTTGAAAGTCCTATTGTGCCCTTTCTTCTTTTGTATGTTCTTTGGGACATGTTTTAAGACTAACAAAAGACTACACTCTTTTCTCCACTCTTTAAGATCAAACCACACCTATTGAATGTTCTTGTTCAACAATAAATGATGAACATGAAGAACAAAAAGAACAATCAAAAGATTGAAACTAAACCAAATGAACTCCAAATTGAATGATTTTGGATTCTTTTTGCTCACATTAAACTCCACAACACAACCACACATTTTCAAGCCACAATATCAACAAAAACCCTTCCAATTTCGAGCTTCACCTTACTAGTTTCTTCAACCTTAAACTCAACAATGGTGAACAACTCAAAACCACCTGAATTAAGCTCAAATCCAAGATCTAGACTCACTTAGTGTTAGGGAACAAGAACCTAACACTAGAAACAAACAAAACACACTAAAATATCCTAAATCTAAGTCTCAAATTTCAGCTCAAACACAAAAACAGAACAAATTTCTTTTTTTTTTAGATTTTTGATTTTTCAACACTTTTTTATTTTATTTTTCAACTAACATGCCCAAGAGTGATTTTGTTGGAACAAAATCAATCCTTTATATGATACCAAATGATACCAAACAGTATCTACAACACTAAAACAGTCTGCAAACAACCCACAATCACAAGCCTTTACCCGCAACAATAAAACAACAACACGATACGAGAAGCAAACATAAACTTAAAAAGAGCAAAAGATAGCTAACTTGACACAAAGAGAACCCATTAGGTAGCAACTAAAGAGTGTATCAAAACTCTGAAACCTCTACAAAACAAGTTAACAAGTACCAAGTTCTTACCGTGACCGCTAAGGGAATCAACTCCACCTTACAACCATCGTTTCTAAGCAAAGATCAATAAAGGCTTTTCCAAGACCTACACTAATGGATTATCCAAGCCCTACACTAAGGATATTACACTCTCAAAGAGAGAAGAAGTCTTTTACATAATCATCATTCAAAAACTAGTAAGAAAAGACCTAAAAGAGACTATATATAGCCTAGCTTATTACATGGAAAAATGACTAAGGCACCCTTAATGACCAAGGGGTGGCCTTGGTGTGTTGAAAAACACTATGAATTGTCCAAAATACCTTTTAAGGCTAAGTGACCAAAATTTCCTTAATGAAGGGAGCCAAAACTGTGAACCAACAAAGTCTGGTCCAACCCAAGAGTCCTCAAATCTTCAAGGGTCCAAGCAATCTTCCACTCTTGGGTTTGTCCAATGGCATGCTCATAAAGACCCCTCCAAGCATGATCCCGTGCCCTCCATACGGCCAAAGCTTGATTCTTCACGTAGAGACTTTGAAGGATATCATCGAAAGCTAAGGCGGCCATTTGACTTGTATTAGATTAGCCCGCGGCGCCCTGCGGATCGCCTCACCTGGGAAGGTCAAGGCAATAGGCACAGCGGTGCCCTGCCTAATCCGGCGGGTTATCCCCCGTGACGCCTTGCCAATCGCGCTGGGCAAATTTCAGCTTTTCACCCCAAATCATTAAGGGTATATTAGGTATTTTCAACCCCTTGTTCATCTTAAACACGGGATTATACTCCCAAAATACCACATTATTGATATTTTCCTCAAAATTCACCAAGAACTCCTCCTAGGGTTTTAACCCAAAGATCAATACTACTCAAGATTTCATCGTTAGTTTTCGAAATTGATTCTAGAATCGGAATCCCCAAACCAAGAGCATCAAGAACATCTGTTCAAAGTTGTGAATAGAGTCCCGAAAAATAATTGTTCATTCAAGGTTCCTAATTTAAAGTACGTGTGGTTGTCCTAAATCTCATGGGCATGATTTTGATACGAATTTAAACAAGATTTTTAATATTCACATAAGTATGTATGCTATTATAAGTGGGGTTTCATTTTAATACCAACAACATTCTTCGTGATATGATTTTGAAAGGGATATTGAAAGATCGTGGGGTTGTTTGCTTATATACCTAAATTGTTGAATTTGTGGACATGTGATTTGAATTTCAAAGGGTGTGATGAATATGAAATGTAAATTCTTAAATTTCCCCATGATAATGTTTTTGTACCCCACATGATACTCATATTAAACTACTGAGAGCTTGAGTTTTATAAGCCCCACTGTACTACTTTACAAATGATGAAGTTTCTTGACTATTACGTGATGGGAATCTTTATGCATGTGTTTGATGTGTGGAAGTTTTATGTGTGTTCATACTATGATTTGCATAAGAGGTTTTGAGAATTGATGTGGTACTGATGACTTGCAAGTCGGGATATGACGATACCCCGCAGAGGAGTTGCCTCGAATGAAAAGAAGGAAAGAACGTTGTGAGTATGATGCATGTTTTGTCTTAAATCAAGCGTAAAGATTAAATTGATGTGGGTTAGGTGGTTACCCGAAGAAATCACGAGTCAAACAACTCTATGCTGGAAACCGTGATTTGCCGACACGGGAACTTGGTACCCTGCTATGTGATCTTGTGTACCTAGTACTATGTCATCCCAAATTGGGACCAATGGTTAGGAGCCCTACTTTGTGATCTTGAGCCCAACCACAACATATTGAATTGATTGGGGTTATGGCACCCTACTGTGTGATCTTGTGTGTCCTCCCCTCACTAATATTCCAATCTTAGCGACAACCGAGGTTTGGCAGTTGGTGAAAATATGAAATTGTAGGGTGTACCACCTAGCTCAGTAGTGCTGCATTATTGTTGATAAATCATCATACTATGCCCATGTGTTTTCAAACAATTTTTCATTTAAGTGTTTTAAGATGGCTCTCACATATGTTATATAAAAGTTGTATTTTATTTTTGGATTACTTTGCATACCAGTACAATTGTATTAACCCCCTACCTTCTCAGGGTCTGAGGCTCAGTCAAGAGGTCTTGTTAAGAAGTAGAGCCACCAGTTATCAGTGTGCAGTTGGTGAGCCTTCTTTCCCTCGGAAGGCCTGACATTTTCAGACATTTGTTATTTATTTAGATTTGGGTCTACTGGGGGCCTTGTCCTAGTTTTCGATTGTGATATCTGGATTTGATGTATTAGAGATTTTGCAGACAGATGTTAGATGATGTTGATGAGTTGTTGAACTCTTTTGACTTTTCAGTAGTGTGATATTATAGGCCATGTTTCCGTACAAATCCATTTTTTTTTCTCATTTTCCCTTAATATTGTATGAACATGTGTGTGATTGCCTGTTGAAAAAGGGGTACTCGGGCCATCGCAGCTCGGGATTGCCCGTCACGGCCAGGGCCTCGGTTCGGGTCGTGAAAAGAGCAAAGTAAAATAACTTTAGTATAATGAATAAAAAAAAATGACTTTTACATAATAGATACAAACTTAAGTGGTCTTATAAATGTAGCAAGAGTTTCTATTATTTTGCTCATTAACTCAAATGGAAAACTTCTTCTCTACCCAAAACTCCCACTCACACACAAATGTTGCCACCAAAGAACAAAGCCATGAAAATCACCAAGAATCCGTTGATCTTCCTAGTGAAAGAGGCTGGCTAAGTGATCAGATTTACCAATACAAAGGTACTTGGTATTCGACAAATGTTCTACAAGGTTTTCTAGTACTTGAGCAGCATCAATTTGAACCAAAACCAAATAGTGTCTTACTAGCCAGTTACCCAAAGTCTGGCACCACATGGCTCAAGGCCCTTCTTTTTGCCATTACAAACAGATCACAATACGACTATTATAGCACACACCCTCTGCTCTCTTCAAACCCACATGAGTTAGTACCCCCATCTAGAGGCCTATGCATTTATGCACCCAACAAATCCAACACCAAACACTTGTCTCATACAATCACATCTTGCCTTCAATGCTTTGCCAGAGTCTATAACAGGTGATGTCTCCAAATGCAAAATAGTCTTTGTTTCGCGATGCAAAAGATGTGTTGGTTTCTTTCTGGTACTTTATGCAGAAATTAAGACCCAAAGACACGCCTATCAGTTCTCTATCAGAAGCATTTGACCAATTTACTAAAGGGTATTCCCCTTTTGGTCCATTTTGGGATCATGTGATGGGATATTATAAAGCCAGCTTAGAATTTCCAGAGAGGGTTCTTTTCTTGAAGTATGAGGATTTGAAGAAAGATCCAATCTTTAATGCAAAGAGAATAGCAGAGTTCTTGGGGCAGCCATTTTCCTTGGAGGAAGAAAGTGAAGGCATTGTAGAGAGAATAATAGAGCTCTGCAGCTTTGAGAAACTGAGCAATTTGAAGGTGAATAAAGAGGGCACATACTCTGGAGCGTTTAGACCTACTATTGCAAACAACATATATTTCCGGCGAGGCAAAATGGGCGATTTCAAGAACCATCTTTCAAAAGAAATGATTGAGGTTCTTGATGAAATCACAAAGCAAAAGTTGGGTTTTGATTTGATGACTACATTTGTCACTCCGCAGCAAAATGGTGAAGTGAATGAGTCAGACAAGAACCAAAGCAACTAACGTGGTTTTTGAGGTTCCTTTAACTCTTTTCTGTAGTTGTTTTGGTTATCCCCTCGAAGTCATGTTGCAAGCTTTGGTTCTGGATTCCAATAATTGTGGCTGTTTGTAATTTCTAATGCGTGGCAAACCTTTATCTTCTTCCTAGCCGGGGTGGAGCTAGAGTAAAGATTACATGTTTGGTTGAATTCATTAATTTTTGTTCAAATTTCATATTTGTTGTAAGAAATTTATTGGATAAACATATACCAATGAAATAAAGCACTAGGGGAAAATATAATATGATAACCGAAGCAATAAAAACAACAGGTAAATGAAAAATATAATACTACTAGTTAGAAGAGTAATAATGCCATCCTGATAAGGAACTCGACAATACTCAACTACCTACTAACCTTCTACCATAATCTTTGACCTCCACATCTTCCTACCTAAGGATATGTCCTCAGTAATCTGCAAGTGTCATGTCCTGTCTACTCATCTCGCTTCAAAACTTCTTCAGCTTACCTCTACCCTTCTTTACACTGGCCCACTACAACCAACCTCTCACGCCTCTTCACTAGGAATATGTGCATCTTCTCTTTATGTGTCCAAACACTCAACCTCGCCTCCCCATTTTGTCCACCACGAAAGCTACTCCCACCTTATGTCCCATAACTTCATTTTTTATCTTCTCTCCCCTAATATTCGCACACATCCATCTCAACATCTTTGTTTCGCTACTTTTATTTTCTTAACATGTAATTCGTGATCGGCCAACACTCCACTAACATGTCTCATTTGACCATCACTTTACAAAACATGCCTTTTAGGCTTTTAAGTCTTGATGATAGGAGTATATTCTTATCACACATACAAAACAATAGAAACGAGGTTCCGTTTCATTCACCCCTCTCGAGTACGATGTGTAACATGCACTACCTCTTCCACCTACAAAACGGATTGAGAACAGCACTTCACCAACTCCAAGGTAAAAAAGAATTGAAAATAATAGATATTTTTATCCCTCAATTTTTTAAATTTTTTTATTTTTTTACTTTTTAAAAAAGAAGACATTTTTATCCCTCAATTTTTTTATTTTTTATTTTAAAAAAGGAACTTGTGTGGGTACTTGTTATCAGATTTTCTTTGCATTAGAAAACATCATGACAAAATAATATTTCTTCCGTTTGGCTTTAACCTATCACTTTTTGACATGATACACTTATTAAAAAATAATTATTATATGATTATTTTACCTTACTATCTCTATTAATTGATGTTTAGAACCCGATTGATCATAAATTTTTTAAGTAATTTTTTTGAAAAAAATGTGATAAATAATGTTTGGCCTTATAATTTGTCATTATTTGGTAACTATTTTTGGCAAATAATTCAAATTCTCAAATACTAGAAAAAAATAGTATTTGAACCAAATTTTATTTTTTGGGAACGTTTACAAGTGAAATATGTTTCCTAAATACTATGACCAAATACATGATGAAACTAAGGAAACGTTTACAAGTGACATATATATTTTGCTTGATGATTTAAACTCTTTTAACAAAAAAATAAAAAAATTTAGCGCACAAATTAATAGTCATTCAAGAAAAAAATAAATAAATATATATATATATTAAAATATATATTAATTTTAATTTGAATCATTTTAGAAATAAAAGTTAATAATAATCAACTCTACATATCCTTAATAGCTTTAAGAGTATTTCAGACATTTTGACAAAAAAAAATTTAAAAAACTTTTATTTACCATATACATCAATAATTTTTTTTCAGTTTCAGTATTCTTATACAAACACATAACTACTTATTTTTAAAATAAATTCAGTACTTTTAAAAATACTTTTTAAAAACCATTTTTTTGTCAGCCTATCCACACATACTCTAAATAGTTCTTCATTCAATTAGTACTCCATGGTTGGCTGCAATTTGTAGTTTCTTCGACAAGTGTGGACCAATTCATTCAGAATTTAAAAGTCAACATTTCTAGTTGCACATGATTCTTGAACTCATTTTAATTTTTAATATTTCATCCGGTGTACGGGCACAATTTTTGCAGTTGAAATACTAATTTTGTGGGCAAAAATTATTTTTCTTTCATTCATTATACAAAAATTACTTAACTTTTCTCCGATCATCACAAAAGTCATTACGGATTTTACAATAATTTAATCATAAAAATAATACGACAGCCTTAATTAATTCTTAATTTTAATCTAAGTAAATATATAATATATTACTCATATCTTGACCCCTTTTTATATGTGCACAATTCAATTTTCCTTATGAATTATTTAATGAAAGAATATCAATTTCTTAATAGATTAGACTAACTAATGAATACTATTTTCATCAAAAAAAAAATTTGGTTGCTATTTTTATGAAACATTTCATAATATTGCATCTATCTGCAAAAAAGATGCAGTAAAAAAGAGTGATAAATAAGATAAATTCTTCAAAACACATAAAATAGAAATACATATATGATATTATTTTTTAAAAAAATTATTTTAATTCTTTGAAGATTAATCAACTTGCTAAAAGATAGTTTTAAAATAAAATCTTTTTAATTGTGTTATTAAATAAGCATTGTCAAATTTTTTACAAATAATGTTATATTAATAGTTGTGTTAATAAAAGTTATAAAATATAAGTACTTTAATAGATAAAGAAATTATAAGATATTCAATTTTTATATTTATCAATTGAATTAATTAAATAATATGTAATTTATCAGAAACTAAATATTATAAAAAAACTTTTAAGAGTATTAATCGATTAGTCAAACAATTAAAAATACAAAGACAAACTCAATAAATAGAATAGTTTATCATATTATTATGATATACCGAATGCGAAAGCCCAAGTGGCAAGAAAAATATGTATGAAAAAAATAATTTTCTCAATTAAATGTCATAATTTTGTAGGGAGTACAATTTTGTCATGTTTAAAATTTCTTCTTGTAGACACCTAATTTCGTCCCTCCCCGATATCGTTTTTATCCATTTTTTTACTTTATCCTTACCATGTGTCTCACCCATTTTAATTATTCCCCACAAAAACAAAAAAATAAAATAATAACAAACCCCTAACAAACCCTAACCAATTTTGTCTTATCTTAAAGATTCCAACAACTCACCCAATAAAAAAACAACAACTAACCCTTATCCCTCCAATTAAAAAACAACACCTACCTACCCTACTCTAACAAACTCTACCCCTACCCCTACCCCTACCTCACTACCCTACCCCACTACCCCATCCTAATATATACACACAACAAACACACAAACAGGGGATGCAAAACCCTCTACAAATACACTGAGAGGCATTTCTTCAAGGGTTTTTTTTTTCTTCTCATTATCAGAAGAACACCCAGAAACAGAGCTCACTGGAAGAGAGAGATCGAAAAAGAGAGCTCTCCATTTTTTTTGAGGATTTCATATTTTCTTTATTTTATTCTCATCTTGTTTGGCATACGCACACACAACAGAGAGAGATCGAGAGTGAGATCGAAAGGGAGAAAAGATCAAAGAAGATGGACTAAAAATGGGACGAGAATAAGTTTTTTTTTCGGCGAAACCTTCGTCGGAATCAACTGTAGGTCGCGATTCAACCAACCCAACTCCAAAATCTCAAAGAATTTCTCCTTTTCCCATGATTACCAGATGAAATCGAACGAAAAATACTGAGAATCGCCGAATTATCCACCGGAAAGCATTCCGTCGTGGTTTATTTTCATTACTGTTTCAGCGGGTTCATCCGAAAACACCCAGTCATCGTTTATTATTACTGTTCCAGCCATTGACTCCCTATTTCTTAAATTCCATCTGAAATTGGTTCATCATCGTTATTCAGTTCGAATCTGCATCTCGTTTCGGCTTGATTGGTATTCTTCGTGGGTTTTTCTGTGTGTTTGAATCGAATTCTAGAGAGTTCTGTAGCTGAGATAATTCGTAGTCGAGTTGTGGTATTCTATTTGAGGTTTTGGGATGCGGCTTCATCGGATTTAGTCGAAATAATACATCAATCAAAAGCTCTTGAGGTCCAATTCTATCTTTTCTCCTTTTAATTTCGCGTAATTATGGATGATTTGTGTGTTTGGCGTGATTGAATCTTCATTGGGGTTTGGTCGCTGTTGGATTTAGATTTGAAAACTTGATTGGTGGTTTGTGTATCGAAGCATGTGTTAATCACTGATTGATAATTAAAATCGGCTATTGGGGACGGAAATTGAAAATTGATAGAAAGCAAGCGTTATTTATTTTGATTCATTGATGTTGTTGAATATGATAATGCCATGATAGATCAAGATCGGGTAGGCAAATAGTAGGTTCGGGTAGGCAAGTTTAGAACTTTTGGATTGATGGAATGATTGAAATATGTGTATTGAATGTTTACTAGTTTATCGTATATGACTCAAGTGTATTAATTTGACCGGGGAATGTCCCGAAGTTTCATGTACTTATTTATCGGGGAATGCCCCGACGTATCATGTACCCGGAGGACGTTCGTGATGAAGGCCCGCGGCATCGGGTAAGGCATTGGAGCTTAGTCTAGATTTAGTTTAGAATAGGATTTATATTTTCGTATTTTTCTATTTTTTGGACTGTATAATTGGACCGGACTTTACATTTTTGATTGTTTTGTTTTGTTTATTGTTTGATTATTTTGTGTGCTTTTGTTTGGTTTATACATTTCGTAGTGTCAAAATAGTTGATACACTCTACCAAACGACCGTGGTTGAACTACGGGATCGAGGGGTGCCTAACACCTTCCCCTCGGTCAACAGAATTCCTTAGCCGGAGTCTCTGTTCACAAACCAGTTTAAAGAGTCAAATGGTTTTGAAAAGGATTTTCCGCTGGTGACTTGGCACACCAGATTATGTCAAGTGGCGACTCTGAATAAAAAATGTAAATAATCCTTTTTCCGAAACAAATTTTTATTTCTTGTCACTTAAATAATAAAACCCTTTCGCACTTAAAACATAATTTTTGGAGTCGAAAAAGGGGTGTGACAACTCTAGCGACTCTGCTGGGGAACGTTTCAGAATTCGAGCTTATTTTTTAGTCGTATCGGCTTTGTTTGGCATTACGAGTGTATAAGAATTATTTGTGATTATTGTTTTCACTTTTGCGCGTTTTCGTGCTCTTTGTTTATAGTATTTATCCTATGTGTTACCGCTTTATATCTGTCATCATGAGTCCATCCCCCGGCCTACTTTCTGCAATAAGTCTCGGAGCGCACGTCGTGCGCACAAACTCTAGTTGAGTCACCTTTATTTTAGGGAGGAGCCGTTGGATGTATGGAGTAGGTGGAAAGCAAAGCAGTCACTATCGACCATATGCTCCCCTGAACGGCCTTGTTAGTAAACCACAACGTAGGTCAGCCTTTAGGTCATTCTTATGTACATCATATTGAGATCTAGCGGGGCCCACACGGTCCTTTGTAGGAGACTCACCTTTAAAGCATCCCTACGTGCTAAATGTTGCATCTTTGAGAGTAACGTGGTCATGTGATGGACCGATTTGGGGAAAACATGTGTTAGAAGTAAAGTGTGAAAAAAAAAAGTGAGTCGAAAAGAATGAATCAAAAGGAGTGTCGTAGTTTATTTTAGAGTTCTTTATGGCTTTTGTTCTTCATGATCCAAAACTCAAAATGATTTTTTTTACGTTTTGCATTTATCTTCTCAAAGTACCGTAAGTTCAACAAAAAAAAAATGAAAAAAGAGGGTTTTGTTTGCCTTTTCTACTTATTTGTCAAAAACAAAATACCAAAAAGATTTTTTTATAATTGGTGGTGTCAGTCTTAGTTGAAATGTCGAGTTGAAAATTCAAAAAGTTTTCATTCGTTTGTTTTTGGTTGTCTCTTAAGTTAGGGTCAATTTATTAGTTAATCGTTAAGTGTCCAATCTGGATGAACTACGCACCCCTGATTCTCCTCTCTCGGGAGTGAGATACGTAAGCAACCTATTGTGGGTTCGGGAATCTTATTTAAAAAATTCAAAAAGATTTTCTTCACTCTTTATTTAGAGTAGGTGTTTCATACATATCTTGAAAAGAAAAAAAAAATCTCTGGTAATCATAGGTTTCATTTTGTATAGGAATTTTAAACGTGAAAATGCAAAAAGAGTCTATTCTTTTGACAATTTGTTATTTTCTTCTCTTTTTAAAGTTTCAAGAAAAGAAAAAAAAAAGAAAAGAAAAAGTTTAATTGGCCATTTTGGCAAAACTGCCCGAACTACGCAAGATCTGATTCATGTACAACATGATACGTAGGCAACCTACTTTTGGGTTCGATCGAATCATTTTGTTTCGTTGTTTTTCATTATTTTTCCTCTTTTAAAGAAAAAAACAAAAGTCATAAAGAATAATAAAATAAAGGTAGATAAATAGAGAAGTGGAAAGAATAGAGATGGATACGAAAAAAAAAAGTGTAGATAAAAATCGGGATGATGTTGAAATGACCTCGCTACCCTCAAAAGCTGGTAGAAATGAACATGAATTTAGGACAATTTTACCAATGTGATTCCCATGCTTGTTGTGTGCCCTAATCCTAACGGATGTCGTCTTTGATGAGCATGTTTCTTTCAGATAACAGTGGTAGGTTTGCAACACTCTGGCTAGTCACCCATACTTCACTAGATCCAAAGCAAAGCTCGTCATGGCTAGCAGGGAGATTGAAAATTCGCTCATTGACCCGGATCAGGATCACGGGGAAGAAAGATCAGAACACAATGATGAGGTAGTAAGGCTCAGGCAACAATTGATAGATTTGCACCGGGCATGGGCTAGCGGAATGCCTCCTCCTCCGCTCCCTGAAGGTCTTGGGAATATCTCTAATTGCCCACCGCTTTCTCAGGCGCAATTCTCTGCTCCTACTGAGTCACCTGAGCACGCGCCGGGATTCACTCCGCGACATTATTATCCTGGCAGTTTTGGTGTGCCCTTGGCAGCTCCCCAATCAAGACTCGCTGCTCAGCCGGCGCCACCGATCACACCGGTATTCGTGACTCTGCCACCACCTGAAGCTCCCGCATATGCTGTGCGTCCGACAATGGGGCTTCCTCGGTCGGCCAGTGAGCCAGTATTGAAGGTTCCAGATAGTCAGTATTATGCCCCGGAGACGACTTTGAGAATGAATGAACCGTATGGGTACACTCAGCCACCTGCATTTTCATTTGATTCAGAGAAACCTGTCGCAACAGTGGAACAGGAAGTCATAGCGCGGAAGTTGAAAAGTTTAGAACAGGCCATGAGGAATTTGCAGGGAATCGAAGGTTATAAGAGTGTTTCTTATAAAGATCTGTGCATGTTCCCAGACATCAACCTTCCCCTCGGTTTTAAAATGCCTAAGTTCGAGAAGTATGCAGGACACGGTGATCCCGTGGCCCACTTGAGACGCTATTGCAACCAGTTGAGGGCTGCAGGAGGAAGGGAAGAGCTGCTCATGGCTTTCTTTGGCGAGAGTCTTTTTTATCTGGCTTCAGAATGGTTTATCGATCAAGATATCGACAAGTGGAACAGCTGGGACGACTTAGCTTTTGATTTTGTGCAACATTTTCAATATAACATCGACCTGATTCCGGACGAAAAATCTTTGGTCAACATGAAGAAGAAAAGCACTGAAGGTTTTAGGGAATACGCGATAAGGTGGCGTGAACAGGCCGCCAGGGTAAAGCCTCCGATGAAAGAAAGAAAGTTGGTAGAGGTTTTCATTCAGGCACAGGATGAGACTTATTTTCAACATTTACTACCGGCAATGGGAAAGTCTTTTATTGAAGTCCTCAAAATGGGGGAGATGATAGAGGACGAAATCAAGACCGGCCGAATAGTGAACTTTGCCGCATTGAAAGCCACCACACAAGAGATTCAAGGTGGATCTGGCGCATTCGGAGGTAAAAAGAAGAAAGAGGACATGGCGACTGTCGTAGCTGGAACCCATTCCTATCCCAAAAGACCACCTCGCCCCTATCCCCAATCCCAATCCCAAGTCTACGCCCAAGCTCCATATATTCCTTCCCACCATTACTACCCTCCAAAAAACCCTTTATATTCCATTCCACCACCCCCATACCCAGTATATAGAGCGCAGCCATATGCCCAAACCCCTTCTTACCCACAGTGGCGCGCGCAAGCCCCACAAAATTGCCCATTCGCTCCACCAAATTACCAAAACCCTTCCAGACCCAGTTTTCAACCTAGGCCCGAGTATAGGAAAGAGAAGGCGGTCAAAAATCAATTCACACCTCTTGGGGAGTCATATGCTAGCTTGTTTGATAGGTTGAGAAAGTTGAAGGTCTTAAGCCCAATTCAAGGAAGACTTTCAAATCCACCGCCGAGGAATCTTTAAGGTATGCGTACTGATCTGATATGCCAGGCCATGATATCGAGAAATGCTGGCATTTAAAGAGAGTCGTCCAAGATTTAATTGACACAAATCAGATGTTGGTCCAGGCCCCGAAGGGTCCAAACATTAACCAGAATTCGCTGCCAACCCATGCTGAAGCCAATATGTTAGAATTGATATATGATGGGAAAGAGTCTTTGAGGGGTTATAAGTCTATTGTCAAGTACAGATCATTGAGGAGAAATCGGTGAACGTAGCGGAGTCTTTGAAAGCAATGTCATTGAACCGGGAAGGAATGAGAGAAGATAAAGCCTAAGAAAGCACAAAGAAACCCCTGATCACAATACAAGGCGCTAGAAGGTATGTTGATTTGAGTCAGGATAAACCTAAGTTGACAGTGGTGGGAGCTCTGAGTCAGCCCATCTTGACGGTGAAAGGAGCACTGGCAGCCCCTATTGTCCTCAAACCAGTGACCCAACCTTCGATAGTTGATACGAAAAGGATTCCCTGGAATTATGGGAGGACCGTGATGACCTATCACGGGAAAGAAGTAGTGGAAGATGTAGATGAGGTAAGGGGTTTGACTAAGTCAGGAAGATGCTTCGTGCCTGAAGGCTTAAGAAAGTCCAAGCCAATGGTGAGTGGACCGTCATCTATCAAAAAGCCTATCACCGAACAAGAAGCCAAAGAATTTTTGAAAAAGATGAAATTGCCAGAGTATTCAATATTAGACCAGTTAAAGAAAACCCTGCATAAATTTCCCTTTTATCTTTGTTGTTGCACTCCAAGGAGCATCGTGATTTTTTATTGAAGGTATTAAATGAAGCATATGTTCCTAGGGAGATTACAATCAACCAACTTGAGAAAATGGTTGGAAAAATCTTTGAGGTCAATCGGATCAGCTTTTCTGATGATGAATTTCCTGTTGAAGGTACAAGGCATAACCGGGGCCTTTACATTACAGTGAAGTGTGAAGATTTCTATGTCACTCATGTTATGATTGATGGAGGTTCAGGTGCAAACATTTGCCCTATTTCTACTTTGCAAAAGCTGAATATTGGTGCAGAGAGGATCAAGCCCAATAATGTATGTGTCAGAGCTTTCGATGGTGCAAAATCAAATACCATTGGCGAAATAGAACTAATGTTGACCATAGGGCCTTTTGAATTCGCTATAGAGTTTCAAGTACTGAATATAGACTCCTCTTACAATCTGTTGTTGGGAAGGCCATGGATCCATAAGGCCAAGACGGTTGCATCTATACTGCACCAAATGATTAAGTTTGAGCATGACAGGCAAGAAGTGGTTATTAACGGTGAAGGAGATTTTTTCGCCTACGAAGATTCTCCCTTGTCTCTTATTGAAGCAAATAACGTAGAGGAGACATTCTTCTATCAAATTTTTGATACAGTGCCAGTGAATCGTATCCTTGAATGACAGGTTATACCGGGACCGCAATTGTCTTCCGCTTCTATCATGATGGTGACTGAACTTTGGAAATACGGATATGAGCCAGGAAAGGGTTTGGGAGTGTCTCTGCACGGTATAGTTCGTCCCATATGTCTGAGTGAGAACGTGGGCACGTTTGGTCTGGGATTTGAGCCTACAGCTGAAGATCTGAAGAAAGCCAAGGGAAGGAAAAAGGAAACATGGTCACTCTCTCACCCAACGCCACTACTCAGTGAATTATTTGTTAAAAGTGGTGTCACGAAGCATGTGGAATTTGAAGTTGAATTGGTTGATAACTTCCAGAACCTTTTTATTGAAGTTGATATGGTCGAAGCAGGAGAAGGTACCAGTATGGCAGACGTGCAATTCATAGGTCCAGCTGTCCGGCTCAATAATTGGGAAGTCACTCCTCTCCCCGTCAGGAGGGAGTTTTGGTAGTTTATTTTGTTTTTCTTTCTGTTTATCCGAGTTCGACATTGTATATGTGACTCAAACCGCCATGAAAGCCCAAGCCTTGGCAGATCATCTTGCTGAGAATCCCATCGATGAAGAGTACGAGCCATTAAAGACATATTTTCCTGATGAAGAAGTGTCGTGTATCGATGAAGTCGTTATAGATGTTGATCCAGGTTGGAAGTTGTTCTTCGATGGAGCTGTCAATATGAAAGGAGTCGGAATAGGTGCGGTTCTTATCTCTGAATTGGGACAACATTTCCCGGTAACAGCACAACTTTGATTCTACTGTACTAACAATATGGCAGAGTATGAAGCCTGCATTCTTGGTTTGAGGTTAGCTGTTGATATGGGAGTCCAAGAATTATTGGTATTGGGAGATTCGGATTTGCTCGTCCATCAAATTCGAGGCGATTGGGAGACGCGAGATTTGAAGCTCATCCCGTATCGACAATGCTTGCAGGAGCTATGTCAACAATTTGTGTTAGTAAAATTTAGGCATATTCCAAGGATTCATAATGAAATTGCTGATGCTTTAGCCATTTTGTCTTCAATGCTCCAACATCCTGATAAAGCCTACATCGATCCAGTGCATATACAGAGTCGTGATCAGCATGCTTACTGTAATGCGGTTGAAGAAGAGCTCGATGGAGAACCCTGGTTCTTGGATATCAAGCGGTACATTCAGTCAGGACAATACCCAGCATATGCCACCAACGATCAGAAGAGGACTATTAGGTGTTTGGCTAGTGGATTTTTCTTAAGTGGGGGGATCTTATATAAGAGAACGCCAGATCTGGGACTTTTGAGGTGTGTAGATGCAAGAGAAGCCTCGGCAATCATGGTTGAAATACACTCTGGAGTATGTGGGTCGCATATGAACGGTCATGTCTTGTCAAAGAAGATTCTTCGAGCAGGTTATTACTGGCTTACTATGGAGAGGGATTCTATTCAATTTTTTCAAAAGTGTCATCAATGTCAGGTGCACGGCGATCTGATACGTTCTCCTCCTGTTGAGTTGCATACAATGGCTGCTCCATGGCCGTTCGTGGCTTGGGGAATGGATGTGATTGGACCGATTGAGCCGAAGGCATCAAATGGACATAGATTCATTTTGGTAGCCATTGACTACTTTACAAAGTGGGTAGAAACAGTAACTTTCAAGTCAGTGACAAAGAAGGTTGTGGTAGACTTTGTTCATGCCAATATCATTTGTAGATTTGGAATTCCAAAGATGATCATTACAGACAATGCTGCCAATCTCAATAGTCATTTAATGCAAGAAGTATGTCAACAGTTTAAGATTGCACATCAAAATTCTACTCCATATCGCCCAAAGGCCAATGGTGCTGTAGAAGCCGCCAATAAGAACATAAAAAAAATACTGCGAAAAATGGTACAAGGGTCAAGACAGTGGCATGAAAAGTTGTCATTTGCATTGCTAGGGTATCGTACCACTGTTCGCACTTCAACAGGGGCAACTCCATATTTATTGGTGTATGGGACAGAAGCAGTCATCCCTGCGGAATTAGAAATTCCCTCTCTTCGAGTCATTGTAGAAGCAGAGATTGATGATGATGAATGGGTAAAAACCCGACTGGAACATTTGAGTTTGATCGAGGAAAAAAGGCTAACGTCCGTGGGTCATGGCCAGTTGTATCAGAGGGGGATGGATCGAGCGTATAACAAAAAGGTCCATCCCAGGAATTTTGAAGTTGGTCAGTTGGTATTGAGACGTATCCTTCCTCACCAGGTTGAAGCGAAAGGCAAGTTCTCTCCTAACTGGCAAGGTCCCTTCGTTGTGAAGAAAGTGTTGCCCAATGGAGCCTTATATTTGACAGATATTGAAGGCAAAATGACAGAAATCGATATCAATGCTGATGTGGTCAAAAGATATTATGTATGATATTTGATCCTTTGTTGATTTTATTGCATGTTTAGTACTTGCATTTTTGAAGATTGATATGATGAAGGCATTTTATTCTTTTATCCAAACATTGTGTCATCCTTTGTTTACCCGTTTGAGCTTCGTTTTATTTTTCTTTCATATCCCTCTTTTGGAATCAAAATAGAGTCAAAGATAAATGTCAAGAAAATAAGAATAAAAAAAAGAGTTCGGAAATAAAAGAAAAAAATCAAATCAAAACAAAGAACAAGCTGATAGAACTACGTATGACCTGATTCTCCTCTCTCGGGAGTGAGATATGTAGGCTGCCCTATTTCGGGCTCGGTCCAACCAAATAAAGATCTAAGATTCACCCAGTCAACAAAAACTAGGGCATGAGTTAACATGTTGTTTGAGTCGATTCCAAAAGTTGTAAGTCTCACCCCCACTTCAAGTGTCGTTTGAACCCCTTACCATCCTTTTCTAACCTTATCCAAAAGCCAAGTTACAACCAAAGAAAGTCCTTCAGATCAATTTTTGATAATGTTAAGGCTAAGCATGCAATGGATATGGTGATGCATTATGAGGTACCACGTGTCTCCCTCAGCATAAGAAATCAGGAAAGAAATACAAAATGAGAGAGTCTTATTGGTGAAAACCCCATGGGCATCATAAGGCAGTGGTGAGTTGAGAGAAAATGAAAATGAGAGAGTCTTATTGGTGAAAACCTTTGCAGGCACCATAAGGCGATGGTGAGTTGAGAGAAATACAAAAATGAGAGAGTCTTATTGGTGAAAACCCTCACGGGCACCGTAAGGCGATGGAGAGGTCAAGAGAAAAGTGAAAAGTGAAAAGAAAGAGATTTGTTGGCAAAAGTCATTTAAGATGTCGACAATTGAATGTGATGAATGAGTCCAATGGATTTGAAGAAGCGGCTCAGCGGCAAAGCCACGAACTCAACAACAAATGGGGAGTTTGGATAGGAAGATCAGGCAGCTCAATCCAAAATGCATGTCATACTCATTGGAGTTGGTTGTCGTATTCAGATAAGTTTCCTTTTTGAATATGGGACATTGCCATTTTCTTTCCTTTACATATTCATTTTTTTTGTCCTTTTTATGTCATTTATCAAAATAAGAGTCACCATCATTTCTTTACATTTTAAGTCAAGTCTGTGTCAAAACAAGCGAGAAAGGATTTCAAAATTTACTACCAGTCTTTCCAATTATATGAGGAAAAGCCAAGGAACAGCACAGGAAAGAAATATGATCGTAATTCAACACGAAGCAAAGGAAGTCTATCAACCGACAGACTATTGGATCCGTGGAAGCATTCAGATTTGGGAAAAGAGTGCACCTCAGGGGCATGGTAAAATGGAAACCCATTGTTTGAGTCAAAACTCATTTCCCTCAATCTGGATCCGGGGCAATGATGCGGTAAGATAGGGCAGGTGTTAGCGATTTGGAAGAAAGATGAAAGGAACGAATGCTGGGGCAGATACCTGAGAAGCCAAGAGTTGCAAGCCACCACTAAGTTTTTAACTGACAAATTTTCTTTGTTGAAATAGGGGCAAATTCGCTTCACTTAATTCAGCTACCATTGGAAATGCACATCCGTGGGATTTTACTTCATGTTCAGGACCCTCCTGGAAAATGGGAATTTACTTTCAATTCAGGACCCTCTTGAAAAATGGGAATTTACTTTCAATTCAGGACCCTCCTGAAAAATGGGAATTTACTTTATGTTCAGGACCCTCCTGAAAAATGGGAATTTACTTTCAATTCAGGACCCTCCTGAAAAATGGGATTTTACTTTCAGTTCAGGACCCTCCTGAAAAATGGGAATTTACTTTCAATTCAGGACCCTCCTGAAAAATGGGATTTTACTTTATGTTCAGGACCCTCCTGAAAAATGGGATTTTACTTTCTGTTCAGGACCCTCCTGAAAAATGGGATTTTACTTTCTGTTCAGGACCCTCCTGAAAAATGGGATCTTACTTTCAACTCAGGACCCTCCTGAAAAATGGGACTTTACTTTCTGTTCAGGACCCTCCTGGAAAATGGGACAACGCTTTCAAAAAACTAAAATACTACTTTATTATAATTTTTGTTTGGGATAATTTTCGTTCTAGTTTTAATTTTAGCAAGTCAGGAGCCCGCCTGAAGAATAGGGTGATGAAATAGCAAGTCAGGAGCCCGCCTGGAGAACAGGGTGAAGAAACGAAAAGTCAAGCAACAAAGTGAAACAATTGAAAGCCAAGCAACAAGTTGAAAGAAATTGCAAGTCAGGAGCCCGCCTGAAGAATAGGGTGATAAAAGTCGAGTCAAGAGCCAACAAGAGTTGTATAGATAAGATTTTGTAATTTTATTTATGTTTTAACTTGTAATTTTCATTTTTTTTATGATGTAATGACAGAGCCATGGACCGGAACCTCGATGGAACCTCACTCGACTCTCCAACTCGGTATAGTCCACTTTTCTTTCAATCCTTTGAAATACCCGTGACTTGATTCTCTCATAATGAGAGTAGGTAAGATGTCTTAAGTCAAAACCCGGTTGTCCTTCTTCCTTCTGTTTCTTTCTTTGAATAATGGTTGGGTAAAAATTTGGTCTCGCTGTCTACTTCTTTGTCTGAAAACACTTCATGTTTACATTCAAAGGGGGCATGATGTAGACACCTAATTTCGTCCCTCCCCGATATCGTTTTATCCATTTTTTTACTTTATCCTTACCATGTGTCTCACCCATTTTAATTATTCCCCACAAAAACAAAACAAAAAAATAATAACAAACCCCTAACAAACTCTAACCAATTTTGTCTTATCTTAAAGATTCCACCAACTCACCCAATAAAAAAACAACAACTAACCCTTATCCCTCCAATTAAAAAACAATACCTACCTACCCTACTCTAACAAACTCTACCCCTACCCCTACCCCTACCCCTACCTCACTACCCTACCGCACTACCCCATCCTAATATATACACGCAGCAAACACACAAACAGGGGAGGCAAAACCCTCTACAAATACACTGAGAGGCATTTCTTCAAGGGCGTTTTTTTCTTCTTCTCATTATCACAAGAACACCCAGAAATAGAGCTCACTGGAAGAGAGAGATCGAAAAAAAGAGCTCTCCATTTTTTTGAGGATTTCATATTTTCTTTCTTTTATTCTCATCTTGTTTGGCATACGCACACACAACAGAGAGAGATCAAGAGTGAGATCGAAAGGGAGAAAAGATCAAAGAAGATGGATTGAAAATGGGACGAGAATAATTTTTTTTTTCGGCGAAACCTTCGTCGGAATCAACTGTAGGTCGCGATTCAACCAACCCAACTCCGAAATCCCAAAGAATTTCTCCTTTTCCCATGATTACCAGATGAAATCAAACGAAAAATATTGAGAATCGCCGAATTATCCACCGGAAAGCATTCCGTCGTGGTTTATTTTCATTACTGTTTCGGCGGGTTCATCTGAAAACACCCAGTCATCGTTTATTATTACTGTTCCAGCGCGTCTATCGGAGAAACGACTCCATTGACTCCCTATTTCTTAAATTCCATTCGAAATTGGTTCATCATCGTTATTCAGTTCGAATCTGCATCTCGTTTCGGCTTGATTGGTATTCTTCGTGGGGTTTTCTGTGTGTTTGAATCGAATTCTAGAGAGTTCTGTAGCTGAGATAATTCGTAGTCGAGTTGTGGTATTCTATTTGAGGTTTTGGGACGCGGCTTCATCGGATTTAGTCGAAATAATACATCAATCAAAAGCTCTTGAGGTCCAATTCTATCTTTTCTCCTTTTAATTTCGCGTAATTATGGATGATTTGTGTGTTTGGCGTGATTGAATCTTCATTGGGGTTTGTTCGTTGTTGGATTTGGATTTGAAAACTTGATTGGTGGTTTGTGTATCGAAGCATGTGTTAATCACCGATTGATAATTAAAATCGGCTATTGGGGACGGAAATTGAAAATTGATAGAAAGCAAGCGTTATTTATTTTGATTCATTGATGTTGTTGAATATGATAGTGCCATGATAGATCAAGATCGGGTAGGCAAATAGTCGGTTCGGGTAGGCAAGTTTAGAACTTTCGGATTGATGGAATGATTGAAATATGTGTATTGAATGTTTACTAGTTTATCGTATATGACTCAAGTGTATTAATTTGACCGGGGAATGTCCCGAAGTTTCATGTACTTATTTATCGGGGAATGTTCCGAAGTTTCATGTACTTATTTATCGGGGAATGCCCCGACGTATCATGTACCCGGAGGACGTTCGTGATGAAGGCCCGCGGCATCGGGTAAGGCATTGGAGCTTAGTCTAGATTTAGTTTAGAATAGGATTTATATTTTCGTATTTTTCTATTTTTTGGACTGTATAATTGGACTGGACTTTACATTTTTGATTGTTTTGTTTTGTTTATTGTTTGATTATTTTGCGTGCTTTTGTTTGGTTTATACATTTCGTAGTGCCAAAATAGTTGATACACTCTACCAAGCGACCGTGGTTGAACCACGGGATCGAGGGGTGCCTAACAACTTTCCCTCAGTCAACAGAATTCCTTAGCCAGAGTCTCTGTTCGCAAACCAGTTTAAAGAGTCAAATGGTTTTGAAAAGGATTTTCCGATGGTGACTTGGCACACCAGATTATGTCAAGTGGCGACTCTGAATAAAAAATGTAAATAATCCTTTTTCCGAAACAAATTTTCATTTCTTGTCACTTAAATAATAAAACCCTTTCGCACTTAAAACATAATTTTTGGAGTCGAAAAATGGGTGTGACACTTCTCAATTGAAACTCTGTGGAGAGACAGTCAATGATAATGATATGATGGAAAAGACGCTCTCCACTTTTCATGCCTCGAATGTGCTATTACAACAACAATATCGAGAAAAAGGTTTCAAGAAGTATACTGAACTGAGTTCTCATCTTCTCGTGGCTGAACAAAATAATGATTTGTTGATGAAAAATTACGAGAATCGACCTACTGGATCTGCACCATTTCCTGAGGTGAATGATGTGCATACTCACCATGCTAGGCGTGGAAAAGGTCGTTGCCCTGGTCGTGGACGTAGTCGTGGTCGTGGTCGTGATGACTAAGAAAGAAATCCTGTTCCGGGTGTTAATCATTCATCGAACAAAAAGAAAAAAAATGAGATACGTGAAGCAATTACTTGTTTCCGATGTGGTGAAAAAGGGCATTATTCATGTGACTGTCGTGCTCTCAAGCACTTGGTTGATCTTTATCAAGTATCACTAAAGAAGAAAGAGAGAAATCCCGAGGCTAACTTTCTCTCTGAAAATGATGTTGACTTCACAAACTTGGATGTAACAGATTTTTTCGAGCACCCCGAAGGAAAGATTGATCACTTGATTGGTGATGATTTCGTAAATATGAAAGAATGAATGATTTTTAATTTTGTTTTATTTTTATTGATAAGAGTTAGTGAATAAAGAACCATGTAAAAGTAGTTATTTGCATAAATATTAGTTTTTGATTAATATTGATTAGTTTAATTATATTATTATTGTTTATAATTGAGTTAAATGAAATTTTAATTTTGTCATTATTTATTGAAAAGAAGAAAAAAAAAAAACGATACAATTGAAAGCAAATTGTAATCTGGAATATGTCTATTGTAATGGAAAGCAAATTGTAATCTGAAAAAAAAAAGTGATTGTTGGCTGGCAACCAAGGACCCCGCCTATGCCCTTTATTTCTTTTATTGTATTCTTTACGTTCCATACTATTGAATTATAATAATATTATTTCATTCTTTATCAAATATTTCTTTTTTATTATACAAAAGAGGTGGTTTCGACCACCTCTTCGTGAATTTATTTTTTTACCCCTATTATTTACTATATTACACCTTATTTATTCCGTGATTTATTATATTATTCCTAAGTAACTATTACAAGTCATTTATATATTAAAATTAATAATATTTTTTATTATATTATCGCTAATTAATTATTATAAGTCATTTATAGAAAATTAATAATATTTAATTAAAAAATAGATATTTATAACGTTTGTTTCAACTGCTTTAACCGTGATTTTACTATATCATCCCTAATTAATTATTATAAGTCATTTATGTATAAAAAAATTAATAATATTTTATTCAAAAAGTAAATTACTATATTACCCCCTATCATTTACTATATTACCTCTAATTGCTCCGTGATTTACTATATTATCCCTAATTAATTATTATAAATTATTTATATATTATAATTAGTAATATTTTTTATTATATTATCCCTAATTAATTATTATCGGTCATTTATATATTAGAATTAATAATATTTAATTAAAAAAATAGATAGTTATGACGTTTGTTTCAGCTGCTTTAACCGTGATTTTACTATATCATCCCTAATTAATCATTATAAGTCATTTATGTATTAAAAAATTAATAATATTTTATTAAAAAAATAGATGACATGTCTGCCTGCACTGGTTTCGACCAGTACTTCGTCATTTACTATATTATCCCTAATTGCTCCGTAATTTACTATATTACCCCTAATTAATTATTATAAGTCATTTATATATTAGAATTAACATTTTTTTTTATTATATTTACCCTAATTAATTATTATAAGTCATTTATATATTAGAATTAATATATTTAATTAAAAACTAGAAATTTATGACGTTTTTTCAGCTGCTTTAATCGTGATTTTACTATATCATCCCTAATTAATTATTATAAGTCATTTATTTATTAAAAAATTAATAATATTTAATTAAAAATAGATGACATGTCTGCCTATATTACCCCTAATTGCTCCGTAATTTACTATATTATCCCTAATTAATTATTATAAATCATTTATATATTACAATTAATAATATTTTTTTACCATATTACCCTTAATTAATTATTATAAGTCATTTGATTTCGACCACTGCTTCGTCATTTACTATATTACCCTTAATTGCTCCATGATTTATATATTACCCCTAATTAATTATTATAAGTTGTTGATATATTAGAATTAATAATATTTTTTTATTATATTACCCCTAATTAATTATTATAAGTCATTTATATATTAGAATTAATAATATTTAATTAAAAAATAGATATTTATGACGTTTGTTTCAACTGCTTTAACCGTGATTTTACTATATCATCTCTAATTAATTATTATAAGTCATTTATATATTAAAAAATTAATAATATTTAATTAAAAAATAGATGACATGTCTGCCTATATTAACCCTAATTGCTCCGTGATTTACTATATTACCCCTAATTAATTATTATAAGTCGTTTATATATTAAAATTAATAATATTTTTTTACTATATTACCCCTAATTAATTATTATAAGTCATTTATATATTAGAATTAATAATATTTAATTTAAAAAATAGATATTTATGACGTTTGTTTCAACTTCTTTAACCGTGATTTTACTATATCATCCCTAATTAATTATTATAAGTCATTTATATATTAAAATTAATAATATTTAATTAAAAAAAATAGATGACATTTCTGCCTATATTACCCCTAATTGCTCAGTGATTTACTATATTACCCCTAATTAATTATTATAAGTTATTTATGCATTAGAATTAATAATATTTTTTTACTATATTACCCCTAATTAATTATTATAAGTCATTTATATATCAGAATCAATAATATTTAATTAAATCAATGTATATTTATGTTTGTATCTCATCAATATCAAATTTTAGTGTTAAAAAATATTTATAGTGTTGGGCCCGTGCTGACACGGGTCATGCACCTCTAGTAATATAATAATATCATATTGTTTACATGTTAACGTTCTGAACAAAATGCATTTTTTTCCTTAGTAAACTATTAAAGCTATTGAAAAATAGAATGCTAAGCTAATCACATACTAAATGGACATACTCTCTCTGTTTCAAAAAGAATGATCTACTTTTCTTTTTAGTCTATTTAAAAAAAAAATGACCCCTTTTCTTTTTTGACAATATTTTAATTTCAACTTTCCACATGATATGTTTACGATCACAAGATTAAAGGACATTTTGGTACATTTGACACAACTTTAATTTAAACCACAAAATTCAAAAATCTTCTTTATTTTCTTAAATTTTGTACCAAGTCAAAGTAGGTCATTCTTTTTTAAACGGAGGGAGTATTTTTTTTATTGCTTATTAAAGTGTGATTAACAATTTCTTACAGTATAAGCTCATTTTGTACAAAGATTTAATATATATTTTATTTGGTGTATGTTATTTTATTTGAAGATATGGATAATTTTCAAAGTAAGTTGTACAGTTGTGAAGATATTTGTTTGATTGATTCTGACACTACACATACGATATTCAAAGACAAGAAATATTCTCTCATCTAAACGTGGGCAAGATTAATGTTACTACAATTTCTAGTAGTGCTAATTTGATTGAATACTTCGAAAAAACCATTATAATCTTGCCCAAGAGAACTAAACTCATCATAAATAATGCTATGTTTTCTCCTAAGTCTCCGAGAAACTTGACGAGTTTTAAAGATATTCGTGAAAATGGTTATCATATCAAGACAATTGATGAGATGAATCTTGAATATCTTGGTATCACCAAGAATATCTCTGGGCAGACATGTGTTATTGAAAAATTCTCGGCTTTATCTTCTGGCCTGTATTGGACAAAGATTTGTGCAATTGAGGCACATTCTATAGTAAATCGGAAGTTTACTAATTCCAATACTTTCGTACTTTGGCATGATCGTTTGGGACATCCTGGATCTATAATGATGAGACGAATCATAGAAAATTCAAGTAGGCATCCATTAAAGAACGTGAAGGTTCTTTCGAATGGTGAATTTTCATGCAATCCTTGTTATCAAGGCAAGCTGATTGTGAGGCCATCGCCAACAAAAGTTGGGATTGAGTCCCCCGCGCTCTTGGAACGCATATATGGGGATATTTGTGGACTCGTTCACCCGCCTAGTGGATCTTTTAGATACTTTATGGTCCTAATAGATGTTTTCTCTAGATGGTCTCATGCGTGCCTTTTGTCATCTCGTAACTTGGCATTTTCAAAATTGTTGGCACAAATAATACGATTAGGGGCACAGTTTCTCGATAATCAAATTAAGTTTATTTGCCTTGATAATGCTGCAGAATTTTCATCCCAAGCATTTAATGACTATTGCTTATCGATTGCGATAAGAGTGGAACATCTTGTACCTCATATTCACACTCAAAATGGCCTTGCCGAGTCATTAATTAAATGTCTGCAGTTGATAGCAAGACCATTGCTTATGAAAACTAAGTTGCCCACTTCTGTTTGGGGTTATGCAACTTTGCATGTTGCATCACTTGTTTGTCTTAGATCAACAAATTATCATAAATTTTCTCCGTTGCAATTGATTTTGGGTCAAAATCCCAATATATCTCATTTGAGAATTTTTGGGTGCGGTGTATATGTGCCTATAGCACCACCAAACCGCACCAAGATGGGCCCCCAAAGAAGGTTAGGAATTTATGTTGGGTTTGGATCACCCTCCATTATTCGCTATCTTGAACCATTAACGGGAGATATGTTCACTGCTCGATTTGCAGATTGTCGATTTGATGAGATGGTTTTTCCAAAATTAGGGAGAGAAAATAGTAACATCACAAGAGAAATTTCGTGGAAATATCCATCACTATCTAATCTTGATCCATGTGCTTCTATTTGTGAGCAAGAAGTACAAAAGATTATTCATCTGCAGAAAATTTCAAATCAAATGTCGGATGCATTTACTGATTTGAAAAGAATCACCAAATCACATATTCCTACAGAGAATGTCCCAATTCGAATTGATGTCCCTAAAGGACCATCCACTAATGTCATAGCTAATGAATATAAAGCACGCTTGAAGCGTGGCAGACCATTAGATTCTAAGAATCGAAATCCTAGAAAAAGAAAAACAAATGGTCAAGATGACACTACGAAAGATCCTCACATGGAAGTTCAAGATTTGAGCAATATTAATATTCCTGAAGGAATTAATGAGCCTGAGACTCAAGAAAATGAGGAACTATCCATAAATTCAAGTGATATTGAAATAGTAATGTTAATATTCTTAGTTCTTTATTGTTTTATAACAGCCACATCATTTTTTCGATGGAATTATTATAAAATCCGATCATAATGACTTTTAATGATGGTCGGAGCAAAGTAAAGTAATTATTCGAGAAATAACATCAATTAGAGAAATATTCGATGAATTATCAAATTTTTCAAAAGATACTCGATAAATTTATCGAGAAATAGTCGATGATTATCCCTACTCCCCACCCTCTTTTAAGCACAAAAAGTTTTCAGACAACCCCACCCCAACCCCGCACCTCACACTCCATTTTTCTGTTTTTTTATCTTACACCCGCATCTCCAACCCCCACCCTCCACCTCTACCTCTATTACACTTCATCAATTTCTTCAAAAAAGAAATAAATATAGAAAAAGATTTATAAATTTTAATACACTTTTTTCAATTGATTATTGAGAAAAAAAAATTATAACAAATTTGATGTTTTACATAGCAAAAAATTATCAAGACTATAAATCCATGGCCATTGTCATCAATTCAATTGCAGGGAGAGGGGTTGGGGTGATCTTGAAGAAGAATGAAAAGAGGGTGGAGAGTATTTTTTGTGTTTGCAGGAGTGGGGTGGGGGCTGGGAAGAAGAAAGAAAAAGGGGCACGCGGGGTGGGGGGTGGATGGGTTTGATGAAGAAAGAAAAATGGGGTGGAGTGTATTTTTTGGTATTTATATATATATATATACTAGTTTAGGTGTACGTGTCTTGCGCGTGTACTTCACTTTAATGAGTTAAAACATTACACTAAATAGGATATTTGTTTAAATAATAAAGATAAATATAATAATTAAATTTAATATCTTTTGAATATGTAAAGATGGAGAATTTATTTATTAAACTTAATCTTTACAAAAAAAAAAAATTAAAAATCGATCGGCATTCATCTACTATCTGTAAATTGCAACAAAACAATACAATGATAGAGACATCAAAATAAAACAATTAAATCTAATCTTTACACACAAAATTTTTCTCAAAGTCGTCTGGCACTCATCTACCACCTGTAAACAACAACAAAATAATACGATAATAGAGATATCAAAATAATACAACTAAACCTAAACTTTACATTAAAAAATTCCTCATAGCCGACCAACATTTATGTATCACTTGTAAACTGCAACAAAATAATACGATAAAAGTGATATCAAAACAATACAATTAAACTTAAATTTTACACACAATTTTTTTAAAGCCGACTGAAATTCATCTACAAACTGTAAACTACCACAAAATAACAAACTAATAGAGATATTACGGTAATACAATTAAACCTAACTTTTACCTACAAAAAATTTCAAAGTCGATCCACATTCATCTAGCAGTTAAAATAAAACAATAAGATAATAAAGATATCAAAACAATACAATTAAACCTGACCTTTACACAAGAAATTCTTCAACGCCAACCGACATTCATTCACGACCTGTAAACTATAAAAAAATAAATAATAGTGATCACAAAGTTTCGATTTTGATCCAACTAATTTTTATCTGAGCGAAAATTTTGACCCTAGCAGATGATTTTGAATTAAAACAAAGAAAATATATATATATATATATATATATATACACACACACATGTTGAATTATATTATGCTGACAAAAACAGTGAAGAAGTTGAGGGTTAGAACATCAAATATCCACCAATCTAGACATGCAATTGAATCAAGTTAGATGAACATCAATCATATTCTCCAATAGGCAAACCGGTTTGTTTTCTAGTTTAACGTACATTTCAATATTTATAGTAGTATTTCCTTAATAGAGTCCTATTTTAGGAGTATTTCTCTAATTGAACAGTAGAAAAAAAGAATATTAATAATTAATTCTCCTACCATATATTTTAGCAGTCCTATATATTTTAAGAATTCTAGTAGAAAAAGAAAGATATTAATTGATTCTTCTACCATATATTTTATGAGTCTCGTATATTTTAGGAAGTCTAGTTAATATAATAAAAAATAATTAAATAATAAATTTAAAGAAATAGTGAAAAGACAGTTTTATCTAAAGAAAGTCTTTTAACGAAGGACAAAAAGTTCAAATCACTTTTTTAAGGGTCTTCACACTTTTAGTATATTATAGATTATAGATATAGATATAGATTATAGATATAGATTATAGATATATTATGTGAGGATTTTTAAAAAAAAAATAGTAACTTTTTACGTGGCAGCGACATGGCACTGATGTGGCAATGACATGGCGCGAGTGTAGTGCACACTCCACTGTGAGAGTGGTAAGTGAAACTAATACACTTTAAAGATGTTAAGGAGGGAAAATAAATGAAAGTTTAGTTACAGTACTAAAGTAAGTTGAGCGGACAAGTTCAGAGGGAAATGATATTTTTTCTCCATTTCTCATAGTTGAGTGAATTTTGAGACATGAACAAGAATTAAATGTTATCAATCATGATATTAGTTACACGGGATTTTATACATACATGTAAACTTCACTAATTCAGAGCACCTCTGTGCTTGATCCAGACATGCAGAAAGGAAAAGGAGAAAAGATGAAAAAGTTGTGAAAACTTTTTTCAGATTGTCATTTTAGTTATGTAAACATTAACAGTAAAGCAATGTAATAGTATATGTAAATGTAATAGTCTAACCAAAAGAAAAAAAAAAAAAAAAAAAGCAATGTAATAGTATATATAGACCTAAACTTGGCTTAGCTTACTAACTAATTCTACTGCTAACTACCCGAATTAACAACAAATAAGTAAGTAATTAACAATGAACAGCTAAGTTTCTCAACTAACTGCTAAACAATAAATAACTTAGCTCCTGACCAACTACCTAACGAAGCTCAAAAGTCTTATAAATGTAGCAAGAGTTTCTGCTACTTTTGAGCATTAACTCAAATGGCAAACTTCTTCTCTACCCAGAACTCCCCCTCACTCACAAATGTTGCCACTTGCCACCAAAGAACAAAGCCATAAAAATCACCAAGAATCCGATGATATAATACTCTCTGAGCTTCCAAGTGAAAGAGGTTGGCTAAGTGATCAGATTTACCAATACAAAGGTATTTGGTATTGGACAAAAAGTCTAGAAGGTCTGCTAGTACTTCAGCAGCAACACTTTGAGACAAAACCAAACAGTGTCTTACTAGCCAGTCACCCAAAATCTGGCACCACAGGGCTCAAGGCCCTTCTTTTTGCCATTACAAACAGATCACAATATGACAATTTTAGCACGCATCCTTTGCTCTTTTCAAACCCACATGAATTAGTACCCTATCTAGAGGCCTATGCATTTAAGCACCCAACAAATCCAACACCAAACACTTGTCTCATACAATCACATCTTGCCTTCAATGCTTTACCAAAGTCTATAACAGGTAATGACTCCAAATGCAAAATAGTTTGTGTTTCGCAATGCAAAAGATGTGTTAGTTTCTTTCTGGTACTTTATGCAGAAATTAAGACCCAAAGACGTGCCTTTCAATTCTCTACCAGAAGCATTTGACCGATTTACTAAAGGGTATTCCCCTTTTGGTCCATTTTGGGATCATGTGATGGGATATTATAAAGCCAACTTAGAATTTCCAGAGAGGGTTCTTTTCTTGAAGTATGAGGATTTGAAGAAAGATCCAATCTTTAATGCAAAGAGAATAGCAGAGTTCTTGGGGCAGCCATTTTCCTTGGAGGAAGAAAGTGAAGGCATTGTAGAGAGAATAATAGAGCTCTGCAGCTTTGAGAAACTGAGCAATTTGGAGGTGAATAAAGAGGGCACATACTCTGGAGCGTTTAGTCCTACTATTGCAAACAACATATATTTCTGGTGAGGCAAAATGGGCGATTTCAAGAACCATCTTTAAAAAGAAATGATTGAGGTTCTTGATGAAATCACAAAGCAAAAGTTGGGTTTTGATTTGATGACTACATCTGTCACTCCGCAGCAAAATGGTGAAGTGCATGAGTCAGACAAGAACCAAAGCAACTAACGTGGTTTTTGAGGTTCCTTTAACTCTTTTCTGTAGTTGTTTTGGTTATCCCCCGGAAGTCATGTTGCAAACTTTGGTTCTGGATTCCAATAATTGTGGCTGTTTGTCATTTCTAATGAGTGGCAAACCTTTATCTCCTTCCTAGCGACGGTGGAGCTAGAGTAAAGATTACGAGTTTGGTTGAATTCATTAATTTTTGTACAAATTTTATATTTATTTAAGAAATTTATGGGATACTATAAAACAATGAAATAAAGCACCAGGGGAACACATAATACGATAACTGAAGCAATCAAAACAACAGGTGACACTAAAATTGAAAAATATAATAGTTAGGAGAGTAATAATGCCATATTGACAAGGGAATTCGACAATGGCCAGATACCTACTAACCTTCTACCCTAATCTTTCATGTCCACATCTTCCTATCTAAGGACATACACGTCCTCAGTAATCTGCATGTATCATGTCCTGTCTAATCACCTCGCTTCAAAACTTCTTCAGCTTACCCCTACTCTTCTTTATGCCGGCCGACTACAACCAACTTCTCACACCTCTTCACTAGCAATATGTGCATCTTCCCTTTATGTGTTCAAATCATCTCAACCTCGCCTCCCCATTTTGTCCACCACGAAAGCTACTCCCACCTTATGTCGCATAACTTCGTTTTTTATCTTCTCTCTCCTAGTATTTCCACACATGTATCTCAACATCCTCATTTCGCTACTTTTATTTTCTGAACATGTAATTCGTGATCGGCCAACACTCCACTAACATGCCTTATCTTACCACCACTTTATAAAACATTCCTTTTAAGTCTTGATGATATATTCTTATCAAACAAACAACAGAAACAAGTTTCTATTTCATTCATCCCTCTCCAATAAGATGTGTAACATGCACTACCTCTTCTACCTACAAAGGGAATTTTGTAATGAATATTACTCGTAGTTCTTTCTGCTGTTAGAGCAAAAAGATTGAGAACAACACTTCACCACACCAACTCCAAGTTACAAAAGAATTGAAAATAATGGACATTGATAATTAGTCAATTATAGGCGGGTGGTCAACATTTCCACTGGTGCCGAGTCTGCCGACCGAATCAAACAGCGATATATCTGTTTTAATAATACTCAATTACTAAACCAACCCCATGAGTATACCTAACACGCCGCCAATAACTACCACGATCCCACCAGAGCCTCCCGACCCTCGAGAATCCAGCATGGAAATTGAAAGCCCAGCCTACTCCTCCTTCAAGGACATCCTTCTCAATAAGGAAAAAGAAATCAACCGTTCCTACAACATCTATGATGGGCTCCCATTGGAAAAGGATGAGAATGATGAAGATGCAATCAAACTAACCGACCAAGAAAAACAAAGGATCTATCAACCATGGAGTCTATCAGTAATCATTAAACTCTACAAGAAACGATTGCCACATGCCTACCTTAGAAACAAACTCACTAACCTGTGGAAACTGGGTGAGAACCTAGTCCTCATTGATCTGGGGAATGACTACTTCATTGCCAAATTCTCCCTAATTGAAAGCATGGAACGAGTCCTGAATGAAGGGCCATGGTTCATCACAGGAAACTTCCTTACCATTCGGAAATGGGAGCCCGATTTCGTCCCCCAGGAAGCGAGCCTCACCCACACTGCAATTTGGGCACGTCTACCACAACTACCAATCGAGTTCTACGACCAGCAGATTCTCAAGAAGATCGGAAGAAAACTTGGTACCTTACTCAAGATTGACACCTGCACCTCCACTGCGCTGCGCGGACGCTATGCACGCATTTGTGTACAAGTACCATTAGAGCACTCACTTAAATCCCACGTTACCATTGGCGCTCATAGACAAATGGTGATTTACAAAGGGGAGTAGATCTTGTGTACCAACTACGGCATGTTGGGACATACTCACGGGGAATGCCCTACCACCACGACACCAATCTGCGCTTGCACCCCATCCACAGTGAAACTATACAGCTTCCTACGGATGGCCAATGGCGGGTCGTCTCCTTCCCAAAAAGGAGGACACCCTCGAAGAGAAGCCCAGAACGGGTTAGAAACACTAAGGCCCAGGCCCAAACACAGGTAAAGGTCTATGACACTGACCCTGCTTCAGCCCAAAACCTGAGTGGCCCAAATCAAATCTTGAATTGTGGCCCAACTCCCTCTCATGGTGGCAGAGCCCCTCAAAATAAGCCCAAAAGGAAGGCCCCAACAATAGGCCCACTTCGGTGCCACACGTGCACCCTAATGAGAATGCCCCAACCAATATACCCTCTGAATTTATTACCTTCAATAAATTCATTCCTTTGGGAACTGATACGTTGATTAAATGCGATGGGGCCTCTATGGCCACCCCTCCTCATAGACCTGCCCCTACCTTCACATCGGAGACTCCATCCGTCTCCACGGTTACTGGAAAACCCCTAAGCAATTCCTTTGTCATTGCCCTAAGCAATAATGAGAGCAAACGTTTGAAGTGACCGATGAGGTCACTTCAATTAACTGCCCTGATATTACTACTACTAATGCCACCTTGAAAGAATGGTCAGAGGAAGCTACTCACACCTTTTCCAAATCTACTACCGGCCTTTTCCAAACCTCTCCCAATGGACCCAAACTTGGAAAGCAGCACGACGCCCTCAATCTTCATCTCAACACCACCTGTGCCAAACACAACTCCGACCTCTTGGATGGAACTTGCACTTTAAGGAGTCCATTTGCACTTTCAGGCAAAGGTGGGAGAGAAGAACATCACTCTAATACTCCAGGACCTGGCATACCTAGCCCAAATAACCAAGGAAGCCCTGGACCAAGTGGTGATGGGAATGGGGAACCAACTATGGCAACAAACAATGCTCAAAACTCTTTTTTCCAAAGCCGGGAACCTGACTCCACCAGAGGAGCTCAACAACCTCATGAATCAGGCTTTTCCGAACATGTCATTCTTCCTCATGGAAACTTACATGCTGACCTCCCAGGCACTTACTTTCATCCCCAAGCCTCTAGAGCCAGCTGCCCCAGTGCCCCCAACATCAGGGGCAGAAGGCCCAGGAAGCACAAGCTCAACTCTCCTGGACTCTCTCAGACAGAGCAACGAGGAGCTAGAAAACTTTCTGGCAATGTTCGGGGAGCCAACTCTAGACATCTTAGCCCTAGACAAGCCACTAAAGAAAGAATTCAACGAGCCATTCAGCTCAGCTATTATGGTGTATCTCCCTCTGGAGAAGAAGCTATTCTCGCTATCTCTGAGGACAATGAGCCCATCAGCCCCAGCAATGCTACTAGAACCAATCATCATGGTTCTGGACCACCCCCAACTGGACAAGGGGAAGGACCCAGTCATACATATCCCCCCACTCACCACCCCAGTAAATGCGATAATTTGGAACACTAGAGGAGCCAACAGTTCCAACTTCAGGCATTAATGTGATGCAATGCTCAAGCTTCACCGCCCTGCCATGCTTGTCCTTCTCGAGACTAAGATGTCGGAGCACAAGCACCTCACTACTGCTATGGGCTTTGAAACCCATGTTCAATCTCCTGTTGTTGGTCTCACTGGAGACATCATCCTCATGTGGCACCCAGATCGCATCCAGCTTGACAACTTTACGGTCACAGCCCAGGGCATTCACGTCATTCTCAAGGGAACCCATCTCCCAAACCCCTCCCCTCGGCTTTTCTCTGCCATCTACGCTAGCCCTAACTTCCTTATTAGGCAGGGCCTCTGGGAGAAGCTTAAGCTCATGGCCCAGACGCATTCAGGACCATGGCTAATGGGAGGAGACTTCAATGAAGTTCTTTTGGCAAAAAAAAAACTTGGTGGCCTAAGCATTAACAATAATAGATCCTCTCTTTTTAAAGAGTGTCTTGATAACTGTGGGATGATAGATCTAGGGTTTAAAGGTTGCAACTACACCTGGACCAATAAGAGGTATAAGCATAGAAGGAACCTTATCCTTGAGAGACTTGACAGGTGTGTTGCTAATACCTCGTGGATAAATCAATTCTCGGAGGAATCTGTCACACACCTGCCTCGAATAAAGTCAGACCACTGCCCTATGCTCCTCACTCTTACCAATCCCTCCCCCACCTTCCCCAATAAGGCTTTTAGATTTGAGCTCATGTGGTGCTCACACCCTACACTTCAAAACATCATTAGATAATCCTTTTATGAACACACCTCTCTTGCCCATTCTATCCAACTCTTCCAGCATGAGGCCTCCATCTGGAGTAGAGACACATTTGGAAACATCTTTCACAAAATTAAAAGGATTTTAGCTAGGCTAGATGGCATCCAAAAGTCTGCTCATTCCCACACCAGCCCATACCTCCATGACCTGGAAAACGACCTCTTCTCCGATTACAATAGGCTCTTACAGTCAGAGGAGGACTTTTGGATGGTCAGATCCCGTATTAACTGGCTCATATGTGGTGATGCTAACACCAAATTCTTCCACACTTCAACCTTGGTAAGAAGGAGGAGGAACAAGATCCACTTTCTTAAGGATGAGGCCGGTAGCATCATCTCTGATAAAGATGGTATTACGAACCACATATCCACCTTCTACCACAAGCTCTATACCTCTGACCACACCTCCATTGGCCTCCACAAGAACCACACTGGAGAGACTACCCACATCCTTACCTCAGCTCAAAGGGAGAGCCTTGAACACCCTCTTAGAGACTTTGAGATCACCATTTCTCTCAAGAGCTTTAAACCTCTCAAAGCTCCTGGGCCTGATGGCCTCCACCCCCTTTTCTATCAGAAATATTGGGACATTGTAGGTGATAAAACAACAGTTTTTTATCACAAGGTCTTCCAGGACTACACTATCCCGGAAGAGATAAAGAAAACCCTCATCTGCCTTATCCCTAAATACCCCAATGCATCTTCAATGAAGAACTTCAGGCCCATTAGTCTTTGCAACACTTCCTATAAGCTCATCACTAAGATTATTGTCAATAGAATCAAGCCTATCCTGGGGACCATCATTGTCCACTCCCAGGCCAGCTTTCTAGCCAATAGAAGAGCTGCAAACAATGCCATCATTGTTCAGGAATACATCTCACATTTTAGGAAAATGCGTGGCAAACACCATAATATGATCCTCAAAATTGATCTTGAAAAAGCCTTAGATAGGCTAGAGTGGTCGTTCATTCATGAATCTCTCCACTTTTTCAATTTCCCTAACAAGATCACTAGACTCATCATGTCCTGTGTCACCACTAGCTCTCTCTCCATCCTTGTCAATGGGAGCCTTACTACCCACTTCACCCCTACCAGGGGGATCAGACAAGGCGACGCCATTTCCCCCTACCTCTTTATCATTTACATGGAGAGACTAGCTAGAGCCATAGACCTCCATGTCACCAAAAAGGACTGGACCCCCATCTCCATCACTATAGGTGGTCCAAAAATCTCCCATCTATTTTTTGCAGATGACCTCACCCTATTTGCTAGAGCTGATACAGCCAACTGCAACACCATCCTGTCTACCCTAGACCAATTCATCTCTCTCTCTGGACAGAAAATAAATAAAGCTAAGTCTAGAGTCCTTTTCTCTTCCAACACCACCAACCACAATGCTACCACTTGCTCTACCATCCTGGACATAGATAGGAAATCTGAGTTTGGCAAATACTTGGGCTTCCCTATCTTCCACAAAGCCCCCACTAATGCTGATTTCCAATCTATTATTGACAGCATGGCTAACAAACTTTCTGGTTGGAAAACCAAGCTGCTCAACATGACTGGTAGGACTGTTCTGTCTAAGGTTACCCACAGCAGCATGCCCACCCACCTCATGCAATACATAAAAATCCCTAGGAAAGTCACTAGCTCCATGGATAAAATGCAAAGAGACTTTATCTGGGAAACTGAGGATGGGAAGAAGAAATTGCACTTGCTCAGTTAGGATACTATCACCAAGCCTAAGACCAAAGGGGGGCTTGGTCTTCACAAAACTGACATCAGAAACAGGGCACTTCATGCAAGCTTGGCTTGGAGGTTAGTCAAGAATCCTACCTCCCAATGGGGGAAAATCCTCACCTCTAAATATCAGAGACCCCCCAGGGGTCACTCGTCTAATAGAGTGGTGTCTAGCACCTGGAGAAACATTCAACAGGGATGGAACCAATGCACCAAAAGTCTTGGATGACATATGAACAAGGGTGATAAGGCCAAGCTCTTCTTGGATAGATGGATCCCTCATAAACCACCCTTAAGAGAACTCATAGAAGGCCGTTTTCCTCATAATGGGGATAACATCACTGTTAGCACCTTGCTAACTGATGGAGGCTGGAATCTCTCCAGCATACCCTTCGAACTCTCTCCGGCTATCCTCTAACACATGGAGGACACTCTATCTCACTCCAACCCCACCAAAGAGGACATTATGTACTGGAGTACAACCCCTAATGGAAGATTCACTACTAATAGTGTCTACACCTCCATTGCTGAAAAAGGGAATGCCCAGCCACCCTTTGATTTCCCTTGGATCTGGAAGCTGCCAGCTCCCAATAAGATCAAGACTTTCATTTGGCTACTTGCCCATGGCAGGCTACAGACCAAATACTGCTTGCACAGACTTGGCATAACCAATAACTCCTCATGCTCTTTGTGCAGACATCTATGTGAGGATATTGACCATATCTTCTTGACTTGCACCAATGCCTCCACTGCCTGGAACAATATAATCAATCACAGTCAAATGCATCACATCTCCATAGGAAATTACTCTACTGTCAACCAAGCCCTTAAGGCCTGGAAACACTTACATAATGTCCAGTACAATGTGCATATTACTTGGGACCGTCTGCTACCCCAACTCTTATGGACCATTTGGCTCACTAGAAATGACAACCTCTTTAATAATAAAATGAATCCTGTTGACTGGAAACATGTTATTAGTATGGATTAGGAATTTTGCATGATTGCTCTCCAAAAGGAAACGACCACTAGGGCAACCAAAACCATTTACCTTAAATGGGAGCCCCCCGGGGGTTTATTTATGCTTAATACTGATGGGGCTAACCCATCTAATATGGACAAGGGAGGGTTAGGAGGTGTTATTAGAGACCACAAGGGGGAGTGGGTTTTGGATACATGGAATGCACCCCTCCTTCGACCCCCCTACATACTGAGTTCAAGGCACTGCTTAGAGGCCTGAGGATTGCTAGTACAATGTGTATCAAACCTCTCATCATTTGTACTGACTCAAAGGATCTTGTCAGCACTATTACCCGTGGCCACGAACTTTATACTAACCTGAGTTTTGAGTGCAGGTTCCTCCTACAGGCGCTCGAGGCAACAAGAATAAACCATACCTTCAGGGAACAAAATAGAGCTGGGACATCTTGGCTAAGGAGGGCAGCAAACTCATGCAACTTGGCACGCCAATTATTTTTTCAAGCCCACCGGCTTCTTCAGTACCTTTCGTAGAAGCGGACAAGGAAGGAAAAGTTTTTGCTAGGCTAATTAATCCTTCTATTTTGGACCTACATGGCCGGGATGTGGCTCATGCTAACTCATCTAAACCCCCACCCCCCAATACTTCGAGTGGAGCAGTAGCTCTACCCACTGATACTCATGTTTACCTTGGCTAAGCTGTTAATGAATTGCCCCCCTTTTAACCAAAAAAAAAATAAAAAATACTCAATTACTCATCTTCTCTGGATAGCTTCTTTTTTTCAGCGTCTAAAGATACTTCAAAGTTTTTAAAAAAAAAAAAGAAAAAAAAAAGGTGGAAGGGGGTGGTGATTAAATAGTTCTTCATTCAATTATTACTCCATGGTTGTAAACATCATGTCCCTGAAATATCAGAGTCAACATTAAGTATTTGTCCTATATATACCCACAAAAAAGAGATCCAATTTCCTCTTATATATTGAAACCATTAAATTCTCTCGCATTTCCTGGATGTGACTAGAAGTTTTTCTTTAGACCATATAGAATAGGAATTGGGAAAAAATTTCGTTTGAAGTTGCTTTATTATAAGGTGAATTCTTGGATAGCTGTCATGACTAATGAGGTCTAGAATATACATACAACAAAGACTAATCTGTTCTAATAAAAAGTTACCAAATTGCTAGATCTGTGTGACCATCTTCTGTTGCACAAGCTCTAAACATTCTGATTGTGTGCACATATATCTCCTCTTCTTCCAACTATCTTTTTTACTTGTCTTCAAGCAGAAGCAGAAGCAGCAGTAGCTAAATGTCCAAAGCTGTCAACAGCTACACATCCAACTTAGAAAATCTCATATCTAAATTCAATAACATAATTAAGATCGTGCGGGCAAATTTACTTGGAGACACATATATTTAAAACGTTTTGATGTGGAAGGTGATTTCCCAAGTTGTGTAAGTGGGATTTTGGGACAATCTTTAGGCCATTTATATATTAAGGGTCATTTGGACATCTAACTAAGAAAATTTAAATTATATTTTTTCTCATAAATATATGAAAGCCTTTGTTGTTGCAATTTGAGCATCAAATGAGGCTCTCGCTTCTTTTACATCAAATGAAGGAGGGAGTAAAATATTCTAGTAAGGAAGTAAGTTGAGGCTTGGGCTTTAGGTGACAAAAGATTTTAAAATGAAGTGTGAGTGACACAAGTCTTAATAATTGAGTGGAGATGACAATTATTTTATTAAGGATTAAGAAAGTAAGAAAAGTTTGAAAATATCCCACAAATTTTTTAATTTACACTTTGATCTAATGTGAAACCTAATATAACTAGAAATGGAGGGAAAAAAAGGCACGTTTCTCTCTCTTCTTATTTATTGAAGTTTTCTCTCTCTTCGTGATTTTTGTTGTTCATTGTTGTTGTTGCTCTATTCATCATCTTCTTCTTCATTATCATCATCGTGTTCTTCATTATCATCTCTTCTTGTTCATCATCATCATCCTCTTGTTGTTGAACATTGTTGTTACCGCTATTATTGCTACTTGATCAAATTTTTTTAGGTCAGATTTTATTCGTATATCACTTGAGAATTACTTATAGGTGATTTTAGTAAGTAAAATTATAATTTTTAGTTGAATTTCTCATCTGGGTGTATCTGCTACTGCTATTTTTTCAACAGTAGATAAACTATGTAACGTGAATCCAACAGATGAGTAATCTGTTGCACAGATGAGTAATCTGTTGCACAGATGAGTAATCTGTTGCAACATATTGACTAATATGTTGCAACATATTGACTAATCTGTTGCAACATATGAGTAATCTGCTGCAACATATATGACTAATCTATTGCAACAGATTACTCATCTGTTGGATTTGTATTATAGTGTTGTAACATGAATCCAACATATGGGTCATCTGTTGCAACAAATTAGTCATATGTTGCAACAGATTACTCACTTGTTGCAATAAATGACTCATATATTAGATTCATGTTGCTGGTTCTATCCATTGTAGCAGTAGCAAATATACCAAATAAAAAATTCAACAAAAATCATAATTATACTTACAAAATCACCTATGAAGTAATGTCCAAGTGATATACGAACAAAATTTGACCTAAAAAAATTCTAAAAATTTTAACAAGGGCACAACGAATAAGTGAAACACATGAAAAATTTCATGAAACAGGTAAAGAAGACAAAAATAGTGTATCATACATCAAATGCAATAGGATCGAGGGGACAAACGTTTTAGTTCTCCTAAAAACATTTAAGTTTCCTAGTATTTTAATTGCTTTCTAATGGATAACCCATCTATTATAACAGATTTTCTATCTCTTTGATAATTTACAACAGATGAATCATCTGTTGCAACGTGTTAGTCATCTGTTGATTCAAATTAAGCAATTATTAGTAATAACTAAATTGATTTAGCTAAAATTAAAGACAAGTCTTTAAGACAATGGGACAAACATTTGAGTTCTCCTAAAAATATTTGAGTTCCCTAGTATTTTAATTATTTTCAAACAGATCACCTATTTGTTGCAACAAGTTAGTCATCTGTTGCAATAAATGCTTATAACAGGTTAGTCATTTGTTGATTCAAATTAAGCAATTATTAATAATAATTAAATTAATTTAACTAAACTTGAAGACAAGACCTTAGACAAGGGGGAAAACGTTTGAGTTTTCCTAAAAAACATTTGAGCTTTAATATTTTAAATTATTTTTTAACACATATTTTGTCTATTTAGTAATTTCTACAGATGAGTCATATATTGCAACAACTTAGTCATTTGTTGCAACAGATGTCTATATTTGTTTAATAATTTTCAATAGATGAATTAGTTGTTGCAACAAGTAAGTCATTTGTTGCAACAGATGTCTATATCTGTTTGGTCATTTTCAACAGATGTTTTTATTTGTTTGGTCATTTCCAACAGATTACTCATCTGTTGTAACATATTAGTCATCTATTGATTCACATTAAGTCATTATTAGTAATAACTAAATTGATTACTGAAATAAAATATGAATTAATAAATTCAATTACAGTTTCAATTAATCTCATGATAATTACACGATCAACTAAGTATGTTCGTCCTGAGTAGAGTGATCAATTGACCAATTTTATTTGAAATGATTCAAACTAAGTCATCATTAGAAATAACTATATTGATTTAACTAAAACTAAAGATGAATTAGTAAGTTCAATTACGATTTCAATTAATTTCATAGTAATTACATGATCAATTAAGTGTTTCGTACTGAGTAGAATGATTAATTGATAAATTTTATGTGAAATAATTCAAATTAAACAATTATTAGAAATAACTACATTGATTTAACTAAAATTAAAGATGAATTAGTAAGTTCAATTACGATTTCAATTAATCTCGGTAATTAAATGATCAATTAAGTGTTTCATCCTTAGCAGAATAATTAATTGGCCAATTTTATTTTAAATGATTCAAATTAAGTCATTATTAGTAATAATTATGTTGATTTAACTAAAATTAAACATGAATTAATGAGTTCACTAACAATTTCAATTAATCTCATCGTAATTACATGATTAACTAAGTGTATTCGTCCCGAGTAAGGTGATCAATTGAATAATTTTATTTGAAATAATTCAAATTAAGATATTATTAGTAATAACTAAATTGATTTAAATAAATTAAAGATAAACTTACAATTTCAATTAATCTCATAGTAATTAAATTATCAACTAAGTGTATTTTTCATGATTAGAGTGATCAATTGACCAATTTTATTTTAAATGAATCAAATTAAGCCATTATTCGTAATAACTAAATTGATATAACTAAAATTAAAGATGAATTGATAAGTTCACTTACAATTTCAATTAATCTCATAGTAATTACATGATCAACTATGTGTATTCGTCTCGAGGAGAGTGATTAATCGATCAATTTTATTTCAAATGATTCAAATTAAATCATTATTAGTAATAAATAAATTGATTTTGACTAAATTAAAGATGAATTGATAAGTCCACTTACAATTTCAATTAATGTATTCGTCCTTAATAGAATGATCAATTGATAAATTTTATTTAAAATGATTCAAATTAAGCAATTATTATTAATAACTAAATTGATTTAACTCAAATTAAAGACAAGACCTTAGACAAGGGGACAAACATTTGAGATCTCTTAAAAAAATTGAGCTTTAGTATTTAAATTATTTTTCAACATATATCCCATATGTTTGATAACTTTCAACAGACGAGTCATCTGTTGCAACAACTCAATCATCTGTTGCAACAGATGTCTATATTTGTTTGATAATTTTCAATAGATGAATCATTTATTGCAACAAGTGAGTCATCTGTTGCAACATATGTCTATATTTATTTGGTCATTTCCAACAAATGTCTTTTTCTGTTTGGTCATTTCCAACAGATGTCTTTATTTGTTTAGTCATTTTCAACGGATTACTCATCTTTTGCAACATCTTAGTCATCCATTGATTCATATTAAGCCGTTATATTAGTAATAACTAAATTGATTTAACTTGTATTAATAAGTTCAATTACTGTTTCAATTAATCTCATGGTAATTACACGATCAACTAAGTGTGTTCGTCCTGAGTAGAGTGATCAATTGACCAATTTTATTTGAAATGATTCAAACCAAGCCATAATTAGAAATAACTATATTGATTTAACTAAAATTAAAGATGAATTAGTAAGTTCACTTACAATTTCATTTAATTTTATAGTAATTACATGACCAACTAAGTGTTTTGTCTTAAGTAGAATGATCAATTGACCGATTTGATTTGAAATAATTAAAATTAAGTAATTATTAGTAATAACTAAATTGATTTAACTAAAATTAAAGATGAATTGATAATTTCATTACGATTTCAATTAATCTCATAGTAATTACATGATCATCTAGGTGTATTCGTCTTGAGTGAAGTGTTAATTGATCAATTTTATTTGAAATGATTCAAATTAAGATATTATCAGTAATAACTACATTGATATAACTAAAAGTAAAGATGAATTGATAAGTTAAATTACGATTTCAATTATTCTCATATTAATTACACGATCATCTTAGTGTGTTCGTTCTGAGTAGAGTGATCAATTGACTAATTTTATTTGAAATGATTCAAATTAAGTCATTATTAGTAATAGCCAAATTGATTTAATAATTATAATTTCAATTAATCTCATAGTAATTACATGATCATTTAAGTGTATAACCTATTGCAATAGATTTAATCTGTTACAACAGATGAGTCATTTGTTGAAAATTATCAAACATATATACACATATGTTGCAATAGATTAGTCATCTGTTGTAACAAATGTCTTTATCTGTTGGTCATTTCTAACAGATGACCCATCTGTTGCAACATATGACTTTATCTGTTTGTTATTTCCAACAGATTACTAATTTGTTGCAATAGGTGACTAATATGTTGCAACAGATGTCTTTATCTGTTTGGTCATTTTCAACAGATTACTCATCTTTTGCAACATCTTAGTCATCTATTGATTCATATTAAGCCATTATATTAGTAATAACTAAATTGATTTAACTAGTATTAATAAGTTCAATTACTGTTTCAATTAATCTCATGGTAATTACACGATCAACTAAGTGTGTTCGTCCTGAGTAGAGTGATCAATTGACCAATTTTATTTGAAGTGATTCAAACCAAGCCATAATTAGAAATAACTATATTGATTTAACTAAAATTAAAGATGAATTAGTAAGTTCACTTACATATTCATTTAATTTTATAGTAATTACATGACCAACTAAGGGTTTTGTCTTAAGTAGAATGATCAATTGACCAATTTGATTTGAAATAATTAAAGTTAAGTAATTATTAGTAATAACTAAATTGATTTAACTAAAATTAAAGATGAATTGATAATTTAATTACGATTTCAATTAATCTCATAGTAATTACATGATCATCTAAGTGTATTCGTCTTGAGTAAAGTGTTAATTGACCAATTTTATTTGAAATGATTCAAATTAAGACATTATTAGTAATAACAACATTGATTTAACTAAAATTAAAGATGAATTGATAAGTTTAATTACGATTTCAATTAACATGTTGCAACAGATGAGTAATCTATTGGAAAAGATCAATCAGTTAAAGACATTTGTTGAAAATGACCAAACATATATAGACATCTGTTGCAACAGATGACTAACCTGCTGCAATAGCTAACTCATCTATTGAAAATTATCCAACAAATATAGACATCTGTTGCAACAGATGACTAAATTGTTGCAACATATGACTCATCTATTGGAAATTATTAAATAGACAAGATATATGTGAACTCAAAACCAAAATGAGTCACAGAATTTAAAAAGTGACCAAAATAGGTCACCTATTTAAAAAGTTACCAAAATAGGCTAAACGTAATAATTTATTACGTTTTCTATTTTTTCTTAATGGTCAACTAACGGAGTTGACTTTTACAAATAACGTAAGAATTTCTTACGTTTTACACGATGACCGAGGAAAAAATGCAGTGAATTATCAAATCAATTAAAAAAATACTAAAAAAAGAGTTGTTCAATATAACAAAAAGTTACATTCTTAACTTTTTTTATAGCAGTGGTCCCTCACCCACAATTCCTTTTTCCACAAATGTCCCATCACTTCTATATTTTCCTATTTTTACATATGACAATTATGAATTTTTTTATTAGTTAAATTTATTTATATTTATATGTAGTTCAAATAATTTATTTTTTCCTCTATGTAATAAATTTTTATGTTTTACATAAAAAAATTTAAAAAATAGAAGTATCAATTACCTCATTATTTTAACAATTTTCTTATATTTATTCTATATAAAAAAATAATCACTTCTATCCTTAATTATCCGATTTTTCTCTAAAAAATATTATACTTTTGAGTTTTCCTCTACTCCAAAATAGTGAAATGTTGAATTATCTTCGATCAAATATGCTACTATATACAAGAATTGTATTTTTTTGGTGTGTTAAAACTATGAAATTATTTTTTTCGGATAGTGATTCATCGTAGTTTTCGATTAGTGTTTCGATTAGGATATTGAGGAGACTCACATGCACAAATACGTTTTATATTATAATTAATGGAGTAAAAAATCACAATTTAATTTAGGAACACTCCTAAATTAATATAAGAAAAATATAGTTTTTTTGGAACACTCCTAAAAAAATATAATTCTTGTATATAGTAGCATATTTGATCGACGATAATTCAACATTTCACTATTTTGGAGTAGAGGAAAACTCAAAAGTATAATATTTTTAAAGATAAATCAGATAATTAAGGATAGAAGTGATTGTTTTTTGATATAGACTATATATAAGAAAATTGTTAAGTTAATGAGGTAATTGATACTTCTTTTTTTATTTTATTTGTTATGTAAAACGTAAAAATTTATTAGAAAAAATAAATTATTTGAACTACATGTAAAATACAAATAAATTTAACTAATTAAAAAATTCATAATTATCATATGTAAAAAGAGGGAAAAGTAGAAGTGATGGACATTTGTGAAAAAAAGAATTGTGGGTGAGGGACCACTGCTATAAAAAAGTTAAGAACGTAACTTTTTGTTACGTTGAACAACTCTTTTTTTAGTACCTTTTTAATTGATTTGACAATTCATTGTATTTTTTCCTCGATTATCGTGTAAAACGTAAGAAATTCTTACATTTTATATTTTTTTTTTATAAAACAAAAAATGCAAAACGTAAGAAATTCTTACGTTTTTGTAAAAGTCAACTCCGTTAGTTGACCGTTAAGAAAAAAAGTAGAAAACATAATAAATTATTACGTTTAGCCTATTTTGGTAACTTTTTAAATATGTGGCCTATTTTGGTCACTTTTTTTATTCCATGGCTCATTTTGGTTCCGAGTTCTATGTGTTGAAAAACAATTTAAAATACTAAAGCTCAAATATTTTTATGAGAACTCAAACATTTGTCCCCTTGTCTAAGGTCTTGTATTAACGACTTGTCTTCAATTTTAATTAAATTAATTTAGTTTTTATTAATAATTGCTTAATTTGAATAAACAAATGACTAACCTGTTATAAACATCTGTTGCAATAGATGACTAACTTGTTGCAACAAATAGATAATTTGTTGGAAAATAATTAAAATACTAGGGAACTCAAATATTTTTAGGAGAACACAAATGTTTGTCTCATTGTCGTAGAGACGTCTTTAATTTTAGCTAAATCAATTTAGTTATTACTAATAATTGTTTAATTTGAATCAACAGATGACTAGCATGTTGCATCAGATGATTCATTTGTTGGAAATTATCAAACAGATAGAAAATTTGTTGTAACAGATGGGTCAACTATTAGAAAACAATTAAAATATTAGGGAACTTAAACGTTTTTAGGAGAACTCAAATGTTTTTCCCCTTGATCCTTTTGCATTTGATGTATGGTATATTATTTTTGTCTTCTTTACCTGTTTCATGAAATTTTTCATGTGTTTTACTTATTCATTGTGCCCCTGTTGAAATTTAAAAAAAAAAAATTAGATCAAATTTTGTTCGTATATCACTTGGACATTACTTCATAGCTTATTTTGTAAGTAAAATTATAATTTTTGTTGAATTTCTTATTTGGTGTATCTGCTACTGCTACAATGGATAGAACCTGCAACATAAATCCAACATATGAATCATCTATTGCAACAAGTGAGTAATCTGTTGCAATATATGACTAATTTGTTGCAACGGATGACCCATATGTTGGATTCATATTACAATACTATAAAACAAATCCAACAGATGAGTAATCTGCTGCAACAGATTAGTCATATATGTTACAACAATTACTCATTTGTTGCAATAAATTAGTCATATATGTTACAACAATTACTCATTTGTTGCAATAAATTAGTCATATATGTTGCAACAGATTACTCATTTGTTGCAACAAATTAGTCATATATGTTGCAACATATTACTAATCTGTGCAACAGATTAGTCATATATGTTGCAACAGATTACTAATCTGCGCAACATATTAGTCATATATGTTGCAACAGATTACTAATCTGTTCAACAGATTAGTCATATATGTTGCAACAAATACTCTTTTGTTGAATTCACGTTACATGTTTTATCCATTATTATAAAACAGCAGTAGCAGATACATCCAGATGAGAAATTCAACTAAAAAATAACAAACATTAAAAAAATTAAAAAAAATAACAAACACCAACAAATCAAGTTCCTCATTTTCGTCATAACTTAAAAGCCCTAATTTTTACTTGTGAAAATCGAAAAGAAACGATGAAGAACTCGAAGTTGTTGGCGCCGGGGAATGTTGTCACGTCGACTGACGGTTGAAAGTAAAAAAGGAACGGGCAAGAACTCAAAACTATTTGTTGCCAGAGGTTGAAGTTGCACAAGATTGAAGGGAGAAATTTGAAAAGTTGTTGGTTGGGAGAAGTTAGAGAGAGAAACTATTGATAGAAAGAGAGAAGAGAGAGAGATTGATTTGCAGAGGGAGGAAAGTTTTGTGGGTGTGGGTTAATTTGTATTTTTGAAAAGATTAAAAAGTTTAGAAAATATTAGTCAAGTCCACAATTAACTTAATCAAGTTTTTAAATTATGATTGACCTTTTAAACTGGTCAATGTCACCAATCCTTCATTCAAGACTTAAAAGACATCTTTCCTTCAATTTTCTCAAGTAAGTTACAGTGTACAAAATTAACGTGACTTTAATTTGAAATTTAGAAATTCACTTAGTTAACATATATACAAATTATAAAGAAATTTGTAGATTATCTTATGCAAGATAAAAAATAAAAAAATTAATATCTACATAAATTACTCCCTCTGTGGTTATTTTTTTTATACATGATTCCATCCTAAAAAGAATATTACATTTTCTTATTTGTTAGACATAATTTTAATTTTATTGATAAGATCTCATTTAATTAAAGTTAGTAATATAAAAAAAGAAAACGGAGGGAATATTATAATATAGAATTTAAATTTTGTGCATTATTATTTAATTTTTTTTTATTAATTTTTATGTAAAAAATTTACAAAATTAAATAACCTAGAATAGCATATCAAATTTATTTTGTTCAATAAAAACTACATGACTAGTAGTTGCGTAATTCTAACGACCTACTACCAAACAGCCACTTGCTTTTTTACCCTGCATGTCAATCGACTGAGCTTTACTGTGTCGTTATCGACGAGGAATATTTGCACATTTCACCGGAAACATGTGGCATCTCCGGCAATTTATTTGCTCCATCTTACTTGATTTAGCCCTCTACTCTTCTCCTCAGGTAATAATTGAACAATACAGTCTGTTTTTTCCCTGTAGTAATGTTAAACCCTAACTTATTTAATAGTACCAATTTTTGACAGGCTCGGGCAAATCCATCCTTATCAATCAGACCCACTTCGCCTTTCTCTATCGCTCTTGAAACCCTTCAAAATCAAATCCAGTAATTTCTCTCTCTGATTCTTATCTACTTTTTAGTAATTTAGTATTTTTTTTTAGAGTTTAGGGTAAAAATACACTTAAATTAGCTCAGTCTTTTGAGTGTCATATCTAAACTATCAAGTGCGGGAGTGAACTATAACCCGCTATTTATCAAACCACACATGTCAGATAGGAAAAGCGAACAATTGGTAGTTGAAGTGTGCTTTGATAAATAATCGGTGATAGTTCATGCATACGGGAAAATCTCGTACACCTGAAGTGTATTTTTTGACGTAAATTTCTCTCACTTATTTCAGTACTCCTTTTTAGTAATTTTTTGTTTTTTTGTTAGAGTTTCTGGTCAAAAACACACCTAGAGTAGCTTGGTTTTTCGAGTTTCCTGACTGAACTATCATCAACTATTTATTAAAACATACATCCATGTAGTACAAGTGAACAATTGATAGTTGAGGTTTAGCTAGGAAACTCAAACACCGGATAGTTTAGGTGTAAAACGTGGAAAATTGATATTTTAGGTGTGTTTTTGACCTTTAGCTCGTTTCTTTTAATTGTTTTGTTCTGTTAATCAAACCCTGGTTGAAATTGAGTTCCTCTTGTGTATGAATACATTTCCATTTAGGTACACATTTCAAGATGTGGAGTTGCTACGACGTGCACTGACGCATGCATCATACTCAGGAGAGAACAATAGAGCTTTCAGCATTTTGGGGGAGAAGGTGATTGAGGGTTCGGTTTCTCTGCAATTGCTTAGCAAGGACATCGACATGTGCCCCAAGGATCTCAACCGGGTTATTGTGGATCTGTCCACCAATGTGGTATCATCGTGTGTTGCTGACGGAGGACGCTTAGGTTTACAGAAGATAATCAGGGTTTCACGGAAGACCAATTCGTCGGCTCCTGCAGTGGTTTGTGGTGCTTTCAGGGCGGTGTTCGGAGCAATTGCAATTGACAAGAGTAGCTTGGACAGTGCGGGGAAGGTGTTCTTGACAATTCACGGGAAAGGCATGGAGAAAGCTATGGCAATGTAAGTACCCAACTATTGTTGATGTTGGCTGACATATTTCTAGTCAGGGGAACTTTGTTTATTATGTGTTGAAGAGTAGCCACTGTGTGTTTAGCTTAGTATGCACTATGTAACTAGTTGACTTCGTAAACTTGAACTATGTTATGTATCGAAATCATTTGTGTCCACTGCAAGTGGAATATTTTTCCTTAAAACCGAGACATCCACAAGGGTCGGTGGCACATGGTTCAAGACACTTTGGCTTGAAGCCATGACCTGCGCCTAATGACAAATTGTGTGTTGCGCTCTTACCACTAGTCCAAATCTCTTGAGGGCCACTGCAATTTGAATATCATTTGAGCCGCAAAATTAGTAAACAGATTGATATGAGTCATCTGGGATAATTGCATTCCCACTGTCTAGCAGTCTATTATTCAAACAGAATGTTATTTATTTCACATAGATCATGGGGGGTACTATGGTTAAGCTATTGAAGCAGGTATGCTTGATTGGAAAAAATACATTACTCTCTTTGTTAATAGTTGGTATTTATTGTAGGCAAATTCCATTATTCCATAAAAATGGTAATACCAGTAGTAGTTTGACAATTCTTTTTCCCTGTGATCACAAGATTTGTCCAAGTAAACGAATACCGTCTTTCCTAATAATTTTCCAATTTATCAAATTTACTTTTGCTTTTTTCCAGTTTATCTGGTCAATCGATATGTGTGTTGTACCTATGTTTCATTATTTTGATCATTTAGTAGATCAGGCTTTTATTAGTATTTGAATCACTTAAAATGACTGTCTCGGTGTGTGTAACGCAATAAACAAGTGTTGATAGACATTTCTCTATGCATACATGAGTTGACACTTCACTTGATAAATGTTTTTCAATATGTCCAGCACTACTCAAGTACTCTTTATTAACAGGAATTGCCTTGCCTTCTAATTAACAAAACCCACTGAGAAGGTTGGCCTAACATGAAAAAAAAATCACTATTATTGACAAACACATTTCATTCTCAAAATATGTTCTTAAAGCACTATTTTGTTCAAGCTGATTGTGCAATTCATGGTGATCAGTGGACAATCATTTTCTGATAACAATATCAGATAGGGACAGCTTGTGACATGTAACTAATAGTTTATTTGAGTTCGATAACATTTGCGATCTTTGTGGTTAAAGTATGTCCAGGTGATGATGAGATTTAACTGGAGCTTTAGCTTGCTCGGGAAGTATGTTTGAGTCTCTATAGAAATGTCTCGTTTTAGGATGTTATCACCGACAACTTAAACAATTCTTTATGTTGGGAGGAGATTAATCAAAATTCACGCCCAGTGGTGTGACCTAGTGGTCAATGAAATGGGTTGAGAAACTGAGGTCTCAGGTTCAAATCCAAGCAGAGACAAAAAAAACTCTAGGTGATTCTTCTCATTTGTTCTAGCCTTGATGGACTGAGTTATCTGGTATTTGTTGCTGGTGGGAGGTATCCCAAGGAATTAGTCGAGGTGCGCGAAAGCTGGCCCGGACACCGCAGTTATCCCCCAAAAAAAGATTAATCAAAATTCAGATTTAGGTTGCTTTCTTAACAAACAACTTAAGTCACATCTTTAGTGATTCTTGTGGATATTCTTGCATTTATTTCAGATGTAGTTTTACATTCCCTGTTATCCCTGGTAGCAATAACTAGAGTTTTCAAACCTGCTTTCATTAATTCATTTGTCTTTAATTGAGCCGAGGGTCTTTCTGAAACAGTCTCCTTACTTCACAAGGTAGGGGTAAGATCTGCGTACACCGCACCCTCCCTGGACTCCACTTGTAGAATTACACGGAGTATGTTGTTGTAGCAATGACTGGACTTCTTTTTCTCACTATGAGTAGGCTTATGGATGCCATGTAACTCATTTGTTTATAGCAGTTAGGTATATTAGAAAATGTTGTAGCATTCGATTGTCTTCGCTTGCATCATGGTTGTACCATCTATCGTAGGTTTTTGTTATCTATTGATAGGCTCTGCCTTATAATTGGGTACGACTTGGACCAAAAGCTTTCAAGTACTGTCAATATGAGCAAGAATCTGACTATTCTAAGCCTACTTGCCTTTAAAGTTTCAAGTTGATGATTGACCTTCTAAGTACTTCTCTCATTGTTAAACCCGCTAGTTGGTAGTGTGTGATGGATATTTTAGGTGGCCGGTGCCATCTTTTGGCGAGTTGGCAACTAAATCTCATTTGCAAGTTGATAAAGTGAAAAAGATTGGTATCTTTGTTCGTGCTTTTTAAATGCCATTGGAATTTGACATCACTTGATAGTTTGGTGCATGTCCATTTCACATTTCTCTCTGCATGGTTTGGTTTTCTGTCTTTGCTAAGGATGAAAAGCCATATCAGAAAATCATCTGCACGTCTTTATGCTTTAAAGCAGGTCCATCTGTTGTTTGATCTTATCTATATGTCATCTGAAACTTTAGCAAACCTTGACTTCATTTGGAAGTCTGACGACTGGTTTCTTCTTTTGATTAAATTTTTATTAAGGTATGTCAGTGGCGTCACCTTTTTTTTCTTTCACAATCTGAAAGGCTTATAAAAAAACGAGTGAGGATCCTCAAGAAATAAAATAAAAAGACAAGCAAATCTATTGGTCCCCTTAGTTAGAAAAGGACGATTATCCAGTCAAAAGTATCTACAAATTCACTTGATTCCTCGTGCATAATGCCTACTTATGTGTTGGAGACGCGTAGCAGGATATTATGTGGTGCTCAACCCCACCCTTCAGTTATAAGGCTGGATATTTGTACATAAAGCCAGGATTGATATTTTAAAATGGAACAGTATTCCATCAACTTTTTATTTTCAGAAAAGAAAGACAACAAAAGCAAATCGTAATCTTACGCGTAGTTGGGGACACGTGTTGCCATTTGGCATAATGATGAATTCAATATTTTTAACGTGAAAATATATTATGATATTTTAATAAATGTCAGATTTAAACTTAATACTTATTTTTATTAGTATAAATACTATAATTTTAAAGATTATCGAATTTTGCAAGTAAAGCACATGTGGAGCCGATGGAGTTATTTCTTTCTAAAGCAGAGGCCTTAATTTTGAGTGCCGCCTATGAAAATTTTGGATTAATATAGAGCGGGATATACATGGTGCAAACTCGGACTAATTTGTGTATGAAAATTTTGGATTAATATAGAGCGGGCTATACATGGTGCAAACTCGGACTAATTTACAATGGGATATACATGTTTAAATTCGAATTAATCTGACTCCAATACGAGTACGAGTATAAAAAATTGCAAGTAAAGCCACTGGCCCACGGCTGGAGTGGTGACAGCCGATTAGCGTTAGCTGTACAAACGCTCAAGTGAAGACTGAAATCCCCTGGAGCCGGTCATATATCTCCAAAATTGTAATCAAAGTGACCGGGTAACCCCGATCTTATTCTAAACCGGTAATTCCCGGTGCCAGTCACCCCTTAACAGTTACAGCTGCTCACACGGCCAGATAGGACAACCCTACCACAGCCCCACTATAACGTCCCAGTATAACGTGGATTTTGTCTATATATAATAATAAAACCCTGAATTCAGTGCCGCTGTATTTATCTCTCTCTGCATAAAATTCACACACATTGAGGCTATGGGGGTACCTGAATCTTCACACACATATACAATGCCAAGTGATGATACATCAGAGAAGCTATTCCAAAAACGGCGCTGCTGTTCCTTCTTCCCGTCGTCAGGAGGCGTTAGCTTGAAATGGTGGCGTAAGAAGGAAGGTTCTGTATGGGCTAAAGGGATTAATGCTCTAAAAAAGCTACGAGAATGGTCGGAGATTGTTGCAGGACCGAGATGGAAGACTTTCATTCGGCGATTCAATCGGAATAAAAATGGTACGCAGGGGAAATTCCAGTATGATCCTTTGAGCTATGCGTTGAACTTTGATGAAGGTAATAATGGAGAGGAGGACAATGAGTATGGCCTTCGGGATTTCTCCACGAGATATGCTTCTATTCCGGCGTCGGCTAGAGGGTCCATTGATTTGGGTAAGGATGGGTCTAACTTTGTATGATTGCTATGTTGTTCCAACTCTTCAAAAATATTGATGTATTTTTGGAGAATTCGGCACGGGCAACTTAGCTGCCAACTGTTCATAGGCCACAACGATTTCAGTGGTGGACAATGGAGATGGATGAAACAAACAGTTCATAGCTGGTCTTTTTTTCACTATTCGTAATGTATAATCAATTGATATATACATATACTGGTAGTATATTTTAGTAATAGTTTTATATGTACATTTCAATTGGGTAATGAATTGGTCAGTCTGTGCATAAATAAAGATTTGAATGATAAACGAGGGTAACTATCCTCTGTTCCTCTGGGGGGAGGGGGGGGGGGGGGAAATAAAAAAACTCCCCTTGGTTAAACTTTTAGAGAGAGTTTGGTACATGGGATAAGTAAGATAATTTAGGGGTAAAATTTGGATTCTATCTCCCGTTTGATTTGATGTATTAGCTAATTTTGAAATTATTTTATTCCATTGTTTATATTAAATTAATGGGATTAGTTATTTTAGGTAGAACGCTGAATAACTAATTTCATGAAATATCTTAAGTCATCCTTTAGTCCAAGTCTAAATTCTAATATTATCCTTGTTATTGGGAAAGATTGTTATTTTAATTTTTGTCCCTCAACGCTTAATGGAACTTGGTAATTTAAATAAATCATAATTGAGGGATAAGTTTGGAGCTTTTGTTTTTCTGGCGAATTTACTCACGCACCATCCCACTCATTTCATATTGGAGTTCCATTATGGTAAAGAATAAATACAAGATGATGTGTTGACGTCAAAGGTAATGAATGAACCAAAAGTATAGTGAAGGACAAATTGAGTAAGTTCGAATAGTATGACATATTTGGATCTTTTTGCTTTATGATTATGATTCCTTTTCTTTAGAGATAAAGATTTAATGGATGAAAATGGAGCATTGTTCATGGAATTGTGAATTTTACATAAGAAAAAAAAAAGAAGAATTGGAAGTTTCAATCACAAAGAAAGGTATAGGTTCAATTTTGCACAGTCATTTCAATCTTTTTTTTCCAATTCTAAGAAAGAAAAATCTCGAAAAAATCCGTCAATAAATGACGAACTCCATGATACAGATGATAGGATAGGGCTAAGGCAGTAATCTCGACGGAGATTTGGATGAGCTTTGATGAATAAAAGAAGAATTGGTAGAAATTCTCAGGTATGAGTGGACAAAAATGTCATGAAATCAAGTAATATTGAGTGATTTCGACTAGACAAGGATAAATTTGGATCTTTTTGCTTTGTTGTTCCTTTTTGTTGGGGGCTTTAATGGCTAAAATACAACGAAAAAAAGAGCGCCGTTCACGGAATTGTCAATTTTGCAAAGCGTAGATAAACCTCCTTATCCTAAAGAAAAAGTGTAGAGATAATCCTTTGCCTTTCTCCCCCTTCCTAATTTCTATAATTTCTTTTTTTGTGGTTCTTTCTCTACTCTACCAAGTTGTCAAGCACTAGCATTACGCAGTACTTTCCAGTTTTGATTTCTAAAATAAAATTCAATTGAAGAGGATAAACATAAAGGAGTTCTAAGGTAAGATATAATTTGAAGAAGATAAACATACATAAAGGAGTTCTTTGGTAAGATAAAACATAAGCACAAGACTTACCTTTGTTTCTTTGTAGTTATAAATGAAAAGGCAAGCACTAACTTTATTATTCACAGATAGAACAGCTTGAAAAGCGCATAAGCTAGACTGGACATTACGGTTACTATGAAGAAAAAGGGCACGCGCTAGCTCAGTGGAATATTCAGACCTTATCAGACAGTCTCGAGGAAATCAAGATGAATTTTGTATGAAGACAGTGCCACCAGCCACGGTAACAAGCAAATGAACATCTAATCGATAGATAAGGATTCAGGATTTCACTCATAATTATTAACAGCAGATTGCATCGATAGCACTTCTGACAAGGGAGTTTAAGAGTCTTACATTAAGCACAATGTTACACATTTTTCTTAACAAGGCAGGATCACACAAGTTGTGAAGTTTAACACGGGTTGCTTTCATGGTTGGAAACTAGGGGGAGATTTTTTCTGGTATTATGCAACTTTATATTCAGCAAAACATCACCAACTACCCAGGGAAAGCCCAGACAATTAGCACTTCCTTGACAGTAATCAGGATGATAAGTGACATGATACCATGCTGACGCCAATTTCTGATGCTCCTCCTCCTCCTTGCAGCAACCATTGAACCACCCTTTGACCTCCTTGTGTAAGCTTTTAGCAGAAACCAAGATTCGATCTTTTAGTTCAAAGTACCTCCTGTTGTCCCGCTGCAGATACACAGACTTCTGGCGCAAATTGCCTGTCAGTATCTCAACCTCTTTCTCTGCTTCATAGTAGTTGAGTAAGCTGCTCATTTTATCCAAGTACATTCCTTTCTGACTTTTAGCAGTTTCGATGTAGGCCTCGTAACCTTCTACCAAAAGATCATGATCATAAGCATCCTGGATAGCTGTAACAGTGCAAAGGTCATCTGTGTTCTTACGAGGAAAAGCCTTGACGATACCACGATAAAGCTTCCCTAGCACCCCCTCAGAAATATACATGGGTTTGTCCCACCTCTCCATGAAATCAGGAAACTCTCTTGGTTTTAAGAACCTGGGCATCTCAGCTGCAGCTCCAGTTTTTGCAAAGTCCACAGCCATAGAGTGAAGGGTTGCTAACTGGAGGCATTTTGGATTCAGAGCTTTATCTGGTTCACGATCTGCATGAACCAAATGTGCAGTAGAAATCGCACCTAGAGTGTCGCTAATCATGTAATCAACAAAAAATCTCTGAATTTCCTGCAAAAAAGACATGGAAAGAGAGAAAAATCAAGGAGGTATTCAGAAAAAAGGTTTTTTGGCTCATGGAAGAAATAGCACAAGCTACCTCTAGAGTGACTTCGTGATCCATTATACGAGGTCTTCGCCCAGTGTAGTCCATGGGTGTCACTGTTTGAGGGGGAATGAGACTTTTATCCCAGCTTATGAAATAAAGATCTCCATCAAGATCACCACCAGAGCATTCATTTGGATGAGGCCTGTACATGACAATTCAGTACTCCTGACTACTCAAAAGAACATTTTGATCCCCTTTGAGCAGTATGCAGAAAGCTTTGAAGTTCTCAATTCTCTCGCAGAAAAATGTCTTCTTTATCTATTATTATTATTGTCGTTGTTGTTGCTGTTGTCGTTGTTGTTATTTCCCTTTGACGGGTTGAGGAGGAAGGGTGTGAAAGTGCAATATTATATATAATAAGTTGGGAAAAAGGAACTGTGGTAAGCAGATCTTTGCTTCTAGAAAGCAAGACTAAGCCTTTCATACCTCTTTTCAACTCCACACATGCTAAAACATCACGATGAAATAATTTAATACCAAAAAACACGAACGACAGTCATTATAAAAGGACGACGAAAGCAAATGTTTCAGTCATTAAGCCTACCCAGTTATCCCCCTAATGTTATAAAAAGAATCTACACTACCGAAGTGTAGCAGCTGGATATACACAGAAGGTTAAAGTTTGTGGTATAGCTTCGTGCTACCTGAACACCTCTGGGAAACATTGTTAGCAACATCATAGAATACATGAACCTCTAGTGAAAGAAGATATTATATTCAGTGCCAATTACTAGAACCATTGGTACCACCTATTACAAGTACTACGCTTCAATGCCAAGGTAGTAGGAGTAGGCTATTAGTACTTATCGGGAAACAATTAATGTTTGGCACTAACCACCCACTTACTTTCAGTTATGTCCTAGTTTTAAGAATCCAAAACTTTGGAAAGGGAATTCTCCATCAGTCTTCATGAAGACTTGGAAAAGGACAGCATATGGTAAACAAGTCAAATTAAGTAAAATAAGACAGCTAGGGAGATATTGGGTGTCTCGAGGGGTCGGTCTGGCCAGCACCGGGGGGACTGGTGGTGGAATGGAGAAGTTAAGAAGAAGATGGAGGCTAAGAAGGTGGCTTATGCTAAGTTAGTTGAGAGTAAGGATGAAGAGGAGAAGCGGGCGAACAGGAAGGAGTACAAGGTAGCTAGGAAGGAAGCTAAGCTTGCGGTTACGGTAGCTAAGACAACAGCTTTTGAGAGCTTGTATGCGGGATTCGAGAAGAAAGGCGGGGAGAAGAGGTTGTATCGGCTTGCTAAGGCTAGGGAGCGAAAGACCCATGATCTTGACCAAGTGAAATGCATCAAGGGGGAGGATGGCAAAGTATTGGTGGATGACGTGCACATTAAGAGAAGGTGGCAGTCGTATTTCCATAGACTTTTGAATGACGAGGGGGACAAGGACATTGTGTTAGGGGAGCTGGAGCACTCAGAGGGATGTCGTGATTTCAGACATTGTAGACGTATAAAGGTTGAGGAGGTCTTTTGAGGAGACTCGTAGGATGCGTAGGAGTAGAGCAAAGGGGCCAGACGAGATCCCAATGGAGTTCTAGAAGTATACGAGCGGGACAGGTTTGAGGTGGCTAACCAGATTGTTTGATGGCATTTTCAAGACCGGAAAAATGCCCGAGGCTTGGAGATAGAGTACGATGATCCCCCTGTACAAGAACAAGGATGACATTCAGAGTTGCAACAACTACAGGGGCATTAAGTTGTTGAGTCACACTATGAAGATTTGTGAGAGAGTGGTCGTCCGGAGGTTGAGGAGGATTGTGTCTATTTTGGAGAATCAGTTCGGATTTATGCCCGGTCGCTCGACGACAGAGGCAATTCACCTTGTACGGAGACTAGTGGAGATTATAGGGAGAGGAAGAGGGACTTGCACATGGTGTTCACCGACCTGGAGAAGGCGTATGATAAAGTTCCTAGGGAGGTTCTTTGGAGATGCTTGGAGGCTAGCAGGGTCCCGGTGGTGTACATCAGAGCGATTAAGGACATATTTGATGGAGCAAAGACTCGTGTGAGGAAAGTGGGAGGGGATTCAGAGCATTTCCCTGTTTTGTCAGGGTTACACCAGGGATCAACTCTTAGTCCGTTTCTTTTCGCCTTAGTGATGGATGATTTGATGCGGCATATTCAAGGAGAGGGGCCTTGGTGGATGCTTTTGTGGATGATGTAGTTTTGATTGATGAGACCCGGAAAGGTGTTAATGATAGACCGGAGGTTTGGAGACAAACCATGGAGCCTAAAGGGTTTATGTTGAGTAGGACCAAGACGGAATACTTGGAATGCAAGTTTAGCGACGCGACTCAATGAGGACGAAGTGGCAGTGAAGTTAGATTAAGAGGGATATTTAAGTATCTTGGGGTCTATGATTCAGGAGAATAGAGAGATTGATGAGGACGTCACGCACCGTATAGGGGCGGGGTGGATGAAATGGAGGCTCTCCTCGAGTTTTGTGTGATAAGGTGTCACCCAAGCTTAAAGGCAGATTCTATGGAGTGGCGGTCCGTCCGGCTATGATGTATGGAGAGGAGTGTTGGCCAGTCAAGAACTCCCACATCCAAAAGTTGAAGGTGGCGGAAATGAGAATGTTGTGGTGGATGTGTGGACTTACTAGGGGAGATAGGGTTAGGAATGAGACTATTCGGGCGACGGCAGGGGTGGCCTCGATGGAGGACAAGATGCGAGAAGCGAGGTTGAGATGGTTTGGCCATGTGATGAGGAAGGGCACGGAGCCCTCGTTCGGAGGTGTGAGAGATTAGCCTTAGATGGTTTCAGGCGAGGCAGAGGTAGGCCGACGAAGTAATGGAAGGAGGCAATTAGACATGACATGGAGCAATTACAGCTTACTGAGGACATGACCCTAGATAGGAAGGTATGGAGAACGCGAATTAGGGTAGAAGGTTAGTGCGAGTGGGTGAGTCGTGGCCTGTAGTTAGGTGTGCTTTGGGGTAACCTTGCTAGTAGTAGTCTTAGGACTTTGCACATAGGATAGAGTCTCTAGGTAAGAGGGTTGCGAGGGGGGCTTGCGGTTTGTTAGTATATAGTACTGCGTTGTGGGTGCCGTATTTCTGTTATTTCATCTTGCCTCATGTTTATTACAAATTTATTTACTATTCTTTCTATCTTGAGACGGGGGTCTATCGGAAACGACCTCTCTACTTCTTCAGAGATGGTGGTACGGACTGCGTACATTTTACCCTCCCAAGACCCAACTAGGTGGGAATACATTGGGTATGTTGTTGTTGTTGTTGTAGTTAGGATATGAAAGTTCTACTGTATATCGTGTACTGTATTTCTGCTCAAATATCATATGAGGAACATTTAAACTCTTACCTTTCACCTTTCTGAGGAAAAATAATGCAATCAACCCAGCCCTTGTGCTCTAATGCCACCTCATACACAGCCTCGAGTACTCTTACATCTCCAGGATGAAGACAAGGGTTTTTTGTTACTACAACCTTACCTCTTACTACTGCAGTTGTTTCATCCACCTTCTGGAAGAAATTTTGCTGACCATTTTGTATCTCAGCCTTGGTCATGGTAATTCGTGCATAAACCTGGCCATAATTCAATATACCTGTTTCATCTAGGCATCCTACTAGAACTCGACCTTTGGGGATGAATATACGACACCTACTTCTTAGGTCTGAAAGCTGATTCTCAAAATGGGATTGAAGCATCATTGAGAGATAAGGCTCCAAATTGGGTGCGTATCCTTGGTGCAACATCCTCATTAAGATTTTTTTTACATCGCCACCACCCATACTCTCCAAAACATCTAAAGCTGCCTCATTAGTAGTCAACATCTTGCCCAGAAGATGGAGATGATTATCTAGAAGGTCCTCTAAAGCTTTATCTTCAACTCCCAAAGTAGATAAAAGGATAACAATCTCCCGGTTCAGATAGCAAGGCATGGCATCACTCCACTTGGTAATATTAAGCATCCTGTTCTTTGATTCAAATTTGAGCATACTTCCACGAAGAGATAGTTTTCGATAGGAATTGCAGTCAACAGCTATCACACCTTTATAACCACCATATCGTATTTGAAATGCTGATGGGGTATGATTCAATCCACATTTTTGAGCAACTTGTCTGGCAAAAGTTTGGGAAATCTTTCCAATACCATCTGAGAAGCAATAACTAACACCATCAGAGGTTGCTTCAATATCTGGAAGAATCTCAACTTGCCCAGATGGGACCTCCATTGTTTGAAAAGAGGTGCTAAACAATTGACCCATCCTTGCAGCACATTTCGAGATACTACGGATCTTGTTGAAGCACCCCATCCACTCTCTGATATCTTCTGCCTTGACATGTTCATTAGAAGCAAACATCCAAACTGAATTTGAGCGTAGTTGACTGGCCGAGAATGCCAGGAACAAAAATCTTTTAGTTCCAATAACAATTCCTTCTCTAAGGATAGACAAAATCCGATGATAGATTTTAGTTCTGTAAGGCTTTGCAAAGATACCTTGTTCAACACTCATAGAAATAGCATTAGGAGAAAGTTTACCCCAATCCTCCTCTACAAAAGTTACTCTCAAGAAATCAGAAGCATGTGATGCAAAGTTCTTCACAATGTAATTGGAGGTTTCAAGCTCTGGACCCACGCAGTAAATCTTTGATGGTGTTACCAAGACTCTGTGAACACTCATCATGTTATGATTCACTAACCTGCTGTAGGCTAATGAAGGTTGATTCTTATTGTTTTTACCCAAAACATGCAAGCGTGTCTTGATGAATATCACAGGCTCGAAACAGGTCGACTGCAACTTATGCATTTTCTGAAGGATCATCATTGCAGTGTCCAATTCTAGTTTGCTAAGAACTTCGATGAGATCTCGATCAATAGCACCAAGACTAATTTTTTGAGTGTGCACGAGAGAGTTAAGCTGGAAAAGGATCTCGTATGGTAGATTCAGATCTGATGGGAAATTCACAAGGGGAACAAATTCAGAAGCAGAATAAATATCTCCTACTTTATCCAGATATAGATCTCTCACATAGTTGTTGTAATATGGCAAACTAGAAAGCAAATCTGAACTTAACAATCCGTCTTCAAGTTCCCAACAAAGAGAGGATGAACATCCGATAGACTTTATGCCGGAAAAATCAGTTGTGCGAACCCAAAGGAACTCATAATCTTCCTTGCAGATATGATACCGGTCAGCACTGAACTTGGAAGCAACAGCAGGTCCAGAAACTCTTTGGTAAAGCTTTGGTGCATATTTTAGCTGAAAGCAAGAAAAAATAACTCGCTGAAATGAGAAAGAACAACTTCATTCGTTTCGTTTTTCTAATAGATATTTATAGAAGATTGTAAAGTTGATTCAAACCAATCAACATACATTGCATACTGGAAGGACATAAAGGGTACGAATCCCCCCAAGAAATAGTTTTTGCCTCAGAAATAAAGGTAAATGGATTGAAAAATTCAGCTATCCCAAGATTTCGTTTCAGCATAATGTTACTCCATTACCCTTCAGAGGATTTTCACTTTTTCTTTAAGGTTTTCTTCCGAATTTTTGTTTCTCTCTTCAAGGTTATGTCATAGGTGTAAAAAAAAAAAAGGCAGCCCGGCTATGGTTGCTCGGACTCTTCAAATATGCCACGGATATGTGTCTTATCCTCCAAAAGTAGTTCATTTTTAGAGGATCCAACATGGGTGTGACAACAATCATGGAGAGTCCAGGCAGCCCTGTGCACTAAGATCCTGATATGCACGGGTCCGGGGAAGGCCGGACCACAAAAACCTGTATTTTTTCATAAAATAATCTCTCAGGATAGGATGTTATCTATCGTTGTTTTCTATTGCATGTATCACATAAATCAATAAAAAGAAAAGGTTATCCCTTTGTTCTAATGAGTAGTGGAAGAAATAAAACTCAATTTCTCTACAAGTCAAGAGACTAGTAATGAACGTCTTAGACCAAATAGTGACAGAAGCATCCATGACACATGCACCAATCCCGTCTAATTTAACCTGTCATGAAAATAGCCTTATTAGCCCCATATTTATAGTTAATACCTTCTACTGATCCTTTCCTACCTTTTCAGTTTCAAAAAAGAGGCTTTTACTGATCTTGCATCCAAGTACTTCAGGATCCTCCTGCTAATTAGTCAAAACTGCCAGAGACTTTTGGTGGGATCATCTAACTATTCAGAAACCATACAAACTGTGTAAACTGTATAATCGGTGAACAAGTTTCATAAAAGATCAAAGGATAATTGATTCCCTCAATTCAACACAACAGAATAACGCTGAACAGCATGATTCCTCTTTCCTCTTTTTTTTTTTTTAGGATAACAAGTACTGATTCCTCCTTCTAAGTTTTACCTCTGACTTTCAATATGATATCCTTTTTTCACTTGCACAGTCGAATATCCTTGACGTTGCTATGTGACTAAAAGTCTAAAAATGGCCTACCATCTTCGTTCTATAGTGAAAGTGAAACACACTATAGCATAATATGGTTTCCCAGAAATAAACAGAAATTACATCTTCCCCAAAGCTTGTGCAGCTCACAATCTGCATGGATTATGCAGCTTATTTTAACTTCTGAGTTTTGATTGCATACACAACCAATAATGTCCTTCTCCTTCGAATTGGAGATTTTCCAAAAAGAAAATTTGCTACTGCAAGTGATGAAGAACATTTTTTTTATGAGGTACAACTTTATAGGACACTTTGTAAAGGTTATCCTTGCATGTTGACTTGATACAAATTAAAATGGGAACTAGAAGCAGGAGGTTTTGACTAGATTGCAATGGTCTTACGTGCAGCTAGCAGAAGTGCATGAAGCTGTTGGGTTTATTAAGAAAACTAAGTTGGTTATACGTATGGAAACTTAACACATTCATTCCGGATAGTTTTATGTTACATTTTTCTATTAAGCATTAATCTAGTTGATTGTCTTTCTATTGAGACTCCGTCCCTGTGAACTAGTGACTGTGTGAGTTCGGCTGAGCATGCTTTGGGCTCTTGCTTCTCACCTTTCTTCTTCTTAGTGACTAAAGCATTGAAAATCCATTGACAAAGCAACAAAACAGCTCCTACCCTTAGTTTCTACCGCTGAGCTTTTACTCTACAATTTATATTTTCTTCTTCAACCCTTGAGATAAGGGTCTATTAAAAACAGCCCCTCTACCTCCCAAGGTAGGGGTAATGTCTGCGTACACATTACCCACCCCACCTCCCCACTTGTGGTACTATACTAGGTATATTGTCGTTGTTGTAACAGAAATCAAAGGACAAGAAACTACTGGTAACAGAGAAACCAAACCTTCAAAAGAAGCGCAGATTTTTTGTCTTCCAAAGCACAGATACAAGTCTCAGCAACATCCCCAAACTGTACTTCCAACCTATAACACTCTCCTTCATAACCAACCCAAAACTCCACACTCTTCCTTTCCGGCATAACCAACATCTTCACACCTTCCCATTTCTCCAAAACCTCCATTACCTCACTATCCACTAACACCCCAACATTCAACGCCCCTCCTTCAAACCTACACTCGGGATCAACTGGCCTCGCAATAATATCATCAAAAGACGAAACAAGATTGAGTTGGTACCCTTTAAAGTTAAGGTTTCCTTGTTCTGCAAGTGATAATGATTGTGATTTTTGTTGTAGCGTTTCGAATTGGACTCGGCCATTGCCTCTTGATTTCCAATTTTTGTGTTCAGAGAAGATGTCGCAAGCGAAGACTGAGCCTTTTCCGATTTTGGAATCGAAGAAGTTGAAGAGATCTTTGGCAGTGACAGATTTTGGTATGTTTGATACCCTTACAGTAGCTGTTACTCTCTTCTCTACTACACCCATCAATGGCGAAGGGGAAAGCTCACTGGGGTTTTTACAGGGTTTCTCTATCCTCCTTTTCTACTTTTTCCTTCTTATTTTTGTCTCCAAATAAAAAATTGTCAAAGAAGTACTCCCTCCATGACATTCAGATTCTGTGTGAAATCCTTTAATTTGACACCATTGAAAATCTACAATCTATATCTATGGAAAAAGTAATTTTAAACTTTTTATCCTTCGTTCAAATACTCTATAATAAATAAAATAATCTTTTCATTTTTTTTCCTCCAATTAATTTTATCAAAAAAAAAAAAAAAAAAAATTGCCAATTTTTTTTTTATTTAGATCAGTGACTTTTAAGGATCCATCTAATGAGAATGAAAGTGAAATTATAACTCTTACATATAAAGTTGAATCCAACTATCAGGGTTTTAATACTATACCAGAATCCAAAGCCACGAGAATCTTTTACAATTGAATCAAGATCATCAAACTCTTCTACCTTTGGTGTCACAATTTCATTGACAAAAATTTATTTCAACAATATGCAAGTTTTAGTGATTGGGTGGAATAGAAATATTTGAATGTATTTGTTTATAATAGTTTCAGCAATTTCAAGTCTATATTACAACTTATTTTGTTACTATCTTTATTTTTTCTCCATAATACAGGTGGTGGATGAATGTTTGATCGGGTTTTGAAAATTTTGTGTGTGAAGGTTAGGTTTAATCATATTATTATGATATCTCGATTATTGTATTGTTTTGTTGTAATTTACAGGTGGTAGATGAATGCTTGATCAGGCTTTGAGAAATTTTATTTAAAGTTTAGGTGTAATCTTATTGTTCTTATATATTTGTTTAAAGGTTAGGTATCGTATTGTTCTTATATATTTGTTTAAAGGTTAGGTATCGTATTATTCTGATATCTCGATTATCGTATTATTTTGTTATAATTTCTGCTATGTTACTATGTGTTATTTTTGTTATTATCCATTATTTTTTGTACTTTCATTAGGGATTAAACTCTCAAAGAGATCTCCATAGTGTCTGGTGCCCAATGTATTAAATTCTAAGGGGCGACATCAATCACTTTAAGGTTATGACATCTTGTGTCTCTTTGGGGTTCACGAAGTGTTGCCAATTAACGCCATCTAACATTATTAATCAGTTACTTTATTGTAATGTTATCTAAAAATTGCATCCGGTGCATAGTAATGTTGTTTGGCCATTACTTGTTGTTGTATCACCAGATTTGATTAAATTAATTGACAGATGGAAGATCTTTTCTATATTAAGAAAACAATCAAATATTTTTCCTGATATCTTACATGGCTATGTGGTTGCAACTCTTGCCTTATTAGAGACTCTTTCTTCTTATATTTTCAGAAATACTTTTATTTTCTGATTTTAAGTGCAATTTATCTCTTTCTCCTAATTGTCGTGTCGGTTCACATTGTTTTTAGAAGTTATTTTGTGATCATATGTGGCATATAAGAATATGATGATGCGTGAACTGAAGTTTCTAAGATAGCTAACTTGTCGAAAAACAGTGGAGGAAAATAATATAACTAGACTACTTTATGTGATTGACAACTTGTAACACATTGTAGGAGATGTTCCACAAGCATATTTAGAGGTATTTTTGCTTTTTCTTGTGAAGATTATTTGAAGTATAAGGTGTGTTTGGTATGACATAAATGTTTTCTTATTTTTCCTTGTTTGGTTATAGTTAAATGTTGGAAAAATGTTTTCCATAACAACTCATTTTCCTCCATTTGAGGAAAAATGGCTTCCTTCATGGCCAAGGAAAGTCATTTTCCGGAAAATGACAAATGTGACTCATGCCCCTATCCCCACCCCTCTTCCCCGCCCCAACAACAATCACATTCACATTTCTCAAAAAGTTCACATTACTCGAAAATATTTTTTACTGTTTGAAATAAAAAATAGTGAAGCCCGAATTTTTTTCTTTTCCAATGTCCGTTGAATGTATTGTTATTTCCATATGCATAGAGGAAGACTTACCTATGTTACTTTTGCTAATTGCATATTTCATTTTGTCATCGATGTAGCTTGTTTCACAAGGTTGAATGAGCTTGTCGTTCCGTTATATTTCTATTGATTGTGGTATCTTGAGATTGTCCTGATAAAATATTAAAAAATGTCTCCTATATTTACTAATTAGTAGTTGATTAAATTTAGTGATTGTAATATTTTAGTATTCAATATTGATATTGTTTGTTATGCTTAAATTAGTTCTTACAAATTGTTGAGTTGCTAGAGGCACTGATCTACTAGTTAACAGTTAGTAGTATTTTCTAAAAAATATTTTTTCACTCACCAATCAAACACTAGAAAATATTTCTCTAAAAAATATTTTCTACTCACCAACCAAACACCATAGAATATTTTTCACTCGCCAACCAAACATGAGAAAATAAGTAGAAAACCAACTTATTTTCCAGAAAAACTTATTCCAAAATAATATTTTCCATGAAAAATATTTTCTATCATACCAAACACTAGATATGTCATCCTTATTATCACATTCCAAATCATGTTGTAATATTAAAAAAAAGTTGTTCTCATAGTACTTTAGAGACAGAAAACATTTGGAAAATATTTTCTATCATACCAAACACTAGATATGTCATCCTTATTATCACATTTCAAATCATGTTGTAATATTAAAAAAAAAGTTGTTCTCATAGTACTTTAGAGGCAGAAAACATTTGTTTCTAGCTTTCACTTATCATGCAAGAGTAAAGAAATTCCTTTATATTTCAGTAGCTTTCACTTATCATGCAAAAGTAAAGAAATTCCTTTATATTTCAGTTACTATCCATTGATTCTTTGTACCTAGATTATCATAATGTTTTATTGTAGTTTTTATTTTATTATACTATCTGTTATTTTTGTTATTATATACTGTTTCTTATACTCCCATAACTTTTTTTTCTGAACTATTTTTCCTTTAGTCGATGGTCTATCGAAAACAAACTCTCTAGCTCTTAGATACGGATTGTTTTCCCTTAAGTTGAGGATATGTTGTTGTAAAGAAATTCCTTCATGTTAATGCGAACTAGCCCAGATCAACTTTTAAGTGTTATTTTGCTAATATTTAAAACTTGAAAATCCATTAAGTTGGTTATTAAACCTTGAATTGTGCAAACTAACATTTAGGATTTTAAATTTAATTTTACAAATTCTGAAATAAATTGTTAAGAAATCAATTATTTAAAATGCAATTAAAATTGTCCTCACAAATTTAATTTATTCTTTTAAAACAACGATACTAACTTGAGTTAATAGAAAAAGAAAATACTACATTGAATAGGATCTTCAGGTTACAATACTTAAAATCTTTTTATAACTAAGAACATTCTAATATTTAAAATTATAAAACCAATTAATACTTTACCTTATATAAATATTTCCTTAATTAAAAAAATCTGAGAAGCTATATCCCACATAGAATAATTGGTTAGTGCTAAATACGAGCATCACTCCTTGAGATTAGTACATTGAATTCAAATACTTATACAGAATTGTTAACGTTATTGTAGAGTTTTTTTTTTTGGTTTAAACCATCAGGTGATTGGTACCCGCTTTTTAGGAGTTTGACTATATCCGGATTCGCCCCGTGTCGGGCCCCATTTGGGGGAGAGAGCTCCCAACAGAGTATTTGTCCATACCCAAGGTCGCCCAATCATTTTTAGAAGTTTAAACTTTTTCTTTGGTATTTACTTTGTAACTTAAGTATACTGTTTAGTAATTTTTACGTAAATTTTAAAGTTGTGTACTCAATGATATGAATTATATATGTAATAATCTATTTATTTTATATATACACGTCAAAGCACGTACACTAAACTAGTAAATAAAAATGAAACACTCTTGTATGGTTATAAATCATTAAAATAAAAAAATTAAATTAAATTATTTTTAATTAAACTAAAATAATACATAAAATAAGACGATAAAAATAATTAATATTTTAATTAGTGAACTTATCCGTGCTTCACGTGATTATTATAGATAAATTAAAATACAATTTAATGATCATTGTTAAATAAATTCATATATAATATAAAGGCTTAAGTCATCGACAGACACTTTAAGTTGTCTCAAAAATTCACTTAAATCCCTCAACTAAGGCCTGTAACTATCAGCCGCTAACCCACCCGAAATTTGATCCAATCAAGCCTTTTTTGGACAATCAGCTAAAAGCTAAAGTGTACGTATAACACACACGCGTTGATGTGGCAAAAATAACGAATTAGAAAAAAATACATTATAAAAATAATAATTATATGATGGATTGCTGATTTTATTCATTTTTCTATTTAATTATAATTCAATAATAATTTCTTAATTAAAAAAAAATAAAAAAAATCACCCAACCAGTCATCGTCTTCACCCCTCCCCCCTCCCCAATCATCTTCACACACACAGAGTCACATCTTTTCCAAACAAAATCTGCAACCTCGGGTCTTGAAATCCAAGCCCATTTGACCATTCTCGGTCATCAAACACACACACACACATACACATAGTCACATACACATACACATACACATACACATACACATACACACACACACACATTAGATAAAATGATAAATAGAAAGAGAGAGAATATAGTTTATTATCTTTCTCTAGATATGTGTAAATTATAGTTTTGAAGTTGCCTATTAAAGTTTATACAGATTCGACTTTTATAAATAAATTTTATAATGTTAATATGTATTTTTTTAATCAGTTATTTCTTTGTTTTCTCAAACTGTTGAAGTTTGGAGGAAATTTGTGTTCTTTTTTATGTATATTATAATATCTGTATATAACGTATGTTTAATATATTCATGTCTAAGTTAAGATTTGTGAATAATATTTTAACATTTTTTATATTAAAAAAATGCAAAATAAAAAAATACACCCACTAATTTAAATAGTAAAATACAAAAGAAAAGAATACACACATTAATTGATCGTTTTTTATATAAATACCTAGATGTAGATTTGATTTCATTAAAAATGTGTAGAATTTAATTGATGTTCTTCTTTAGAGATGAAAGAAGAGGTTTTTTATTCTTGTAATTTATGTCACTTATATTTAAAAAACAATTGCAATAAAACACAAATGATCCTTCTTCATATGTATGATTCTTTCAATTACTTTATTCTTTTCACGTGTTTTATATTTGTTAATTTTCATGTTTTGCATATTTCATGATTGATGATTTAAAAACTTAGAAAATAACAAACAAATAAATGAAGATGTATTTCAATGTTTAAAAATTATTTCTTTTAATAATCAGTTGTAAAGTTTAACATTTGATGAGGTAACAACATATCCTAAAACGAAAATGAATCATTTACTAAATCTCTCAATATTTTGAAAGAGGATTTTTTTTAATGAATGTCAAATAAAGACATTTATTTACTGAACTTTTTTTTTTATTATTGTTGTCAAAATTCATGAGTATATATTCAATTCAAACTTCAAATTGAGACTTGCATCATTTTCTGTTTAATCAGTAAACTTTACTTAAGCATATTTTCAATAAGAAATGTTCAATGCACACAAAATTTAAGAAGCTTTTAGCTAAATGTATTCTGAAACTTTCAATTTTGAAAGAATATGATATAATAATTAAAGTTATATCTAAAAGTAGGTTATCTCATAAAAGTAGCCATGAGAGTTTTTTTACTTGAATGCCTAGGATGGTGGAAAGTTTTACTTGAACATAAATGTAACTATCCTATGCATTTTGTTACTAACAACAATCACAAGTAATACAAAAATCAGACTAAAAAGATATCATCAAATTAGTTAGCTTTCTTTTTTCTAACAATGCCTTTAACTCGAGATTATGATTCATAGAGCAAGCCATTAAATATATATTCAGAGAGAATATACAAAAAAAAAATGCAATATATATTATTTTTGCAATCTTAATAATAATAAACGTAGAAGTAAAAATTATGAAATCAATGCATAATTTTTCAATCTCTTGCCGATATTTATTTTCACAAGACATCATTTTGGATTCCTCTTTTTCAAGCCAAACTAAAGCATGAATAAGATACTAAATGAAATATAACAACATTATTGCTTCAAATATGAACTGAGAAGATAATCTTGCATAGAATCTCATGAAGCAAAACGAAAATGACCATTTATTTACTGATAACAGTATATCGTAAAACGAAAATGAACCATTCACTAAATCTGTCGATATTTTGAAAGAGATTTTTTTTTAATGAATGTCAAATAAAAACATTTATTTACTGAACTCTTTTTTTTTTATTGTTGTCAAAATTCATGAGTATATATTCAATTCAAACTTCAAATTGAGACATCCATCATTATCTGTTTAATCAGTAAACTTTACTTAAGCATATTTTCAATAAGAAATGTTGAATGTACACAAAATTTAAGAAGGTTTTTTATCTAAATGCATTTTGAAACTTTCAATTTTGAAAGAATATGACATAATAATTAAAGTTATATCTAGAAGTAGGTTACTCCCTTCGTCTCATTTTACCCGTTTTAAATTTTCTAATCTGATGTCCCATTTTACTTGTTCTTTTTTACTTATCAAGACAAGACATTTTTTTTTTTTCATGAAATGTCCCAAATTATTTTACTTTATCTAAATGCATTTTGAAACTTTCAATTGAATTAAAATGTAAACATCATTTAATAGGGGTACTATGGTAAACTAGCCATGTTATTTATTATTTTTCTTAATAGTTGTGTCATCCCAATTTGAAACGAGTAAAATGAGACGGAGGGAGTATCTCATAAAAGTAGGCATGAGAGTTTTTCTACTTGAATGCCTAGGATAGTGGAAAGTTTTACTTGAACATAAATGTTACTATCCTATGCATTTTGTTACTAACAACAATCGCAAGTAATACAAAAATCAGACTAAAAAGATATCATCGAATTAGTTAGCTTCCTTTTTTCCAACGATGCCTTTAACTCGAGATTATGATTCATAGAGCAAGCCATTAAATATATATTCAGAGAGAATATACAAAAAAATAATGCAATATATATTATTTTTGCAATCTTAATAATCATAAACGCAGAAGCAAAAATTATGAAATCAATGCATAATTTTTCAATCTCTTGCCGATATTTATTTTCACAAGACATCATTTTGGATTCCTCTTTTTCAAGCCAAACTAAAGCATGAATAAGATACTAAATGAAATATAACAACATTATTGCTTCAAATATGAACTGAGAAGATAATCTTGCATAGAATCTCATCAAGCAAAACGAAAAATGACCATTTATTTATTGATAACAGTATATCGTAAAACGAAAATGAACCATTCACCAAATCTGTCTATATTTTGAAAGAGGATTTTTTTTAATGAATGTCAAATAAAGACATTTATTTACTGAGCTCTTTTTTTTTTATTGTTGTCAAAATTCATGAGTATATATTCAATTCAAACTTCAAATTGAGACATCCATCATTATCTGTTTAATCAGTAAACTTTACTAAAGCATAGTTTCAATAAGAAATGTTGAATGTACACAAAATTTAAGAAGGTTTTATCTAAATGCATTTTGAAACTTTCAATTTTGAAAGAATATGACATAATAATTAAAGTTATATCTAGAAGTAGGTTACTCCCTCAGTCCCATTTTATCCGTTCCAAATTTTCTAATCTGATGTCCCATTTTACTTGTTCTTTTTTACTTATCAAGACAAGACAATTTTTTTTTTCATGAAATGTCCCAATTTTTTTTACTTTATCTAAATGCATTTTAAAACTTTCAATTGAATTAAAATGTAACATCATTTAATAGGGGTACTATGGTAAACTAGCCATGTTATTTATTATTTTTCTTAATAGCTATGTCATCCCAATTTAAGACGAGTAAAATGAGACGGAAGGAGTATCTCATAAAAGTAGGCATGAGAGTTTTTCTACTTGAATGCCTAGGATAGTGGAAAGTTTTACTTGAACATAAATGTTACTATCCTATGCATTTTGTTACTAACAACAATCGCAAGTAATACAAAAATCAGACTAAAAAGATATCATCGAATTAGTTAGCTTCCTTTTTTCCAACGATGCCTTTAACTCGAGATTATGATTCATAGAGCAAGTCATTAAATATATATTCAGAGAGAATATACAAAAAAATAATGCAATATATATTATTTTTGCAATCTTAATAATCATAAACGTAGAAGCAAAAATTATGAAATCAATGCATAATTTTTCAATCTCTTGCCGATATTCATTTTCATAAGACATCATCATTTTGGATTTCTCTTTTTCAAGACAAACTAAAGCATGAATATGATACTACATGAAATAGAGAAAATGGCCAAAAGAGCTCCCAACCTTTGCCCCAAATTTCAACTACACACTTATATTTTGCAGGGGTCCTATGACCCCCTGAACATTTTAAAAATAAAATTATTACACCGCTAAAAGCTTATGTGGCAAAGAAAGTGTATCTCACTCTCTATGAGAGAGTGAGTAGTCCGAAAATCTTAAAAATATTTTTTTTACATTTCTTTTTAATATAAAAGTACATATATATATATATATATATATATATATTATTTTTATTTTATTTTTTCTTTCTTCTTCATCACCATCCCAAAATACTCTCATAAAAAGTTTCAACAACTCTTCAATGGCTACCATGGTCAATCTCTTTATCTTCCTCATCTATATTTATCTTCCAAACAAGCAACATTTGCTCTCCACCTTTCCATCTTTACCATTTTTCTCAGTGACAAAACATCAAACACTTTGTCTTCATTATTACACTCTTCTTCAAACTCTTCCTTCTCATCATCCAATTCCAATAAATCACCATTTTTTTCCCATTCTAAGTTCGAATTCATCAACAACCCAATCTTACACGACTTCATCTTTTCACTACAGTTTCCATCAAAATCATTTTTGGAACAACACCCATTTCTCAATTCACTTGATTTCCCACCAAAATCACAAAAAAAAATGTTTCCAATCCTTACAATACCAACTAAATTGCAAAACCCTCAATCCCAAATCAAACAACAACAACTCTAAAACTTTATACAATTGTCCAAGCTACCCAAACGCCAAAAACCCAAATCCCAAATCAGCATTCAAACTCAAATACTTCAGGGATTCAACACAATCCATGAAAACAAAATCCAAAAATCTCTTATTGAATTCAAAAACTGAACACAAAATGAACAAGAAATATAAAAGAAAAATAATCTGATGTGGGTATCAATGTTTTATATGGCACTGTTCCAAAATACAGAAATTTAAGCACAAAAAACTAACAATGAATAATACTTCTTTTTTAGTTTCTAAAAAATAGAAATTGTTGATTTTTCGTAGTATCCATTGGACCTCCGTCGATCGGAGCTCTGAGAGACGACAGTAGATTGAGGGGCCAAAAGTTAGAGAGAAGATAGAAGGTATATTAGGTTATTAAAAATGCAGAGAAAGAGAATATATATATATATATATATATATATTAAAGAATAATAATTAATTTTTTTAATATAAAAATATAATATTACGTGGAAATTACGTGGCATGACATGGCAGGTGCGTGTTGCTCATTTTCCATTAAACATTTGGATGTGAGTTTTTTTTTTTGGGGTGGGGGGGGGTAACAATTCTATTTTTAAAATATTAGGGGGGTTATAGGATCCCCGCAAAGTATAAGTGTGTAGTTGAGATTTGGGGCAAAGGTTGGGGGCTCTTTTGGCCATTTTCTCCATGAAATATAATAATATTATTGCTTCAAATATGAACTGAGAAGCTAACCTTGCATAGAGTCTCATGAAGCAAAATTATGAACTATATAAAAATGAAGGAATATTATAATGTAGTTTAAATTAAATATTTGGGAGTTATGAATATGAAAAGTATGAAAATTATTAATATTATTAAGAATTGAATTAAATAGGTAAATTATGAAGGTAAAAAATTGAAAATACCTAGAAGAGAAAAAAAAAATACTAAGAAGAGAGAGCAAATTGAGAAAAAAATAATACTCCAAAAATTGTACTTCCTTTTTAAGAATCGAAAATAAATGATGTGAAGAAAAAATATATAATATAAAAAAAAGTTGATATGAGGAAATATATAGGAATCGATGAGGCCTTTACTTCCATCTCTCATTATTTAGTTTCTCATTTGTAACTTAAATATTATTTAAACGAATTAAACAACTTAATTATCAAATACGTGAGGTTATGCAGATGGATTTTTAATAATATCAAAATAGGAGAAAAAAATGAAAATAGATCTCATGCCATATGACATCTTCTACATTCTGTTTTATTATTACTATTGATTCTATAATCTGAAAAATCAAAAAAAGATAGAAAAGAGACAAATAAGAATAAAGATTATAGAGAAGTGTTATACTACGTGTAAACGTAATTAGAGGAGCAAACAGTATAACCGTGATTGCAACGCTGCAAAAAAAAGAAAGAGAATTTATGAAAACTAATGTCATTACAAATGAAAAAAAAATAGCATATTAAAAATAAAATAAAATTAAGAACAAAACAAATAAAACAAACTGCCCAAATCACAAAGAAATTCGAGAAAATTGAAGAATAGGTGTCTTTTAAGTCTTTAATGAAGGATTGATGACATTGACCAACAGATAGGGTCAAACATTATTAGGAAACTTGATCAAGTTAATTGTGGACTTGATTAATATTTTTAAAACTTTCTAATCTTTTCAAAAATACAAATCAACCCAACCCACACCCTCTTCAATCCAAATCAACCACTCTCCCCTCTCTCTCGACAGCTTCTCTCAACTCTTTTCCAACCAACAGTTCTGCAAAATTTCTCCCTTCAACCCCCGACGACAAATAGTTGGGCTTCGAGTTCCCCTCTTCAATTGAATCAACCTGTCTCTCATCCCTCTCTCAACAGCTTCTCTCAACTCTCTCCCAACCAACTGTTCTGCAAATTTCTTATTTCAATCCTCGGCGACTTCAACATCCGACTACAAATAGTTGGGATTCCAGTTCCTTTTCGACTTCAATCGACGTGACAGCCTTGCTCTCCGGCCACAACAGCTTCGAATTCTTCATCGGTCCTTTTCTTTTTTCACAGGTAAAAATTTGTGGTCTTTTTAGTTTTGAAGAAAACGAGGAACTTGAGTCAACTTCTCTTATAGTATTGGTTAACAATTTCAATATTTGTTGCACTAATTTAAAATGCGGTCTGAATAAAATCCTAATTTTTGGTATTTCTTCTTTTCTCTTCTCTTTTCGAAGTAAATTATGATATTTTGTTGTTTGTTGCATTTTTATGAAGTTTGATTTTTATTGTTTGTGTTTATAAAAACAAAAGGACAATTTGGTTTGATTTATTCTGTTCTTGTTCTTGGTAAAAATGGTGAAATTGCTGTTTTTTGTTTAACAAAATCGTGCTACTGTTTCCTCCGACAGATTACCCATCTGGTACAACATATTAACCATATGATGCAACAGATTCATCATATGATGCAACAGATCAACCATTTGATGCACCAGAGGAACCATCAGATTACAATTCTGATGCAACAGATTAATAATATGATGCAACAGTTTTACCATATGTTGCAACAGATTAAGCTTCAGATAAAAAATTTGATGCAACTAATTAACCATCTGGTGCAATGGAAGAACCATCAAATTAATGATCTGATGCAACAGATAAACCTCCTGTTGGATAAATTCCTACCAACTCTTCCTACAGGAAAAGTCCAAGACTTGATTTTTCCAACTAATCAAGTCTAAATAATCTAAATAATATTAGCCTTTGATAACGGTTCCAACAGATCACTCATGTGTTGCAACAGATGTGTGACCTGTTGCACAAACCATTCATCTTTCTCAACAGATGAGTGATATGTTTTGTATTGTCGCAACAGATTACTCAGCCGTTGCTACAGATTATTTAACTATTCCAACAGATCACTCATATGTTGCAACAGATGATGTCACAACAGTTGTGTGATCTGTTGAACAGACCATTCATCTGTCTTAAAAGATGAGTGATATGTTTTTTATTATTGCAACAGATTACTCATCCGCTGCAATAGTTTGGTTATATGCTGCAACAAATATACTACCTGGTGATCTGTTGCAACTGTTATTTTACTATTTTGCTTGTTTGATTTACTGTTATCCTTTTTAACGATGCATTAATCAACAATAATATATTATTTTATGTTCCTGTTAATTTTAGATAATATGGTTTCCAAAAGAATATAAATCGAATCAAGTCCAAGTAAAGGAATAAGTGAAGCAGCTAGGCCACATCCACCACTCTATGAGCTTGCTTTACAAGCGTTATCTCAATTGGGAGCAGAATATGATGAACACAGGGAGGAGGAATATTTCAAAAGAGATGATGCAGATGCTAATAGCCCTTCCACCGAAGAGCTGGTCAAAGCCTTCAGCATTGATCGTTATCCTGTGAGAATGCAGTGCGATGGTGCCGCAGATTTGACGGGTGATTTCGTGGTTAAGTCAACCATGGAAAAATCTTTCGACGCCTTCATAAAAATACATCGAGAACAAAAATTGGATGCTTATTTCAGGGACAACTGCTTTGGAAAATATCTTGATTTGCCGGAGGACAACAATGCTCGTTTCCAAATAAAAATGGTATATGAACTTCTCAAGCGTAGGTTTATGTATGAAAACAATTATAAGATGGATGAGGTGTGGATAAATTACTGTGACATGCCTGTTTATTTTGGTTGGAAGGAGTTTTCCATAGTTACTGGACTAAAATGTTATCGTCCTTCTCAAGTTATACCTATTCTAACCCCCAAAAAAGCACCTCGCACACCCAAAAAAGGCAAAGGCAAGTCGTGTGATTGTGATAACCTGGTGTCCATTGTTGGTCCAAGCTTCAAAAACAAAAATTTGATAGAAGCGTTGAAAGGTAAAGGACTTTCAAAGAAGCACAAGCAGTCATTGTGCTTGGTTTGGTTTGTACATAATATTCTTTGGGCGAGAGACGTTAACAACAATATAAGCCTCGGTTTAATAAAGCTCTCCGAGGATCTTGAGGCGTTTAACAACTATCTATGGAGGTATGAAAGCTTCAAAATGACTGTCAAATATTTGTTGACTCCGTTAGCGCCAAAGACAGTCAACTTATATGGTTTCCCATGGGCTTTCATGGTAAATGTTTCTTTCTTCTATTATGATATCATTTATTTTTTTCGCTCGATAGTGGTTTTAATTTATTGGCGTTATTTTATAGGCTTGGGCGTTTGAAGCCATTCCTTATTTGAGACAACAAGTGAGCTACCAAGAAGGAGTTTCCTGTCCAAGAATCTTGAGATGGTTGTCGGCCAAAACTCATAAAAATAAAAAATTTCTTGATCTCTTCAACCCCCTGAAGGATGCAGTAAGTATAATTATAATTAATTTTTTCTTTTAATTAATGTTTTTTTTGAATGATCTAATCATCATTCTAATATATTAATGATTTATGTTAGAATGTGCATCCGTCGCTAGTTCCGACCAATCGAGAGTTGAAGATGCCATTTTTTCTTACTTTACGGTCTTTACAAACTTTATCGGATCCTAAGGTCATCGACAGAATAAAAATAGAATTGTTTGGAGCAATAGCCATTAGAAGAAAAACAATTTTAGAGGGTGGGCTTGTTGTTGTTGATGGAGCTATTGGTGGTGGTAGTGGTGCTGCTGTTGGTGCTAATGATGCTCCTCTTACAGTATTTAAAGCAAACCATTATGAGTATGATCATACTGGTTATACAGATTTTGCCTCTCCCAGCGAATGTTCTGTATGCAAATATCAAGACTGCAGGGCCAAACATGATGTAGTGATTAATGCTATTAATGCATTAATTGCTTCTGTAAAGGAATTAACATCTAAGAGGGGTCTCATTCCATCAAAAAAGATTTTATTTTCATCATCTCCATTAGAGAATAGGGCTAAAAGGAAAAAGGGAGTGATTTTCAGGGCATTCTCAGGCATCCAAAAAAGTAAAATTGCAACTTCTCTGTCTGCATGTTGCACTGAGCAATGTACAATGTCCAAAGGAGAGCAGCACGAGCTGAAGAAGGTGAATATATTATATGTATTCCAACTAACAAAACAAACAGACACATATCTGTTTCACAAGATGATACATCTGCTGAAAATTATCAAATAAATATATACATCTGTTGCAACAGTTGACTAACCTGTTGCACCAGATACTTTATCTGGTGCAACATATGTCTCATCTGTTTTAGCAAATCAAACAGCTCTTCGTACAACTTTTATTTGTACCAACAGACGACCTATCTGCTGCAACAAATGATTCATATGTTGCAACGTATGGTTCATCCATTGGAAATTATCACACAGGGTTTTCCTCATGTAGAAATTTATCCCAACAGTTGATTCATTGTTGCAACAGAAATATAATATGTTTGGGACAATTTAAAATGGGAGGAAGACCTATTTGATTTGCTAGAAGAGATGAGTTATCCTTTTTCGTTTTGTTGTATCTCTGTGATTAGCATTAACCAATTCTGGCTTTCCAGGTGGATATAGAAAAAACTATTACTGAATAGCATTGACAATATGCTACTCTTTTTATGGAAATACGGAGAATAGAAAGCGCAGAAACCGTACGCAAGTGACAATGAAGATCCACGACGAGCAAAGCCAAATTCCATAGCACCGGATGAAGAACAACTTGTCCATACTGAGTAGATCTTTATAGCTTGAGCCTGTCAAAGCAATCCTTGGCAGTATACTTAAATTGTTGTTGATGTATTTGTTGAGATCTGTACCCATAATAATTTTTTTACATTTTATTTATTCGTTAACTTATTTCAGCTAATTTATGAAGGCTTCGATTTATTTTATTTTGTCTACGAATTTTATTTATTCCTTAGATTTGAACTTATTAATTGAAAAGGAATACTAGATTCAAATACTGTAACAGATAATGTATCTGTTGTAACAGACGACACATCTATTGGAAAATTTAAACAGATTTAGACATATGTTGCAACAGGTGGGTGATCTATTGGAATTTATCAAACAGGTCTTCCCACTGTTGCAACAGATGGATTTTAGATAAAAACATCAAGATAATGCAATAGATGACACATTTATTGAAAAAAAAATAGATCTAGACATATGTTGCAACAGATGGACTTTATCTGTTGCAACAGACGACACATCTATTGGAATAATCGAACAAATTTATACATATGTTGCAACAGGTAGGTTATCTGTTGGAATTTATCAAACATGTCTTTCCACTGTTGCAATAGATGGACTTTAGATAAAAACATCGAGATAATGCAACAGATGACCAACCTATTGCAACAGATAAAATATATGTCAGAACAGGTAGGATAACTGTTACAACGGATGGGGAATCTGTTGCATTATAAAAATTCAACTTTTGTTGGACATAAAAAATTGCCACTACGTTTAAAAAGATTAAAGTGAATTGAAATAAAAAAGACGCAACCCATCGACGGTGTTCAGTTCAAACACCTAAAATAAAATAGGCATCAAGTAGACATGTTCATTTTAAAGACGTAAAATAAAATAGGCATCAAATGTGTTAGTGTTAGTCCTGACACATTTCGTTGACTTGTCGTCACTTGGCCCCCAATGGTCATTTCTCCCCCCCCATTATCTTATATACTCATCTTCCTCCTAAAATTTAACCCTAAATTCCCTAATCTTCTTCTTCATCGTCATCTTCTTTTATCTATCCAAATTTTTCAAATTTTTACTTTCATTTTTTTTAACTGACCTTGACAATGTCGAGCGCATCTTCCACTGTTTTTTGTGATAAAGATTTTCGATATTGTAAGTGCGGTCATGAAGCTCTGTTAAAGACTTCTTGGACTCAACAAAATCTGGGTCGTAGATTTTTTACTTGTAAGATTTCAAAGGTAATATTTTTTTATTTAATTAATTGATTAATTATTGACTTGTAATTGTGTTCTCTTTTTTATAGAAATTGGGTGGATGCGATTACTTTGATTGGTATGAAGAACGACACCCTTCACAAGCAAATTGTGTAATCTGGGGTTTGTTGAACAAAGTCAAGGCTTCTGAAGAGAAACAAAATCAAGCAAGAAGATACTACATTGTTGTTGTTATTGCTACTGGTTTGGTGTTGTTGGGCAGATGGATATTAAAGCTTAATTGCTGAAATTTTCATAGTGGTGTGTGTATTTGCTACTGGTTTGTTGTTGACGAGTACATGAATATTCAAGCGTAACTGTTGAAAAATATCAAAAATATTTAGGGATATGTGGTAAAATTTAGGTCATCTGTGGAAATTATCAAACAGGTCTTCCCACTGTTGCAATAAATTAGACTTAGATTATTAGATTATTCATAGAAATTATCAAACAGGTCTTCCCACTGTTGCAACAGATTAGACTTAGATTATTAGATTATTCAAATAGGTCTTCCCACTGTTGCAACAGATTGACAATCTAATCTATTGCAGTACAAAAAACTCAACTTTCATCAAAAAAAAATTATTGTCACTACATGTACATGTAATAAAGTGAAGGGTGACTTGAAATTAAAAATTTCAATTTCACAGGCTCTTCTATATACACAGGCTTCAAGCATCCAGTTAGTACCCCATAAGCCCAAACCTCTTGCAGGTTTGCCACAACGTTGTCACACAGAAAAGTCATTGGCTCGGTCATTTCTGTGCCGGTCAGCAAACATTCGATGTGTGCAAGAGTGTGCGAGCCGCTCACCCTAGCGGCATCATCTTTTGGAAGGATCATTCCCCTGTTTCGACCTTCAAAATCCCATGATTTCTTCATCAACACTTCTTTTAGCAAATGATTCATCAGTTTACTCTTCCTCAACAAGATGGGCAATAGCACCATCAGTAGCTCCACGAGGAGAAAAATATCAAAATCATCGATGAGAGGTACGTTGGAGTCATAAACATTGATCTTTCCCTCCTCGAGTAGTATCTCAACAGCCCGATAATGCATGTCGTTCACGCTAATGACTGCAAGAATCCTTTTTACTCGATCCAGCTCTTGCCGTATGGATTTGGCATGTCCCCTCTAACATATCTTAACGTTTCTTCTTCATCGAAGACCAACGTAGGAACTAGGAAATCAAGTCTCACGCCAAGGGCTGACGCCTCTCCATTGAGTTGATCATACCTATCCTTGAGCTTTTTGCAGAAGTCGAGGTCCATTATCCTATCGGCATCATCATAAGCTTCCTGGTACGTTAATTGTCTTTTCCTCACGAGGTAGAGAATTATGTCAACATGCTGTGAGATAAGAAGTCAATTTTTAAAGAAGTCAATTTTTAAATAGGTTAGTAATTGTAAAGATGCAACGGATGGTCCATCTGTTGCATAGGGTTCTCTGAATCAATAATCCAACGCAACTTATGCAACAAATGGATAATAAGTTACAACAAAACCACAACCAGTTGCACCAGTATACCCAGCTGTTGCAACAGATGTGAAATCTGTTGCGTAGCTTCTTCTTCATGAGGTAGATTAGAAGGGCTAGGTTAGGAAAAGTAAACTTGCCTTGTCCTCGTACGGCATACGCATATCAGTCATAGTCTGGAAGTCTTGGGGGGGGAAGGGAGGCCTGGAGTAATCTGGTGCGCCTGGCTTGGTATTCTTGGCCTGTCGCAGATCTCTCTTCTCTTCGACACCAAGTTCTGCGTATATGTCCACCTTCTTGACTGGCCCCTAAACTTCAATAATTTTTGGAGAGGGAGGAATTGCAATTTCTTTTGATTTCCGAGCGGAGAGTACGTCTCTAATTGCTCTTTTCTTTCTCCTAACCAACGTTGTAGGAGTGTGTGGCTCTCTCACCTTCTTGGATGGTATGACACACCTCTTGTATTTGAATTCCTCGATAGCTTTAGAGATAACCTCTACTTTTCCAAAGAGTTTATCTTGTCTGTCCTTGCACTCATCGCATTTGCAACGAGAACACGAGGGTGAAGAGGGACCTGTGTAAGGGCGAAAAGGGGTGTTTTCAAACATATTTATTATTTGGCAGCAACAGCAGTATGCCTACCACCAACACCAACAACTCCACCAGAAGAAGCACCCAGATCTGCCTTAGTAAAGAGTTGGTCATGAAGAGCCTCAATACTAAGCTGACCTTGCCTAACTGCTCTTCTTATGGCTGTTGCTCCAGCTAATTCCTTCTTTATTAACTCCACCATTGGGTCTGCAATAGTATTAACATGACCAAGAGTAATATAAGAAGTCATCACCGACTCCTCCTAAGTAGGCACGATCCATGGATGCACAACCTATAAAAAAGAAAAAAAGATGGATGCATTTAAATCATATAATATAATAATTTTCACAGTTGGGCTACATTTAAAAAAAAGACCCATCTGTTGCATAGTTTGCAGTATATGGTTAAAATCCGTTTGAGTCTGGTTCAGAGAAACAGAGCAACACATGGATAATTTGATGCAAAATATCAATCATCTGTTGCAACAGCTGCACAAGATGGGTAATCTGTTATGCAACAGATGATCTGTACATCGCAACAGATGAACGATATATTATCAGATTAAATATTTGTTGCATAATTTGCAGTAGATGGTTAATCTTTTAGGAGTGGAGTTCAGAGAACCAAAGCCACAGATGGGTTATCTGATGCAAGATATACCTCATTGCAATAGATGTCCCATCTGGTGCATCAGATATAACATCTCATGTACCAGATATAACATCTGTTCAATATCTTTCTTATCTTTGAGTAGAATTATTTTACTTGAAGAAGACGTACTGCATCATTCGGAGGGTTAAAGAGATCAGTCTCCTTAATATTGGTGTTTCTCTTTGCAGCCAACCACCTAAACATCCTTGGATGAGAAACCTCATCCGGGTAATCCATTAATTGCTTTCGGAGGGGAGGAATGGCATCAAATGCCAAAGCCTAAAAAGTGTAAACAGGAAGCAAGCAAAAAAAATAATCATAATAACTATATTCAATATAAATTAATGGATGAGTAAAATTAGTGATTAATTTTACCATGAAAGCCCAAGGAAAGCCGTATAATGTGTTCCTCTTTCTCTTTCTGACTCTCCAATTCCTCCTCTTTCTCACTTTCATTTTCTTCATCACCATCTACAGACCCTTGTCCACCTCCCTTAATGTTGTTTTCACATCTCTCCTCAGCTTCACTTTTCCCTGACTGAGATTGTTCAGGAAGCTCCTCCGAATCCCTTTTTACTGTAGCCTTTTTTTTAGTGGTCAGACGTTGATCCACTTTCACTTTCTTTTCTTTTCTTTTGGGAGACATGTTTTACGTACAGACAAAGAAAAACAAAAATTACATTACAGTTGATGTATGCATAGATTTTAAAAAATACATTATAAATACCACGAATACCGATACACCAACAGCCACCACCACAAACACCACCAACCAATGCCAATAAACAAACAAACACCATAAATACTGACACCACCACAAACACCACCAACCAATGCCACCACCGGTGCCACCATGACGACCACAAACACCACCACCACCAACACCACCACCAACACTATCCAACTATACCACGAAAGTCAACGGAACACTGCGACGGAAACTAGGGATTTCTCGAGTTCTTCCTACGATTTTACCATCAAAACTCAAAATTGTAAACCCATTCTCGAAGATAATACAACTAAAAGTTTTATTTTTCATCATTAAATTAAAAGACCTTATTTTTTAGAAAAAAAAAACAAATATAGAGCTCTTCTCGAACTCTGTTGCCTATAAAGTTAAAGAAAACGACTGATACAAGCAAGAATGATGTCGAAAATAACACCTATGTGGTCGGAAATGAGAAGAAAAGTGATTTGTTGTAGAGGGTTGATCAAATTTATTGAGTAGTTGTTGTTTGTACTATATTGTTGAGTGAGAATGAGAGAGAAAGAGCTAGACTTAGAGATTTGAAATGATGAAACGTTTTGTATGGGTTGATTTGTATTTTGGAAAAGAATGACAAGTAGTTTTGAAAATGTTAATTTGGTCCGAAATGATCTTAATTATTTTTAAAATCATAAAATATATGCGTAATTTTTAAAATCATATAAAAACAATTGAAGTTGTAGTTGACCGAGTACTCTAGGAGGTGACCCTGTGAAAACTCACCCCTGGTCCTAGATTAATCAATTTAAAAGTCTAACATATGAACTCAATTGAAATTGTAAAAAACAAATGTTTGACATGTTGCGTCAGATTTCTCATTTGTTGTAAATTATCAATCAGATTAGGTAACAACAGATTACGAATCTGATGTAAATTATCAAACAGATTAAGTCATCTGTTGCGGCAGATTACTCATCTGTTGTAAATTATCAAATGGATTGTCATATGTCGCAATAGATTACCCATATGTTATAAATTATCAAATAGGCGCTGCCATCTGTTGTGGCTGACCCTATGAGAACTCACCCCTAGTCCTAGATTAATCGATAGTTTACCCTATGAGAACTCACCCCTAGTCCCAGATTATTCAATCAAGGTATTATTACCCTAGTCCTAGATTAATCAATTAAGGTATTAGTCTAACATATGAGGTAGTAAGAATCGGTTCGGCTCAAAATGATCGATCGCCGACTCTGGTCGGGAAGAACGCAGTACCGTTTCATCATGCAATTGACAAAATACTCAATTGAAGTTGTAGTTGACCCTATGAGAACTCACATTCAATTAAGGTATTAGTCTAACATATGAACTCAATTGAATTATATATAAATAAATGCTCAACCTGTTGCAACAAATATTTTTTCTGTTGGATCAAATCAAACAGATTTGCAACATATTACACATATGTTCTAAACTATTAAACAGATTAAGTCATCTATTGCAACAAATTACCCATCTGTTGTAAAATATCAAATGGATTGAGTCATATGTTACAATAGATTACCCATCTGTTGTAAATTATTAAATAGGCGTTGCCATCTATTGTAGTTGACATTATGAGAACTCACCCCTAGTCCTAGATTAATCAATTAAGGTATTAGTTGGACATATGAGGTAGTAAGAATCGGTTCATCTCAGAGTGATCGATCAACGACTCTTGTCGAGAGGAACGCAGTCCCGTCTCATCATGCATTTGCCAAAAGACTCAATTGAAGTTGTAGTTGACCCTATGAGAACTCACCCCTAGTCCCAGATTATTAAATTAAGGTATTAGTTGAACATACGAGGTAGTAAGAATTGGTTCATCTCAGAGTGATCGATCGATGACTCATATCGGGAGGAATGCAGTACCGTCTCATCATGCAATTGCCAAAAAACTCAATTGAAGTTGTAGTTGACCCTTTATGCTCATTCATCCATCCCTAATTCCACCTAGATCAATGTAGGTACTATTATTAATCTTAACATTAAGTTAATGAGAACACATTTCAACTCAGAATGATCGATCGATGGCTCGGGCTGGGATGAACGCAATACTAATACCATGCAAATGCAACGACTCAATTGGATTTGTAATTGACCCTGTGAGCTCATTCATTCATCCCTCGTTCCATCTAGATCGATGTAGGTACTATTATTAATCTTAACATTAAGTTAATGATGAGCTCATTCTTTCATCCTTAGTTCATCCTAAATCAATTGCAATGAAATCCGTTGCAACAAACAACTGAGCTGTTGGAGAATTTCAAATAGATAACAATATCTGTTGCAATAGATGACATTTCTTATTTAATTATCAAATAGACATTTGCATCTGTTATGACGGATGACTAGGTGTTGGAAATTTTCAAACAGATATTGATATCTATTGTAACAGATAACGTTTCTGATTTAGTTATCAAATGACATTTCCATTTGTTGTCACAGATGACTGAGCTGTTGGGATTTCTCAAACAGATAACTAAATTTGTTGCAACAGACGACATATCTGTTTGAAAATCTTTTTATTTTCTTTTAATTTTAAAGCAAGCTACTGTCCAAGTAGATAAAGTAGTTGTACTACTAAAGACGGTAAAAAATGTTCCTTGGATAACTCAAAAATCTCATTGAGTAGTCTTATCCTGTCTTTTCAATGTCACCCATTTTCTTCCTCGTGCCCCTCAAATTATTAGTGAATATTAATTAATAAATATTGAAACCCCTAATACTTCTATCTTTTCATATTGACTTGGCACTCCCATTAAAAAAATATTAATTAGGGGTTTATTTTACTACCAAATTAGCCTTATTAATTATGCTTTGTAAATATAAATTTGAATAAATACACTTTGTTTAGTCATTTAATATTAAGGGTAGTACATCTAGAAATTAAAATTATCTCATCTCTCCCCTCCTCTCCTTCAACCCTAAATCTCTCATCTTTTTTCTTTCTATCCTCTTTAGGATTATCAAAGTCTTTTTTTCTCTCCTCTTTCTCAAAAATTTTCATTCGGATCTAAACCGATCGATATCCATATCTTATATTCCTCGACTGAAATTGTTGTTTTGACCCCCTTTTGACATTGTATGATATGATTCACTATTGCTCTTTCATTCTCGTCTTCTTCTTCTTGCAACTTTATTTGCATCTTTTTGTTTATTTAATTACCATTTTCCCATATCATATTTATTTAAAAAAATTGAAGGAACTTTTAATTGTTGAATAAACATATCAAAATTTTTTATTATAAGGTACTAAAAAAAGTCATCTGTTGGGAGAAGTTTAAAAGCCTTATTGGCAGTATCATTTTTTTTATGTATTTTGTTTATTTCTTTGTTGTTGATGTTGTTATTGATGTTGTTGGTGGGGCTGGCATTGTTGGAACTTGTGGTGTGGTATTGTTGGTGGGTTTGGCATTATTGGAACTTGTGGTGTGGTATTATTGGTGGGTTTGGCATTGTTGGAACTTGTGGTGTGATGTGATTTAGACGGTGGGTGCTTCTTAGCTTAAAAATAGTGGAGTTCGAACAATCAACACAAGGACTAAGAGATAGAAAAATAAAAATTTTAAAGTGAATAAGAAGAGAAGAGTTGGTTACCAAAATTTAAAAAATATGTGCTGAGTGGGAATTGAACTCAAGACCAAAAGAAATAAATAGCCTAAAGCACCCATAAACAACAACTAGGCTAACCAAACAACTCTTACCATGGGTGCTCACTGATTAGATTATATACGTTTTTTTCTTTATTTCCACATACATATATAAAGTTCGATACGAGTTCAGTCTGTGCTCGCGCACCCGGAGAACTCCATGTGGGTCCGTCCCTTGTTGTTGATGGTGTTGAAATATAGGATGTATACTTCTTTGTAGTTGATGATGTTGTTGGAACAAATGTTGTTGTTTTCTTTGTTGTTGATATTTTTTATTTGTTGTTTGTAGTTTATGCTGTTGTTGATGTAGCAATAGACGGAGCAACTGATGGAACAAATCAAACCACCAGCAAGGCTGCTATGTATTCCAACAGACTCCATATTTGTTGCATCAGACTCCATATCTGACGCAACAGACCCCACATCTGATGCAAACTATCCGGAATTTATGTGTTGTGTGTGGTGTTTACTTAAATAAAACTGGTGACTTTATTAATATGTAAATTAAAAAAAATGGATCTAAATATAATATTTTATCTTTTTGTTGTATTTTCGAAAGAAACAGATTGATAATCTATTGTAAAATATATTCCACCTGTCAGATAACTTACAATATATGGACAATCTGTTGCAACAGATGTATATATCAGTTTGCTTGTCCATCAGCTGTGGAGTCTGTTGCAACTTGCTAATTATCTGTTTATTCAATTTCAGCGAGAGCAATAGATTTTTCTAAACACTTCTTGGCCAAACTCAATTTTTGCTCTTGGACTGCTTCTCTTTTTTTCTTTGTATCCTTCAAGCTGGCCTCCAAATTCAATTTTTCCCTCAATCCAATAGCAAAAATTTAGTTTGGTTGAAGGATGCAAAGAAAAAAAGAGAAGCAATCCAAGAGCAAAATTGAATTTGGCCAAGAAGTGTTTAGAAAAATCGATTGCTCTCGATGAAATTGAACAAACAGATGACTAGCAAGTTGCAACAGACGCCACAGCTAAAGAAAAAGCAAACTGATATATCCATCTGTTGCAACAGATTGTCCATATGTTGTAAGTTATCTGACAGGTGGAATATATTTTGCAACAGATTACCAATCTTTATCTTTCGAAAATACAACAAAAAGATAAAATGTTGTATTTAGATCTGTTTTTTTTCTTTCTAATTTACTTATTAATAAAGTCACCAGTATTATTTAAGTAACATACACAACACATAAATCCCAGATAGTTTCAGCAATATTGCATTAAATCCTGAATAGTTTGCTAATTATATTTTATCCCAAAATTTTGAATTGTGATACATATGTTAAGCAGTGATACATATAGCATATGTATCACTAGTAAATATGAATCCGGGATTTTATGTAATTTTTTAAAACATTAAGGGATAATGTGTAATATGGTGTCTTAAATATGGGATTTGTGTAATTTTTCCTTTTAAGGTATATGAACAGTCGTGGATTTTTGTTTGACTAAGTCCAGTCCCTTTCAATTCTCAATCATTTTATAAATAGGTCCCTCCGGCCTCCTCACTCACTCTCACTCACTCTCGTTCATTCTACTATACTTACAATACTAATGTGTTAGATCCAGATTCGTACAAGAAGGTTCATATCGAGTCCTTGCAGGAATTTCAAAGGCAGTTTGATGAACTCCAGTGGGATTTGGCCGACTTTCGAGCAAGGCTGAGGAGGGCCCTGCTGCTGCCGGATGAAAATTGTCAGGTTGACCATAATAATAATAATAATAATAATAATAATAATAATAATTAGGTTATGTTTTTTTATTTCTTTTAGCGTATGTATTTCCCTTTTTATATCTGATCTATCTATAAGGGATTCAAAAAAATCCATGTATATGTTTGGTTTGGTTTGGTCGATTTTAAATTTTTAATTCTTATTCAATATTTAATTATCTTTCTATTTATTTCCTATTCAAAACATGCCGGCGGTTGGAGTTAGGGATGCGGTCATGATGAGAAATTCTCCTAAAAATGGTTCGTTAATAAATAATAAAGAACTAAATGATATTACAATCTTAAAAGAAAGATTATTTAATTTAAAAAAAGTCACAACATTGGATTAATTTAATTAAGATATATATATGATGATATGATTTTTAAGAAAAAAGTTAATGAATAGTCGTGACTGTGACTTTTGTCTAAACACATTCAACAAACAAACAAAAATAAAAAACATTTCTGATGCATCAAATTCCTCCTCTGTTGCGACTTATGAATCAGTTAGAAGAAATAAAAAAAGCTCCTTAAACAGATGGTCGATTTATAGCAACAGATGGTATATCTGTTGAAACAAATGGGTTATCTGATGCAACAGATATACAATTTGTTGCCATAACTCAATTAATAAAAATGGTTATTAAAGAAACGAAAAGATTAAGTCACCACCAGCTTGATTTAATTAAGTCATTTCTTTTCACAGAAAAGAATAGGAAAATAAATGATAAACACAATTTAAACCGTAAAAAACTCACCAGAAATATTCTTGTTTTTAAATATTCTTTATTAATTTATATAATTAAAAAGTCAAAAAATTTGGATGTCATGAAAATAATTTTTTTTTAAAAAGATATATATATTATATGTTGCAACAAATATATTATCTGATGCAACAGTTGAACTATTTGTTGCAACGGATGATTTATCTATTGTAATAGATGATTTATCTGATGCAACAGATATATAATCTGTTGTGCAACTCAGTGTAAAAAATAAACGGTTGCTGGAAAGATCTAATTATTTTAATAATTATAAAGCTAAGCTTCAAGCTGAAAAGTCATGACCTATCATAATATTGATTAACTTAATTAAGTCATAACTTTTTACAGTAATCAAGAATGTCATTAATAAATGAAGGTGAACAGTTGTGCCTTTAAATCTACTTTATTAATTTATATAATTAAAAAGTCAAAAAATTTGGATGTCATGAAGATAATATATATTTTTAAATATATATATATATATATATATATATATATATATATATATTATATGTTGCAACAGATATATTATCTGATGCAACAAGTTATCTATTTGTTGCAAATCATGATATATCTGTTGTAACAAATGATTTATCTGATGCAACAGATATATTATCTGTTGTCCAAAACAGTGTAAAAAAATGATTCCAGGAAAGAACTAATTATTAATAATAATAAAGCTGAAAAGTAATGACTTATCATAATATTAATTAATTTAATTAAGTCATAACTTTTTACAGTAATCAAGAATGTCATTAATAAATGGAGGTGAACAGTTGCGATTTTTTGCCTAACTCATTCAAGTTCAATCCTCTATAAATAGGTCCCTCCTTACTCAATCGTTCGTTCTACTACACACTATTTATTTCTCGCTCTTGTTACACCTTCAACTACTTTCTTTTCAAGGACTTGATAGCTTTTTCCTGTCTCTGATAAGTTTTTTTCTTGGTTTTTGTGTAAATATACGTTGTATTACATTACATTACATTCGAATTCTTTCTTTTCTTTACATTTTTGTTTACGTGTGTGTTTTGTCAACTTATGCATTTTTTAGATATGGATGATCCTGTGTGAGATGTCGCTATTTTACGAGACGCCATGAGGGAACTGCAGAAGGAGGTTCATGACCTGCATTAGGAGTTGGCAGCCGTCAGAGTAAGGATGTTGCGGGAGATCCGCAGGCTGCGGAGGGCGCTGCTGCTGCCCTTTGAAGATTGGCCGGCTGGGCATACAAATAATAATGATGTTAATAATTATGATAATAATAATTAAGCTTTTTTTTCTATTATCTATGTATTTTTTTTTTGTTTTATAAAAAATTATGTTTGATGCACTTGACTTTTTATTTCTTATTTAATTTTTGTGCTGTCTATTTCTATTTCTTAGTGAGTGACATGTCTACAATTAAGGAGTAATTTAATTCCAGTATCAATAGCACGAACATATGAGTTATCTGTTAGGTTTTATGTGTGACAGAAGCTGTATTTTGTTGTTTGAAACATATTAGTAATCTGATGAAACACATTATTTATCTGTTGAAATAGATTACTAATCTGGTGCAACAGAATACCCATCTATTCGATTCATAATCATATTAAGGGCACCTAGAACCATTAAACATGAATCCAACATGAGTCTACTGTTACAACAAAACATTTATCTGGTGCCGCAGATAATGGATCTGTTTAAACAGATTGCTCTTGTATTGCATTCATGTTCGCGTGCAAACTATTGTTGAAAAAACAACACACTAGCAGTTACCAAGATTCAACTAAAAAGCATAATCTGACTTACCAAAGTCTCCTCTCAAGTAAATTCCAAACTTGAAAGTGATTTACAAAACAAAATTTGACATAAGAATTTGGTCAAAGAGCAGCAGTTGGGGTAACAACAATAACAACAACAATGGTCAACAAGAAGAATATGAAGTTGATAATGAAGTATATGATGATGATAATGAATCAGAAGATGATGAATAAAGCAGCAGCAACAACGAACAACAAATATCGCGAAGAGAGAGAAAATAACAACGGATGAGGAGAGAGAAAAAGATGTCTTTTTTCCCTTCGTTCCCTATTATATATTAACTAACATTTGAATCAAAGTATAGATTTTAAAACTTGTGGGTTATTTTGAAATTTTCCAAACTTTCTTAAACCATAATGAATAATTTAGGTTCAAATATACCTGTAGACACCTAATTTTGTCCCTCCCAAGTCCAATTTTATTCATTTTTAGCTCACATTACCACGCACTCTCACCCACGTGATTATACCCTCCATAAAATGACAAAAATAACAACCCTTGACAAATCTTATCTTGTTTTGATCCTATCCTAACAACCTCTCCAATTAAAAGTGGACACCTCACCCCTCACCCCACACGCTACCCTACCCCTACCTCACTACCCTACTCCACAACCCCATTCATGTTTAATTGCTCTCACTGGAAATACATGATGATAGAAGAATAAACTAACAACAAAAAAAATGAGGACCACACAGTAGGAGGGACTCACAATTCCAATCAAACACAACAACGGGATTCACACCATTAACACATAGACGCGCACCCTTTTCACTAAAAAAAACATACGCACACGTACACAGTGAGGTCGGAGAGAAAACGATAAGGTGATTGGATTAGAGAACATCGGAGAGAAGAGACGGAGAAGTCCAAAAACAAAAGAGAAAAGATCAAAAATAGATTAGAAAAGGGAAGAGAATGATCGGAATAGTGAACGGGTAAGAGATTTGTTCTTGTTTCAAATTTTTCGGTGAGATTCAGTCCCTGTTTCGAGTTTTTCTGGCGCAACGTTCACCAGAATCGACTTTTGATTCGTTGGTCGACCATTCCAGCTCTCAAAAGCTTGAGATTTCTCCGTTTTCCTTTTATTTCCGAGCAGATCCGTCCTGAAAACGTTAAAACGCGTCAGAATTTTTCTTGACCCATCGTTCCTGCTATCGCCGGAGATCACCAGAGTTCGATCTACACTGGGTTGCGGCGTCCTATTTTTTTGTTGGGGTTTTACATTTGTTTGTCTCAGTGATTTCTTTTGAAATCGGGTTTCGGGTTTATTAGTTTTGTTCTGGGTTCGGGGATTTAGTTTTCTGTTCGTATCGATCAGTCCATCGAGACCAGTCTTGGGGTTTTAAGTTTGTCGATATCGAAGTCGGAGTCGTTGCAGTTAAGGTTCTATTCGAAATTTCAAGGTCGGGCTTCTTTAATTCTTATTATCAACGAAAGTCGATTATCGGAAGGTCCATCTCTATGACTCTTGCTTCTTATTTCATTTTAATTTGGTATATTGATGTTGTGATTATGATTGTTGGACTTTGTTGATGTTTTGATTATGTGCTTGACGATGTGATTTCGTTAATATGCGGAACGAATTTGAGTAATTTTGATGGTACGATTGATAAAAAGGAAGTTGGGCTAAGAATTGAAAAATTGACGAAAAGGATAGATTTGGATTAATTTCGATTCATTGTTGATATAAAACGTGATAGAATTATGTCTTTAGTCAAGAATGAATAGGCAAACGGTAGGTTCGGGTAGGCAAATTTAGGCATGGTGGATTGATGGCATGTTTGAAATATGTGTTGGAATGGTTTTGTTTTATCGCGTTTAATTCAATTGTACTCATTTGGATGGGGAATGCCCTGAGGTACTTGTATCTATTCACCGGGGAATGCCCCGAAGTATCATGTACTTGAAGACGACGACGATCAAGGCCCGAAACGCCGGGTGGAGAAAGGAATGGAGCGTAATTTAGGATTAGTCTAGAATAGGATTTACATTTTTTGCATTTTTCTATCTTTTTGGGAAATTATAATTAGTACTGGACATTATTTTTCTTTTGAATTTTGTTTTGATTTGTTTGTTTTGTGTGTTTATCTGGTTTATACGTTTTATAGTGTCAAGTTAGCCGATATGCTCTACCAAGCAACCGTGGCCGAACCACGGGATCGAGGGGTGCCTAACACCTTCCCCTCGGTCAACAGAATTCCTTAGCCGGAATCTCTGTTTGCGGATCAGTTTATAGAGTCAAACTATATTTGAAAAGGATTTACAAAGGTGACTTGGCACACCCAATTTATGTCAAGTGGGGACTCTGAGTTTAAATGTAAAAAGTCCTTTTCAAAACAAATTTTTAATCTTTTGTCACTTTAATAATAAAAACCCGTTCGAAACTAAAATACAATCTTTTTCGGTTGAAAAAGGGGTGTGACAGCTCTGGCGACTCTGTTGGGGAGTTTTCAGAATTCGAGCTTATTTTGGAGTCGTATCGGCTTTCTTTGGCATTACGAGTGTATAAGCATTGTTTGTGATTTTTGTTTGTGTTATTGTTATCACTTTTGTGCGATTTCGTGCTCTTTGTTTACAGTATTTATCCTATGTGTTACCGCTTTTATAGCTGGCATCATGTGTCTACCCCTAGGTCTTCTTTCTGCAACAAGTTCGTAGTACACGAGTTGTACACGACCTCTAGTTGAGTCACCCTTATTTTAGGGGGGGAGCCGTCGGTGTTATGGACACTATCGACCATACGCTCCCCCGAACAGCCTTGTTAGTGAACTCCAACGTAGGTCAACCTTTAAGTCATGCTTATGTGCATCATATTGAGACTTAGCGGGGCCCACTTGGTCCTTTGTGAGAGACTCACCTCTAAAGCATCTCTATGTGCTAAATGTTGCATTTCTGAGGGTAACATGGTCATTTGACAGACTGATTTGGGGAAAACTTGTGTTAGAAGTAAAGTGAAAAAAAAAGGAGAAAAGAAAAGTGAGTTGGAAAGAAAAAAAAGAGCTTCATAGTTTTAAAGTTTTTTATGGCTTTTGTTTTTCACAATTCGAAAATTCAAAAAGATTTCTTTATTTTCTACACTCATTTGTTCAAAAACCAAAACATCAAAAAAAAAATTCAATTTGTCTCCTTTAGCATGCATTCATAATTCGAAATTTTCAAAAAAGATTTTTTTAGCAGTTTTTGTAAAAGAAAATGCAAAAAATGGTTGAAATTTGTACATTTCATGTAATGAAATTACCAAAAAGATTTTTTTCTTTCATAATTGTTGGTGTCATTTTTATTTGAAGTGTCAAGTTGAAAACTCCAAAAAAGATTTTATTGACATTTTTCATCGTTTGTCTTTGGTTGTGTCCCTTAAGTTAGGGTCAATCTATTAGTTAATCGTTAATTGTCCAATCTGGACGAACTACGCACCCCTGATTCTCCTCTTTCGGGATGTGAGATACGTAGGCAGTCTATTGTTGGTTCGGGGATCATATTTAAAAAAAAAATCCAAAAATATTTTCTTCACTCTTCACTTAGAGTAGGTGTTTCATATACATCTCTAAAAGAAAACTACAAAAAGATTTTTCTTTAATAGGTTCAAGTTCCATTTTCATATGAAATTTAAAACTGAAAACCCAAAAAAGATTTTCTTTGGTAATCATAGATTTCACTTTGTATAGGGATGTTAAAGCTGAAAAATTCAAAAACATTTTCGTCAATTCTTTTGACAAATTGTTATTTTCTTTTCTTCTTAAAGTTTCGAGAAAAAAAAAGAGTTCAATTGGCCATTTTGGGACGACTTCACGAACTACGCACATCTAATTCTCCTCTCTCGGGGGTGAGATACATAGGCGCCACTCTTAGGTTCGGTGATCTTTTCATAAAAATAAAATAAAAAAAGAAAGGTTTTGAAAAATGTTGAACTCTAACATATTTTTTGCCTTTTGTTCAGTTAGTTTAAGGTGGTTGGTTTGAAGTTTCCTGGCTGGTCCTCCATATCACACCAAATCCAAGAAAGGGTTAGTTGTGTCCAACAAGGATATAGAGAGTGGCATCATGGATGAAACAAAGAGTCAGGAAATTGAGAGTTTAAAGGAAGAGAATTTGAGACTGAGACAACAAATGATGGAAATGTACCGAGCTTGGGCCAGTAGGCTGCCTCCACCTTCTTTCCCCATTTTTGACCCTGCAAATACCTTGAGTCTTCCACCAAAATCACAAAGTCAGTTTCCTACTGTTGTTGATGCACCACAGCATGCCTCAGAATCCATTCCACGTCAAATGCACCTCAACACTTCCACCACTCTTTCTTTATCTCCTCAGTATAAGTCTACCACATTCACAGCACCACATACCGTCTGTGCTTTTGTTGCTCAACCTTCTACTAAGGCTTCTACTTTGTCTATCAATCCAATGATTGTGCTTTCCCAGTCCACTAGTGAATCCACGTTCAATACTGTTGATGATCATTGGTATACTCTTGAGCCTACAGTTAAGTTAAGTGGACCGTCAAAATTTCTTACTAAGAAGCCTAGCATGCCAAAAGAGCCAGAGAAAATGGTTGGGAAAGTGAAGAGTGTAGAAAATAATATGAAAAATTTCCCTGGACTTATGGGCTATGAAGATGTTTCATATAAAAACTGGGGCATGTCTTCAAGCGTTAACCTTCCTCCCAGCTTTGAGACATCAAAATTTGGGGAGCCTGATGGACAGAAGGATTCTGTGAAATATTCGGGACGATATTGCAATCAACCAAGGGAAACTGAAGGAAAGAAGAAGGAAAATGCACCTATTGTCATAACAGGGCCAAAGCAGAGTTTGAGAGGTCCAACCCACCAATACTGTCAGCCTCAATCCCGAACTTACATATCAAATCCACATAACCACTTGCAACAAAGTTTCTTTCTCTAAAATCCAAGAAATCCCATTCCACTTCCTCGATATCCTGCGAATAATGCACAATTGTATGCTCATCCATCTTCTTATCCACAATGGCATGCACCTGTCCCTCAACATCGTCCTCGACCCCCATAAATTTACCAAGGGACCTCTAAATCCAAATTCCATCCGAGGCCAGAGTTCGCAAAGAGGAGGAAGGAAAAAGATAATTTCACTCGTATTGGGGAATCCTATGCAAGTTTATTCCAGAGATTGGTACAGCAGGGCATGATCACTCCTCTCCTTGGGTATACTCCTGACCCACATTCAAGAAGTTTTGATCCTAATGTACGGTGTGCATATCATTCTGATGTTCAGGGTCATAGTACTAAAGATTGTCGCACTTTGAAAAGAGAAATAGAAAAGATAATTCAAGATAAATTGATTGTGGTGCAAAACATTGGCCCTTCGACCATTCCACAGAGTTCTTCACCAGCACGCGGTACTGCACAATATGTGGGAGGTAATGAGTTAAGCATGGGGATCCAAAGCTTATTTGTTGAAGGAAATGTGTCTGACAGTGGTGGAGGCTCTAGTTATGTTGATATGCAAACCAGTGGCTAATATGTCAGGCTGAGCAATTGAAAAGTCACCCCTTTCCCTACTAGGAAGAGGTCTGGTATCTTGTTTTGTTTTATTTTCTGCTATCCGAATTATTTCAGGATTATAGCTCGGGATCTATCTTGTTTTGTCCTTTTGTTGTTTATGTTCAAAATCTTCTATCTTTTGTTTCAACTAAATAAAGTGTCCCATTTTTCTTTGTGTTTTAAATTTGTGTTGTTCGTTTGTTTTATTTACATAGTACATTTTATGTTGATTCTTCGTGATATGACATGCTAGCGAAATTTTCTGTCAAATCTTAAAATCCACTTGATCAGGAAGCATTGGATCAGAGAGTTAAAATTAGGAAAATAAAGTATCTGAGAAAATAGATAGAGTGTTGGGGCATTTGGGGACAAGTTGAAGTCTTCTTTGAAAATTATGGCAATTATTTTGAGATTACAAGACTAACTTGGTCATAAATTGAAATACATGTCTCGATTAGGTCAAACAGTGGCTGCATGATCCTATATCAAGAGGAACAGAAAGAAAATTAGCTCCACGAAGTCATGAATCCTTCAGCATGAGGAATGTATAACAAAAATGGAGTTGTATGTTTGACAAGTGTAGAAAAAGAAGTGACATACATGCTCAGTTGAAGTTAGTGTTTTTAAAGTGCCACAAATGATCTTCATCTTTCATTTTCATATTGTATGATATGTACTTGCATTTTTAAGGATTGATAAGACGAAGGCCTTTCATTCTACTATCCAAACATCGTGCCATACTTTATTTACCCATTTGAGCTTTAGTCCTATTTTCTTTTATACCCCTCTTTTGGAACCATATAGAGTCAACAAGGCTCAAAAGAAAAGTTGTCGAGCAAAACAGTAGAGTCAGAAAAGTTTCAAAAAAAAAGAGAAAAATGTGTCCAAAAGGAGAAAAAGAAGAGCGTCGAGAAAAATAAAGTCAGAAAAGTCCCAAAGAGAAAAGAGTCAACAAAAGGAAAAAAAAACTTAGAATCAAGAGAGAAAAAACAAGTTGTCGGAACTACGCATGACCTGATTCTCCTCTCTCGGGGGTGAGATACGTAGGCTACCCTACTCTGGGCTCGGTCCAACAAAATAAATAATTTAGAGTCACCCAGTCAAAAGAAACTGGGGCATGAGTTAATCCTCATTGTTTGAGTCGATTCCAAAAGTTGTAAGTCCTACCCCACTTCAAGTGTTGTTTGGGCCCCATGCCATTCTTTCTTTCTAACCTTATCCAAAAACCAAGTTACAACCAAAGAAAGGCCTTCAGATCAATCTTTGAGGATGTTAGGTGATGCATTTGGGAACTATTTGTCTTCTTCAGCATAGGGAATCAAGAGAGAAATAAAAATGAGAGAGTCTTATTGGTGAAAACCCTTACAGGCACCATAAGGCGATGGTAAGTTGAGAGAAATAAAAATGAGAGAGTCTTATTGGTGAAAACCTTCACGGGCACCATAAGGCGATAGTGAGCCGAGAGAAAATGAAAGAAACTTATTGGCGAAAACCCTTCAAGGCGCCACTAGCCGAATGGGGTCTTAAATGCAATTGACCTAAGAAAGCAACTCAGTTTCAAGGCCATTAACTTAACAACAATGGGTAGAAAGTTAGGAAGAAAATATCAAGTTGCTTAATCCAAAATGCATGGCATAATCATTAGTGTTGACTGTCATTTTTAGATGAATTTTTCGTTTCTTTGTTTTAAAAGGGGACATTCATTGTCTTTTCTTTCTTATCTTTATTTTAATTTTATCTTTCTTGAGTCAGTTATCAAAATAAAAATTGTCATTCTTTTTTTTTCGTTTCTTGTCTTTGAGTCAAGTCCGTGTCAAAACAAGTGAGAAAAGATTTCAAAACTGGCTACCAGCTTCTTTAATTGCACAAAGCAAGACAAAAGCTAGCACATGAAAGAGACATGATTGTGAGCCCAAAAAGAGCATGGAGAAAGTTTTGTCAACAGAGAAGTCGGGGAACTCATGGAAATACCAAGGTTCAAAGGGTTTATTTGAGAAACACGACAAAGCAGAAATACTGTGTTTGTTTCAGAGTCACTCTTAATAAGCTGAGTTCGGGTCAATGATACAGCAAGTCAATGACATATGCTAATGGTTGGAAGCAAAGCTAAATGTGAAGGGGGCAGGAGCAATTGCCTCAAAATCCAAAGCCACAAACTAGCCACCATGTTTTTAAACTCACAAGTTTTCTTTGTATGTAACAGGAATACATGTTGCATTCAGATCAAGGATTTCAGAGCCTAAACATCAAAGGCCGTAATTTCTCACCTTAACAAATGCAAGAGGCAAGGTTGCTGCACAGGTTTGGTATTTAAAACCATGGTAAAACTCATAATTCAAGATCTCTAGGAGACGCACTTCCTTGTTTTGGTAATTCAAGCAACTTTGGTAAGGAGACACACTTCATTGTTTTGATAATTCAAACAACATTGGTAAGGAAACACACTTCCTTGATTGGGTAATTCGAATTTTGCTTCTTAGGTAATGCACTTCCTAACTTAAGTCTTGATTCCTATAAGACGTACCTTTTAGTCGAGTCATTCACCTTGACTCCTAGAAGACGTACCTTTTAGTCGAGTCATCCCCTTCGATTCCTATAATACGTACCTTTTAGTCGAGTCATTCCTATTAATTCCTATAAGACGTACCTTTTAGTCGAGTCATTCCCTTTGATTCCTAGAAGACGTACCTTTTAGTCTAGTCATTCCCTTTGATTCCTATAAGATGTACCTTTTAGTCGAGTCATTCCCTTTGATTCCTATAAGATGTAGATTTTAGTCGAGTCATCCCCTTGACCCCTAGAAGACGTACCTTTTAGTCGAGTCATCTCCCTTGATTCCTATTAGACGTACCTTTTAGTCGAGTCATCCCCTTTGATTCCTATAAGACGTACCTTTAGTCGAGTCATTTTCTCTGATTCCTATAAGACGTACCTTTTAGTCGAGTCATTCCTTTCGATTCCTAGAAGACGTACCTTTTAGTCGAGTCATTCCCTTGATCCCTAGAAGAAGTACCTTTTAGTCGAGTCATTCCCCTTGGCCCCTAGAAGATGTACATTTTAGTCGAGTCATCCCCTTTGATTCCTATAAGACGTACCTTTTAGATGAGTCATCCCCTTTGATTCCTATAAGACGTACCTTTTAGTCGAGTCATCCCCTTTGATTCCTATAAGACGTACCTTTTAGTCGATTCATCCCCTTTGATTCCTATAAGATGTACCTTCTAGTCGAATCATTCCAATTAACTCATAGAAGATGCATTTTTTTATTTGGGATTATTTTCTTTCCAGTTTTGATGTAATTTCAGGAGCCTGCCCGAAGCACAGGGCGAATAAATGGAAAACCAAGCAACAAGGTGAAGAAATTGAAAGGATAGCAACAAGTTGATGAAATATCAAGTCAGAAACCCACCTGGAGAACAGGGTGAAAAGATTGAAAGACAAGCTACACGTTAAAGAAAGTGCAAGTCAGGAGCCCGCCTGAAGAATAGGGTGATGAATCTCAAGTCAAGGAAAGCTGCATAGATTAGAATTTTTGTAATTTAATTTATGTTTTAACTTGTAATTTTCATTTTTGATGTAATAGCAGAGCCACGGACCGGAACCTCGACGGGACATCACTCGACTCCCCAACTCGGTATTGTCCTTCTCTTTCCAATCCTTTGAGATACCCGTGACTTGATTCCATCATAACTTGGGTAGGTAGGATGTCCTAAGTCAAGATTTGGTGTCCCTCCTTCCTTCTGTTTCATTCTTTTAATAATGGTCGGGACAAAATTCTGTCTTGTTGTCTACTTCTTTGTCTGAAAACACTTCATATTTACATCCAAAGGGGGCATGCTGTAGACACCTAATTTTTTCCCTCCCAAGTCCAATTTTATTCATTTTTAGCTCACATTACCACGCACTCTCACCCACGTGATTATACCCTCCATAAAATGATAAAAATAACAACCCTTAACAAATTTTATCTTGTTTTGATCCTATCCCAACAACCTCTCCAATTAAAAGCGGACACCTCACCCCTCACCCCACATGCTACCCCTACCCCTACCTCACTACCCTACCCCACAACCCCATTCATGTTTAATTGCTCTCACTGGAAACACATGATGATAGAAGAATACACTAACAACAAAAAAAGGAGGACCACATAGTTGGAGGGACTCACAATTCCAATCAAACACAACAACGGGATTCACACCATTAACACATAGATGCGCACCCTTTTCACCAGAAAAAACATACGCACACCCACACAGCGAGGTCGGAGAGAAAACGATGAGGTGATTGGATTAGAGAACATCGGAGAGAAGAGACGGAGAAGTCCAAAAACAAAAGAGAAAAGATCAAAAATAGATTAGAAAAGGGAAGAGAATGATCGGAATAGTGAACGGGTAAGAGATTTGGTCTTGTTTTAAATTTTTCAGTGAGATTCAGTCCCTGTTTCGAGTTTTCCCGGCATAACGTTCACCAGAATCGACTTTTGATTCGTTGGTCGACCATTCCAGCTCTCAAAAGCTTGAGATTTCTCCGTTTCCCTTTTATTTCCGAGCAGATCCGTCCTGAAAACGTCGAAACGCGTCGGAATTTGTCTTGACTCGTCGTTCCTGCTGTCGCCGGAGCTCACTGGAGTTCGGTCTACACTGGGTTGCGGTGTCCTGTCATTTTGTTGGGGTTTTAGATTTGTTTGTCTCAGTGATTCCTTTTGAAATCGGGTTCCGGGTTTATCAGTTTTGTTCCGGGTTCGGGGATTTGGTTTTCTGTTCGTATCGATCAGTCCATCGAGATCAGTCTTGGGGTTTTAAGTTTGTCGATATCGAAGTCGGAGTCGTCGCAGTTAAGGTTCTATTCGAAATTTCAAGGTCGGGCTTCTTTAATTCTTATTATCAACGAAAGTCGATTATCGGAAGGTCCATCTCTACGACTCTTGCTTCTTATTTCATTTTAATTTGGTATATTGATGTTGTGATTATGATTGTTGGACTTTGTTAATGTTTTGATTATGTGCTTGACGATGTGATTTCGTTAATATGAGGAACGAATTTGAGTAATTTTGATGGTACGATTGATAAAAAGAAAGTTGGGCTAAGAATTGAAAATTTGACGAAAAGGATAGATTTGGATTAATTTCGATTCATTGTTGATATAAAACGTGATAGAATTATGTCTTTAGTAGAGAATGAATAGGCAAACGGTAGGTTCGGGTAGGCAAATTTAGGCATGGTGGATTGATGGCATGTTTGAAATATGTGTTGGAATGGTTTTGTTTTATCGCATTTAATTCAATTGTACTCATTTGGCCGGGGAATGCCCTGAGTTACTTGTATCTATTCACCGGGGAATGCCTCGAAGTATCATGTACTTGAAGACGGCGACGATCAAGGCCCGAAACGCCGGGTGGAGAAAGGAATGGAGCGTAATTTAGGATTAGTCTAGAATAGGATTTACATTTTTTGCATTTTTCTATCTTTTTGGGATTGTATAATTCGGACTGGACATTATTTTGCTTTTGAATTTTGTTTTGATTTGTTTGTTTTGTGTGTTTATGTGGTTTATACGTTTTATAGTGTCAAGTTAGCTGATACGCTCTACCAAGAAACCGTGGTCCAACCACGGGATTGAGGGGTGCCTAACACCTTCCCCTTGGTCAACAGAATTCCTTAGCCGGAATCTCTGTTTGCGGATCAGTTTATAGAGTCAAACTATTTTTGAAAAGCATTTTCAAAGGTGACTTGGCACACTCAATTTATGTCAAGTGGCGACTCTGAGTTTAAATGTAAAAAGTCCTTTTCGAAACAAATTTTTAATCTTTTGTCACTTTAATAATAAAAACTCTTTCGAAACTAAAATACAATCTTTTTCGGTTGAAAAAGGAGTGTGGCAATACCCTCTCATTATATTTTGGTATAAAGTTACTCTTAAATTTAACAAAGCGACACATGACAAGATCAAATGCAAATGGTCATTTTCAATTTAATATATCCAATTTTCTGGCAACTCCACCCGATTAATCCGACCCGGTTCATTTTCTTTTCAGGCTATTCTTCCATTCAATATACAAATCTTCATTTCAAGTTATTTTAAAAATATAGTATTTATACTAACTAAGCTAATTCATAGACAAAAGGTGATTATTATAAAAAAATACCCTTAATGAATTAAAGGCTTTTGTAGTCTTCTTAGGTTTGAGACTTGTATTTTTGGAATAGCCTCTTGTATATATAATTTCTTTTTCTCCCAAATCCTTGTATTTTCATTTTAATGCATTTTTGAGCTTCAACTCTTCGTTCCATGATATTACTGAAACTCTATTTACATCAGAGAGAATATTAATTTTAATGCATTTTTGAGCTTCAACTCTTCGTTTCATGATATTACTGAAACTCTATTTACATCAGAGAGAATATTAATTTGCTGAATCAAGTTACTTACAAGAGACCTGATCTTTTGAGAAGCGTATATAAGCTAAATTAATAAGCTGGTTAGCCCAAGATTGACACATCAACTCGGACATTTGTTAATTAATTCAAAAATTCCCCATCGGACACATTAATTGAGTTTAGTTATGATAACAAGTCAAGTAAAAAACTTATAAATGAAAAAAAAGAGTATAAACTACCTTTTCCTTTTCTTTAGTTATTAAAAACTACAATTTAGAAAATTTCTAACTCTATCGGATGAATAAAGTTAGTTAGGATAAATAAAATTATTTTCTTAAAAAAAAAAAAGTAAAAAAACCGTCTTTTCTTTAATATGAAACCTTTCACAAATAGGTATAAATAACTCCACATATAAGAGCAGTATAAATAACTCCACATATAAGAACGGTATAAATAACTCCACATATAAGAGCGAACATGTCGACAGTAGCTACATTAATTAAGTTTAGTTATGATAACAAGTCAAAGTAAAAAACTTATAAATGAAAAAAAGAGTATAAACTACCTTTTCCTTTTCTTTAGTTATTAAAAACTACATTTTAGAAAAAAGTTAGTTAGGATAAATAAAATTATTTTCTTAAAAAAAAAGTAAAAAAACCGTCTTTTCTTTAACATGAAACCTTTCACAAATAGGTATAAATAACTCCACATATAAGAGCAGTATAAATAACTCCACATATAAGAGCGAACATGTCGACAGTAGCTACATTAATTAAGTTTAGTTATGATAACAAGTCAAAGTAAAAAACTTATAAATGAAAAAAAGAGTTTAAACTACCTTTTCCTTTTCTTTAGTTATTAAAAACTACATTTTAGAAAATTTCTAACTCTAGTTAAGATAAATAAAATTATTTTCTTAAAAAAAAAAAGTGAAAAAAACCGTCTTTTCTTTAAAAATATGAAACCTTTCACAAATACGTATAAATAACTCCACATAGGTATAAATAACTCCACATATAAGAACGGTATAAATAACTCCTCCACATATAAGAGAGAACATGTCGACAGTAGCCACTACTTCAATCGGAATACAAGTGTACGTTTTCATCCAACTGATGGGGCGCTAATCAACTACTTTAAAAGGTGTGAATGATTTTTAATACATGAATGCCCTATGCCCTATCCAATTTGCGGATATCTATGATGATCCTTCCGTAAGATATATTTGGTGCTTTGGAAGAAAAAAGTTCGTAAAGATGTGGATGAGTGGATATGCAAATTTCGTTAAAGATGTGGAAGATTGGACATGCAAATGTTTGCCCAAGTTGCACCGTAGGACATGAAAAGGGCAAAAGAGTAAAGATGCTATAAAGATTTAGAGTAAAGGATCTGTCATGGATGTCTCAATAAAATTAATGGCTTAAAATAAAATCTTTACAAAAAGTCTTAATTAAGTATATATAAATAAACGCACAGAAATAATAATTTAGATTATCTTTTTTATTCTTATATAGTAATTGTTTTTAATATAGCATTCTTAATGACTTAAACAATTTAACTTGCCTCATATAGTAATATAAAACTAAAAATTAATTTTAATTAATAAGATGCTAGTCATGTATCTGCAATACATTATCTTGGATGTTGTTGTAAATATTTTATTTATTAATATGAATATTTTAGTAATCTAATTCAAAGTACATAAATATTTTTGGTAAAATAAGTAGATAGTTTTTATTATATATAAAAATTTTGAATTTTTGTATAATATTTAATATTTAATAAATTCTTTACTAGCTTCACCTTGAGTCACCATGTACTAACAGAAAATTTCAATAATTTTTATACTGTTATGAAAAGTAAAGTAGAGAAGAACAAGAGTAGAGAGAAAAAAAAGAAAGTAATTGTTATTTCTCTTGAGGGATTCTATTGAGATCCTTGAGGATGATTTACAATGAAGGAAACCCTTCTATTTATAGAAAAAATTTACTACTAGTTTTTGACTAAAAGACAGATACTTCAAATCCCGATAGATATCAACTAGATCTTGATAGATCTTATCTATATAGACATTCACTATAATGTAAATACATTTATAACACTCCCCCGTGAATGTCTAATTAATAAATAATGTGCCTCATTAAAATCTTACTAGAAAAAACCCAGTGAAAAAAAATTTAGTGAAGGAAAAAGAGTACACATCTTTAACAATACACATATAGGCCGCTTATTAAAAACCCTACAAGGAAAATCCAGTGGGACAAAACCTCGTAAGGGAAAAAGAGTACAACGCGTATTAACTCCCCCTAATGAGAACATCCTTGAACCTTTGTATCCCGATATTGTGCACCATCTTCTTGAAAGTTGCAATTGAAGGAGACTTGGTGAATAAATCAGTCACATTGTTACTTGAACGAATCTGTTGCATGTTAATATCACCATTCTTTTATAGTTCATGTATGTAGAAAAGCTTTGATGAAGTGTGCTTCGTTCTATCTCCTTTTATGAATTCTCCATTAAGATGTGCTATGCATGTTGTATTATCTCTGTATAAAATTATAGGTATATTGTCACATTTCAAACAACATTTTTCTTGAATGAGATGTATCATGGACCTCAACCATACACATTCTCAGCTTACTTCATGAAGAGCTATTATCTCAGCATAGTTCGATGAAGTGGCTAGATAGACTACTTTGTATATTTTCAAGATAGGACAGTATCCCCACAGGTGAACACATTCATGTTTGAGATCGAGATTTATGTGGGTTAAATAAATACCCAATATTGGCATAATCAACAAGATCGAGACTGCAAGCTTTAGAATAAAATAAAAGTATGTGTTTTATCCCATTTTAATGTCTCCTAGTAGGAGCATAAATATGCCTTGCTTAATGAATTGACTGAAAAGGCTATATCAAGCCTTGTAGTATTTGCAAGATACATTAGTGTTGTACACCAATTGCACTAAGATATGGTACTTCATATTTCTCATTTCAGCAAATAATCTTATTGCTTTTGAAAACTCTCCAAGAGTTTCAACAATATTCAGACCATCAATTTATCCCTTATAAGAATAATAAAGAAGTTTCTCAGAAACTTTATATGCTTCAGACATGTTGAATCCTTTTGAATTTTTCATATGGATTTTTGTCAAGTGACAATATCAATATGTGTGGCATCTTCAAGTGTCTGCACTGCAAATCAAATAAGTGTTATGCTTATCAAGATGCATCCTTTCATGTCACTTGATAAATATTTTTACGTCAGCATGATTAAATAAACGTAGAATTCAGATCCTCATAATCTTTTACAATATTATGTCAATATTTTATCCAAGATATCATCAATGATATGTCATTTTACACCGATTCACAATGTGACATAACATTTTGAGACCTCATCACTTTATTATTTTTAAGTACCTGAACCTCTCATAAGGTTTCATGAAGTGTTATGTCGTAGGCTCTTCATCAAGAGCACATTACCTTCTTATTATGATTGTTTACTCCTTATCCTTTTTAAGGATTATTTTATTTGAAACTGATTGGTCTATCATGCTTCATGCATGCATAAACTTTGTTCTTTATGGATATAAAATAGGAGCACTTGCAACTTAAATATGAGATGCTTTCGGCATTTGACTTGAATTATATTTTGAATGAGAATCTGATGAGAATTCCTAATATATTTCATATCCGCTTATAATCTCGAATGAGGATCTGATGGGAATTCCTAATATATTTCATAGCCGTTTATAATCTCCTCCTTACGTTAAGAAAACTGATACAAGTCAAATGACCTCCTTAGCTTTCGATGACATCATTCAAAGTCACTATGTGAAGAAGCAAGCTTTGATCGCATGGAGGGAACGCGATCATACTTGGAGGGGTCGTCTTGAGCATGCCATTAAACAAATTCGAGTGTGAAAGATTGCTTGGAGCCTTGAAGACTTGAGGACTCTCGGGTTTGGGCCACACTTGGTGATTCACGGTTTTAGTTTCCTTTGTTAAGGACATTTTGGTCACTTAGCTTTGAGGGCATTTTGGTCATTTAGACTTGTCTAAATGGCACTTCATGGCCACCCCACCTCATTAAGGGCATTGAAGTTATTTTTGTCTTTCTTTTGTAATAAACTATATATAGTCTCTTGTAGGTCTTTTCTCATTAGTTTATGAATGATGATATTTTGAAACATTGAAAATCCTCTCTCTTGAAAGTAGAACACCTTAGTGTAGTTCTTAGTTAGGGTTTGAAATAGCCATTGTAGTTTAGGCCTTAGAAAAGCCAATATTATTTTTTGCTTGAAAACGGTGGATCCTGAGATGAGTTGATTCTCTTGGCGGTCACCGTAAGAGTGTGGTTTTGATTATTACATTCATTAGGGGTTAGTGTTGAAATACACTTGGTTCTTAACTTTGTAATAATCTTGGTCTCACTATCTATCCTTTATTTTCTTATAATCTCGTTGTGTTGTTCTTGTTGCCTACTCTCGGCCTTAGAGTGTTCTTGTAGCCGAAGTTGTTGTTCTTCTTGTTATTCATTTTATGTGTTGATTAATCTAGTTTGGTTGGCTAGAAAATAGGTGTTAAACACCTTGTTATCATCTCTTTCTTGTTTTTATTGTGAATCCAAGAGTGGTCATCAAATAGGTTCTCGGGTTCTTGAACTTGTGGACTGATTTTGGTGTGTGTTTTGTGCCTTCCATTGTTGTTCTTATATCAAAAACTAACATACATCCTCCATTTTATCTGAGGAATCCATCTTAAAACTAACATACCGCACATTAAAACTATTAGAAGGAATAGTTGGTTTCTGACCTTGAACCAATTGAGAGGGAGAAAATAATCATAATTTATTGATTTAATGCATACAAGTGCTATTGTATGCAACATATCATATTTCAGACCAACACATGAAGCTTTGTTCTAATTAGTAATGGTTTAGCTATTTATCGAAGGCATTTAATGCCAAAGTCAAACCATCATCATCAAGATGAATTGTCTTGATTACACAATCTGAAAATTATGCTCTTAACTCAATTTTATTGAGCAAGCAACATTATGAATGTCAAACTGAAGGTTGACAATGAATGTACATGTGATTATCTTATATCGATGCATCTTAATAGATCACATGATGGGTGAACGAGCCCTTGTTCACCTTTTATACTTTTCAGATTTGAAGGGATCCAATCCCAATATTAGTTGGTCCAACCAACTTATCACGAGAATAAGCGACATAAACAATTCTTGAAGAATCTTCTATTTCTTCAATACATGTCTAAAACTCAATCGCACATCATTTGGGATGTCATAATCGTTCATGTCAATTTATGAACTTTTATTCTAGCAAACTCCAAGTTTACCATGACACCTTTTACTTTAGTAAATACAGATGTCAAAATAACTTTTCTCAGTTATTCTGTCTCTTTCGGAGGTGAGTTGTGATGTCATCACAATCAAGTGCACGTTTGCATTAATAAGCTTCTCATTTCCCAGAAATGAAATATAATCGTGCTTTAAGCCTATCAAAATTTTGATAGCTTATAACCTCTTTCATGACACACTGAGGCATGCATCTCTTTCAGAGCATATCATATATTGCTACCACATTCACTTCAAGAATAGAGAAAATTGTCATCTTTCAGACTTATCATATATTGCTACCAAATTTAGTTCATGGAATGGAGCAAATTGTCATCTTTCAGACTTATCATATATTGCTACCACATTTAGTTAATAGAATGGAGCAAATTATCATCTTTCAGTCTTTCATATATTGCTATCACATTCACTTCATGGAATGAAATGGGCATATTCAATGGGTTAGATTTCACGACTTTTCACTGCATACCCATTATTTTGCCTTAGCCATCATAATATTATCAATATAGTGCATTGAGATTCAAACTCAACGTCTTATCCAGATAAAGGCGTTTTAGGCATATAATTCGATGTGACTTGAATTAAAGACCCATATTTAATTACTTCTTATAATTATAAATCAATTCGAGATAATCAATAGCAAAAAAAAAAAATCTTACCCGATTTAGATGAATTCTACAAAAAAGACCTTAACAAGAAAGTTATGCTTCTACCTCGTTAACATTCATGTATAACATATGTCATATATGTCAAAGTACTTAGAAATCTGTAATTCTTAAAAGTTTTAAGAGACGGAAAAAAATCTAAGTATCACATGAAATTAAAGTTGCGTGAATTATTATCGGAATAAGACTCAACACATAAGATTGAAGCTTGTCATATTGAAAACAAATCTAAGAATTCGTTCAATCAAACATACATGTGCATAATATATCATTATAAAAAATTGGCCAGAATGCACACGATATGAAACATGTGGTATTGCTGTATTACATATACCTTCACTAGTTTTCGCGCCACAATTAATTTTTTCATAATTGGAAAAAAAAAATAGAGATAGTAAATATACCCAAGAACTTCTTTAAGCAAATCACTATAACAAAGGGAAATATTAAAGTCCATGATATGCAGTAACATAGATTATAAACAATATGTATATCAAACCGCGATGATCGCATAGTTTGAGCGGTCTTACTTTCTCCAGCTTCCGATCTAATTTCTTTTCTAAATTAAAATAATTTTAGAGACTCGAGGTGATAACGTGTTATGAAAAGTAAAGCAGAGAAAACAAGAGTAAAGAGAGAAAAGAGAAAGTAATTGCTATTTGTAAAGAGAGAAAAGAGAAAGTAATTGTTATTTCTCTTGAGGGATTCTATTGAGATCCCTGAGGATGATTTACAATGAAGGAAACTCTTTTAGGGGAAATTTACTCCTAGTTTCTGACTAAAAGACAGATACTTCAAATCCTGATAGATATCAACTAGATCTTGATAGATCTTATTAGATCTTATCTATATAGACATTCAATATAATGTAAATACATTTATAACATATACTATCTATTATATCTATTTATCTACAACACACTAAAATTTGGTTAAAACTTACACGCACCCAGTGTATACACCAAATCAATACATGCATGCCATGTGTTTGAATTTAAAGTTCATGTTACTTAATCATGATTAATTAACATGTATTTTACTTAATTTAATTACATAACCATGGTAAAGAACATTAGTTTGGTGTATACACCGGGTGCGTGTAAATTTTTTCCCTAAAAGTTTGAAGACCCTCAGAAAGATGATGTGAATTTTTTGTCCTTCATTAAAAGATATTGTAATAGATAAAATTATTTTTTTACTATTCTTCTCTAAATAATTAATTATATTTATAATATTAAATATTAATTATAATAAATATATATAAAAAAAAATAGAAAAACTCCTAAATTTATGAAAATTTTTGTTGGATGAGTCCTAAATATGTGGAAAGTAAAATAAAACATGCGTGTAATCTAATTTCTTTTTATTACATGCGGAATTCTTTTAAAAGTATAGCTCATGTGAAGGTAATTTAAGTAATTGAATTATCCTTTTACATATACGAAACACACTAGATTTTATCCTAACTAAAATTATAAAGTCATAAAGATTCTCTGAGAATAAAATTTTATGCCGTTTCATGGTCTCTTTATTTAAATATCTATATTGTTGAATTTTGTATTTAGTTACTATAGTAATTTTTTAGTTTAATAAATTGTTTAGATTAGAATGAATTTGAATTTTGAATTTTGAATTAGATTGTTTTAGTTGTCGAGAATCTTTAGGATTTTAAATTTAAATTATGCAGATTTTTTATTCTATGTTGGTTATTTAAAGTCCCTCTATGCTTAAAATTTTTATTGAAAGCTTATTGAAAAATTACAATTCATTGCGTGCCATTTTAATCCTTTTTTTGCCACCCCGTCTCTTTTTTTTAAGAAAATCAACAGTGGTATCAAGAGCTTCATTGATCTTACAGGATCTGTGATTTCTTTCAAAACTCTACCATATCATTTTTAACCCATAAAGGCTTCCTTTTTAACCCGTCAGGTCCACCCATTGTAACCAGTCAGGGCTACCATTTTTAACCCGTGCTTATTTTTCAAAGCATAGGACTATTTTCAACCAAAAAGATATCAAGCAACAGTCTTTCTTTAAATATCCCAAAATATTTCACTGGTGAAAACTACCAAATTTGGTTAGTGAAAATGAAATCATATCTTCAAGACTATATCAGTAGGAAGTTGTAGTGGAAGATACACCATTACAACCACTTCCTGCAAATCCTACCCTTGCTCAGATTAAATCTCATTCAGATGAAAAACTCAAAAAATTCAAAGCCAAAACTGTAATTCAAAATTCAAATGCGGATTTGATTTTTTCTAAAATCATTGCTTGTGAGACAACAAATGAAGCTTGAAAAAAACTAAAAAAAAAAAAAGAATATCAAGGAAGTGACCGAGTTAGACAAATGCAAATTTTGAATTTGAATCTCTTAGGATGCGAGAAGATGAAACTATTGCTAAGTATTTTGACAAGATTTCTTTACTTGTCAGTAAAATCAGGTTGCTTGGCGAGGATTTCAAAGATAACAGAATAGTAGAAAAAATTCTTGTGACAATTCTGGAGAGATTCGAGTCTAAAATCTCATCTCTGGAAGAGTCTAAAGATTTCTCTATTATCTCTGTTGAAGAACTAATAAGTGCTCTTCAAGCACAAGAGCAAAGAAGAGCCTTCGGACAAGACAATGTTATTGAGAGTGCCTTTTCTGCACAAAACAAAAAAGAAAAAGATAATTATCTTCTTTGCAGACACTGCAATAAGAAAACACACTTAAATTGGTGGAGAATTGATGCAATTTGTGAAAATTGCAAACAAGCAAGTCATGTTACAAAGTGTGCAAACTTAAAAACAATCCTCAAGCACAATTGTAGAAGCAAAAATTGAGGAGGAACAACATTTTTAAACCGCAGTAACTAAAGCAAAGGAGGAGTGTTGAGTTTTGCATTTAGTTACTGCAGTAAATTTTTAGTCTAATAAATTATTTAGATTAGAATGAATTTGAATATTGAATTAAGTTGTTTTAGGTGTTGAGAATCTTTAGGATTTTAAATTTTAATTATGCAGATTTTTTATTGTATGTTGGTTATCTACAGCCCCTTTATGCTTAAGAAATTTATTGAAAGCTATTGAAAGATTTCAATTCATTGAGAGTTATTTTAACCCCTTTTTCGTTGTCCCATTACTTTTTTTAAAAAAAAAAAAAAAAAAAAAAAAAAAAAACATACATGGTAGCCATCTTGCGATCATTATAGTGCCTTGCATAGTGATTTTGATTATGATCTCAGTGCATGGTTGCATTTTATTTTTTTTTTGTTTCCCATTCGGTGTTCGGTGTCTATATTGGAGCCCCGACTAATTCGGGGCGCACGTTGCAGGGCCCATTAAGGTGACAGCGCTTCCAACAGAGTTTTCTCCATACCCAAGATCGAACCCTCGACCTCTGATTAAGGGTGAAGCAGTTTCATCCACTGCACAACCATGTTGGTGGTTGCAGTTGATCACTTGGGTAAGATATTATGATTGCAATTGTTTAGTTTTTGAATATTTTTTTAATATAATTTTATGCCTTTGATTCGATATGATTGATTTATGTATATTCATTATGTTTAATGATCACTGATTGCATAAAATTGTACTTATATAGTTTTGAAATATTAATTTTCTAGAATTTTTTGCCTTTTCTTTTCTTCAACTTTTTTTGTTTTTGTTTTTTTGGCTATGAATGACTTGCATTTTGATATGAAGTGAAAAAAATAAATCCACAATCAAAATGCATGAGCTTAAGGTTCCAAAGTCCAAAGATGGTGCTAGAGTCAACCTCAGATCATGAATCTACAACTCAACACTTAGAACGATAAATTTAGCATTCAGTTGATTTTTATTGCTATTTTTTTTTTTGTGTGTGTGTTGGTCCTTTCTAAGCAAATATTTATTATACTATGATATTAGGTTGTTCAAACTCTTCAAAAATGTCAACGAATGCATGTCAGACAGCAATAAGGCAATACATGTGGAACCGATTCTCGCACTATTAGCTTATGTTGGATCTGTGTTCTTGACTACTTGCTGTTATGTGGCCTTAACTGGGTTTTGGTTTGTTGCTCCATACAAATGCGTCTGGCGCCATCTTGCAATGTGATGCAACACTTCTGAATGCTCATAAGCAGTGGCGGAGCCACATTATGATTAGGGGGTTCGGACCCATTCGGCGAAAAATTATACTATTTTTATATAGTGAAAACGAAAAAGGCTCAAAAATATCCCTGAACTATCCGAAATAGCTCAAAAATGCCCTTCGTTAGATTTTTGGCTCAAAAATACCCCTCCGTTAAATATTTGGCTCAAAAATACTCTTCCCTCTAATGAAATTCGAAAAAGGATAAAAAATACCCCTGAACTATTTGAAATGGGTCAAAAATACCCCTTTGTTAAATATTTGGCTCAAAAATACCTCTCCCTTAACGAAATTAAATTATTTCGATTATTTCGTTAATTTATATAAAGTTCATCATTTAATTTATATTTTGTTAATTTCTTTAAGTGAAAATTTATATTTTGTTAATTTCTTCAAAGATTAAAAAGATGTAAAGTGAAAATACCTTTTTAGAATAAATATATGTTTATTTTCCAAATCAAATTCAACCAATTTATATTATAATTTAAATATATTTTTTCATTATCTTATTTTTAAAATTAAAAAAATACTTTATGTAAAAAAATTAAATTATTAGGGTTAAAAAGTTAAAGTTAGGGTTTAACTCAATCGAAATAATTTAATTTCGTTAAGAGGAGGGGTATTTTTGAGCCAAATATTTAACAGAGGCGTATTTAACGAAATTAAATTATTTCGTTAATTTATATAAAGTTAATCATTTAATTTATATTTCGGTAATTTCTTTAAGTGAAAATTTATATTTCGGTAATTTCGTTAATTTCTTTAAAGATTAAAAAGATGTAAAGTGAAAATACCTTTTTAGAATAAATGTATGTTTATTTTCCAAATCAAATTCAACCAATTTATATTATAATTCAAATACTTTTTTTCATTATCTTATTTTAAAATTTAAAAAATACTTTTATGTAAAAAAATTAAAGTATTAGGATTAAAAAGTTAAAGTTAGGGTTTAATTCAATCGAAATAATTTAATTTCGTTAAGGGGAGGGGTATTTAACGAAATTAAATTATTTCGATTATTTCATTAATTTATATAAAGTTCATCATTTAATTTTTATTTCGTTAATTTCTTTAAGTGAAAATTTATATTTCATTAATTTCGTCAATTTATATTTCGTTAATTTCTTTAAAGATTAAAAAGATGTAAAGCGAAAAATACCTTTTTAGAATAAATGTATGTTTATTTTTCAAATCAAATTCAACCAATTTATATTATAATTCAAATACTTTTTTCATTATCTTATTTTTAAAATTAAAAAAATACTTTTATGTAAAAAAATTGAAGTATTAGGGTTAAAAAGTTAAAGTTAGGGTTTAATTCAATCGAAATAATTTAATTTCGTTAAGGGGAGGGGTATTTTTGAGTCAAATATTTAACAGAGGGGTATTTTTGACCCATTTCAGATAGTTCAGGGTATTTTTGATCCTTTTTCGAATTCCATTAGAGAGAGGAGTATTTTTGAGCCAAATATTTAACGGAGGGATATTTTTGAGCCAAAAATCTAACGAGGGGCATTTTTGAGCTATTTCAGATAGTTCAGGGTATTTTTGAGCCTTTCCATAGTGAAAATTATTTTTTGTATATATATAATTGATGTTGAACCCCCTTCAGCTAATTCGTGTGTCTATATTTTTTTATTTTGAACCTCTTTAATGAAAATTTTAGCTCCGTCACTGCTCAAGGAGGGATGTCACTTCCTTCACCTTGTTCCTAGCCTATAGAGCTATGAGTCAATATTGAACATGGGATTGAATCCAGCATTTTCCCAACTATGAAGTCCAAGCTATGCAACAAATATAACATTTCTGATTATTTCTAATGGTAAGTTGTGATTATAATTTCATTTAAATATAATTATCCGTTGAATCTGACAGACAAGAAGCCCTATATTATGGGCTGTGACAAAATGTTAGGTTGATTACAATATAACTATATTTTTCTCCGTTCATTTTTAATTGCTTTTTTTTTATTCTTAGAGTTAAATAATATAAATTTTAATTAAAATTGTAAGATGTAATTCTTAATCAAATTGCAACAAGAAAAATTATAATTTATAGTACTTTTTACGTAGTTTTTAAATATCAAAATTTAAATATAAGAAAATTAAATTAATGTAATCTATAAATTAAATATAGACGGAGTATATTATTATCTTCTGATTTTTATGTTATCATTATTTGTATGTATGTATGTATATGTTCATAAAAATTTGGAAAAAGACATCTTTTCCTCCCTGAACTTGTCGTCACAACTCACTTTAGCACTTAAACTTAACTTCCGTTTATTTACCCCTTAACAACTTTCAAATGAATTAAATTCCCCCTATAGCTGACGGGGCAAGAAAAAAAAAAGAGCGAGTTGTCACACCCCTTTTTCGCTTGAGGATCGAGTCGAAGGGTTTTTCTAATTAAAGTGATGGTTTTGAATAGGGATTAATTTAATTTATAGAGTCGCTACTTGAAATTGAGTTATGGTGTTCCAAGTCACCTTATTAGATCCCTAGTCAAAAGGAAATGACTCTTATTGTGGCCTGCGAAAACAGAAGACCGGGTAAGGAATTCTGTTGACCGAGGGGAAGGTGTGAGGCACCCCTCGAGTCCTGTGGTTCTAGAACGGTCGCTTTATTGACTTATACTTAACTAAAATTATTTCGATGAATTGTGTGAAGGCCTAAATTCTCTCATTTTATTATACCGAAAACTTGTGTATTATCCTATATTAAATAAATCGGTGAAAGTTAATTATCCTATATTTGCTCATTCCTCTCTTGTATCATTTTTTATGGATCTTCAATAAATTTACAAGCCATCTTATTTTACCTCTCATTAATTATTAATTAATAAATAAGGCCTTAAAAATTAGCCTAGGAAGAAAGAATATATACACATATTTGCTAACGAAAGGGTTATTTCTCTGTTTGCAAAGACAACCCAAAGTGTCACATTAACATTTCAAACATTATAAATTACATGTAAAATTTCAGCAAATAAAAACGTATACAATCTTACACGTGTTCATTATTTATTTTTCACCATAAAAGACTATTTTTTAATTAATTAACAAGGACCAACTAAACTTGTTTTATTCTATTATCTAATTTTCTTTTCATATGTTGTTTAAACTTTCCATTGTAACTATAATATGTAAAGGGGAAAAAAGCCTTTTTATTTGACTAAAAATAATTCAACAACTAAGAAAAGTCCAAACAGATTTTAAAAAAAAAAAAAAAAAACGAAACCGATAGTTTTAATATTTCAAACTTTAATTTTTTTCTACTTTTTTTTTTTTTTCGTAAAGCTTTAAGAGTGACCTTGACAAGTTTTAACAAGTAACTTTTGATAAATTTAAGCAAGAACATAAAACGAAAAAAAAGGAACCAAAGGAACAGTAGTGAGAAAAAAAATGGATATATCTTTAAATGCTTTTCACTAATAAGAAACCTAATAATTAAAAGACATGAATGAATACAGTTTCGGTTTCACCAATACAACTCAACCAAGGCTATTAATCGAGGTATAAACGGAGTATCTACAATTCATCGAAGCCTCAATTAATATCCTCAAATAAGAACCCACAAAACTTAACTTTTTCTTTTTTATCAGATTTTGGTGTTTTGGTGGCTGCTTAGCGGTGTTTCGGATGGCCATTTTCAAAAAGAAATAGAACTCTTCAATATTAAACCTTCACACTTTTACTTAGCAAACAGTTTATTCGAAACTGTAACAAACACTTAACTTTAAGCGTATAAGAAATCACAGATTACTGTACCAACTTTACTCTAAATTTAACTACGCATGCTAAATGATATAAAAAGTCCCAAAAAAAAATAAAGGTTATTCATGCTTCAATTCACAATGAAACTTATAAAATAAATAGTGTAGAATTAGATAAAGAAAACCTGAATGATGAATTAACTAAAAGAGAAGCACGAATGACGTCACCAGAAACTTCAGACGGAACTCCAACTTCAGACCTTGAACTGTGAAAATATTCTCTTTTTTAGGATTCTCTATGTCTGATCTCTTTTTCTTTTTATTGTCTATTTTTCTCTCAGTCTCTGTTTTCTTTCTGATGAAAAATAAGTAGTTTGTAGGTATGCAGAATCTGATTTCTGATAGGAAAGAAAAAAAAAAAACTCCTCTACATATGTAGGAAGAGTCCCTTTTGTAGAGGAATTTTTGGGGGAAAAAAACAAAATGGGGGGAGTAGTTATCAGATATAGGATAGAATTTATTTTTATTTTTAAATTTGAAAATATTTATTATTTAGTATATATATATATTTTAATTATTTTTAATTAAATACAATAATAATAATATAATAATAATTAATTAATTTATATTTAATAAAACATAATAACAATTTGTAAATAGATAAATATAAATATAATAAAATAGTATTTAAACTAATAATTTATTAATTAAAAATTTATAAAAGGAAAATATTTTTTATTTTTAAATATTATTTTTAAAATTAGAATAATAAATAATAATAAAAAAATATATATCTTGAAGCTAACTTTATTTAGTTATTTATTTTTTAACTAAAAATTTATTAAAAATAAGAATTAAAATAATATATGATTAAATATATTATAATATAAATATTTAATATCAAAATATATATATATTTTACACTCGGGGAGGATCAAAAATCACGTGTCTACATTTTACCCCCCTTTGTTTGAAATCTCAAAGAATTTTCATACAAAGAAGTAGACAAAGATATGATTTTTGATCATCCAATTATTCAAGAAAAATATAAAAGGAAAAAGAAAATGCGACCGAGTCCTGGTTTTGGATCGCCTACATATCCCGGGTTATAAGGGAATCAGGTCACTTGTAGTTCAAAGGTAATATGGTGAGAGAAAAATTAAAGTCGAGTGAGATTCCGTCGAGTTTCTGGTTAACGATTATGCCTTTTACACTCAAATGACTAACAAAAATGAAAAATGAAAAATACAAGTGAAAATTACAATCTCTAGAATCTTGATTATAATCTTCGTGATTTGAACTTGAAAATTCACCCTATTCTTCAGGCGACTCTTGGCTTGCTTTTCCTTCGCCCTGTTCTTCTGGTGGGCTCCTAACTTGTTACTTCTTCATCCTGTTCCTCAGGTGGGCTCCTAACTTGTTACTTCTTCACCCTGTTCTTCAGGCGGGCTCCTGATTTGTTGTTTCTTCATCCTATTCCTCAGGTGGGCTCCTAACTTGTTACTTCTTCACCCTGTTCTTTAGGCGAGCTCCTAGACTTCCTTTGTTTCTTCGCCCTGTTCTTCAGGCGGGCTCCTGGACTTCCTTTATCTGATTTTTCAAAATATATTCCTGAACTCAAAATAAAAGGTCAAATAGAAAAATAACATCTCATTCTTCAGGAGGGTCCTGGACATAAAATAAATGTTCATTCTTCAGGAGGGTCCTGAGCAGAAAGTAAAATTCAATAAACACAAACAAAATATTTGCCCCAGTTTGTACTTAGAAAATGACTCGACTAAAAGGTACGTCTTATAGGAATCAAGGAGAATGACTCGACTAAAAGGTACGTCTTATAGGAATCAAGGGGGATGACTCGACTAAAAGGTACGTCTTATAGGAATCAAGGGAGTGACTCAACTAAAAGGTTCGTCTTATAGGAATCAAGGGGATGACTCGACTAAAAGGTACGTATTATAGGAATCACGGGGAGTGACTCGACTAAAAGGTTCGTCTTATAGGAATCAAGGGGGATGACTCGACTAAAAGGTACGTCTTATAGGAATCAAGGGAGTGACTCGACTAAAAGGTTCGTCTTCTAGGAGTGAATGTTCAAGTTAGGAAGTGTTTCACCTAACAAATGAAAACTGACTTATTCAGACTAGGAAGTGCGTCTCCTAGGGGTTAAATTTTTACCATAATTTGATTATCAAACCTGTGCAGCAACATTGTTTCTTGCATTTGTGGAAATGAGGCATTGCAGCTCTTGATATTTATGCTCTGAAGTCCTTAATTTGAAGGTAACATGTTTCCTGTTTCATCAAAGAAAACTTGTAAGTTCAAAAACATGGTGGCAGGTTTGTGGCTTTGGCTTCCGTGGCTATCACTCTTGCTCTCATCACATTTAACCTTGCTTCCAACCATTAGCATCTGTAATCGACTTGCATCATCGTTGACCCAAACTCAGATTATCAGAAGTGACTTTGAAACAAACACAGTATCTCTGCTTTGCCATGCTCTACAAATAAACCCTTTGAACCTTAGCATATTCATGAGTTCCCAGACTCATCTGTTTATAAAACTTTCTACATGTCTTATTTCGGCTCACAATCATGTCTCTTTCATATGTTGGCTTTTTGTATTGCTTTGTGCAATTGAAGAAGCTAGTAGCCAGTTTTAAAATCTTTTCTCACTTGTTATGACACGGACTTGACTCAAAGACATGAGAAGGATGACAATAATTTTAATTTGATGACCAAGATACCAAAAATCAAAAATAGAAAAATAAAAAGAAAAGGGAAAAACAATAGGCATTTTTTTTTTAAACGACAGAAGAAAACTTATTTGGGTGTGGTAGCCAATTCCAGCAATCATGACATGCATTTTGAATTAAACAAATTGATCTACCCATACTAATCATTACAACTCTTGTTCACTTATTGAGTTTGAAATGGAATCAATCTTGAATATGCTTCCTCTAGATCACAATCCTTCTTCGGCTAGTGACACCTCAATGGGTTTTTGCCAACGCCTATCTCATTTTTATTTATTTTTCAGCTCACTGTCGCCTTATGGTGCCCAAAAGGGTTTTCACCAATAAGACTCTCTCATTTTTACTCATTCATTTATTTTTTTTGAAAATAATGCTCAACATACGAAACACCATGTACCCATAACATGTTTAGCCTTGACATTCTCAAAGATCGATCTAAAGGTCTTTCTTTGGTTGTAACTTGGCTTTTGGAAAAGGTTATAAAGAAAGGGAGGCATGAGGCTAAAAAATTTAGATAATATTAGGTAAAACATACAACTTTTGGAATCGACTCTTTTAAGGAAATAAACTTTGCCCAGTTTTATTTCATTCTGGGTAATTTAAACTTTCTTTTGGTTTGACCGAACCCCAGAGTAGGGCTGCCTACGTATCTTGTCATAGCAAGAACCAGGTCAAACGTAGTTCAGACAACTTGTTCTTCTGCTTGATTTTCTTTCTCTCTGTTTTTTTCTTGACTTTTCACTCTTTTTCTTCTTTCTTTTTTTTTTGAGAGAGAGATTTTTCCCGACTTTATTTTTTCTTGACACTTTTCTGACTATTCTTTTTCTTGACACTTTTCTTTTTTTTTGAATTTTTTTTTCCACTCTATTTTGATTCCAAAAGAGGGAAATAAAAGAAATAAAATAAAAGATCAAAAGGGATAACAAAGGATGACACGATATTTGAATAGCAGAATGAAATGCCTTCGTCATATCAATCCTTGAAAATGCAAGTACATAACATGCAATATGAAAGTGGGAAATGAAGAACATATGTGACACTTTAACAACACTAACTTTAACTGAGTATGTATGCCACTTCTTCTTTTACACTTGCTCAGCATATTATTCCACCTTTGTAGTACATCCCTCACATCGAATGATCCAAGCTTTCGTGGAGCTGATTATTTTTTTGTTTCTCTTGAATAAGGATCTCGCATCCATTATTTGACCTAATTGAGACATGTCTTTCAATTGATGATCAAGTTATTCTTGTAATTCTCAAAATAATTGCCTTAATTTTCAGAAAAGGCTTTAACTTGTCACCAAATGTATCCGCACTCTACCTATTTTCTCAAAACAAAATTTAACTTTAGCCCTTTGATTTCAAGTTCATGCTTAAAACTGGACTTTAATATCTGACTGAAATTTCGCAGGTATGTCATATTACTAGAACCAACATAAAATGTATTGTGTAAAGAAACAAAAAAAACAACATCACATATTTAAAACACAAAGGAGAAAAAAAATACTCCATTTAGTAGAAAATAAAAGATAGAAGGGTTTGAACATAAACGACAGAGGGACAAAACAAGATAGATCCCGAATTACAACCCTGAAATAATTCAGATAACAGAAAAAATAACAACACTAACTACCAAACATCTATCCTAACAGGGAGATGGGTGACTTCTCAATTGTTGAGCTTGACATCTTAGCCACCAATTTGCATACCAGCATGACTAGAGCTTTTCTTACTGTCCATATTCTGCACCATAATTGATTTATCTTGAATCATCTTTTCAATTTCTCTTTTTAAATCTCGGCAATCTTCAATACGATAACCCTGAGCATCAGAATGATATGCACATCGTGCATTAGGATCAAAATTTCTTGAACAGGGATTAAGAGCGTGCCTAAGGAGAGGAGTAATCATGCCCTTATGTTCCAAGTCCTTCCAACCTTTGAAATAAACTGGCATATAACTCTCCAATTGGTGTGAAGCTATCTCTCGACTTCTGCCTCATTTCATTATTTGGCTTGGATAAAAAATCAGGCTTAGAAGGGTTTTGGTATATTTGTGGAATTGGAGGATGACTTTGAGGAGTTGGTGTGTGCCATTGTGGGTAAGATAGGGGTTGAACATATGGTTATGCATTATACACTGGATATGGAGGTGGAGGACTGGAGTATAATGGACTTTGGGAGTGATTATGTGGAGCTTGGGCATGAACTTGGTCTTGAGCCTGAGAACGACAACGACGTGGTCTTCTTGACCGTTCCCGCGGTCTAACTGCAATAGTAGATGCATCTTCCTCATTCTTTTTCTCTCCAACACTTCCTGAACCCTTTTGAATTACTTGAGTAATTGCTTTTAATGTTGCAAAACTCACAATACGACCGAATTTAATTCCATCCTCTATTATCTCTCCTATTTTGAGGACCTCATAAATGGTTTGCCTAATGCATGTAACAAGTGTTGATAATATGTTTCATCCTGCGCTTGAATAAACACCTCCACTATCTTGCTTTCTTTCATTGGCGGCTTCACCCTAGCAGTTTTTCACGCCATCTAATTGCATACTCCCTGAAATTTTCATTGTTGTTCTTCTTGATATTAGTCAGGGATTTCTGATCAGGAATCATCTCGACATTGTACTTAAATTGTTGCACGAATTCGTTAGCCAAGTCATTCCAACTACTCCACTTGTCGATGTCTTGATCCACAAATCACTCTAAGGCTAGATTTGTAAGGCTCTCACTGAAATAATCCATAAGTAATTCTTCTTTACCTCCAGCACCTCTTAATTGGTTACAATAACGCCTCAAGTGCTCCACCGGATCACCGTGTCCTTCGTACTTATCAAACTTTGGCATTTTAACCATAGCGGCAAATGAACGTCGGGAAACATACATAAATCTTTGTATGAAACACTTTTTGGTCCTCCTAATTCTTGCATATTTCTCATACTTTGCTCTAAGATTCTCACTTTCCTGGCTATCTCTTCCCGTTCTTCACTTTTAACAATCTTCTCAATCACGGTAGGAGAATCTTGTTGATAAGCATGACAATGTGGATTTGGGGTTTTGAAAGTCATTTCAGAAGGATACAATTCATCATGACTTGGTTCACCCATATTCTTTTGTACTGTCGATTGAAGACCCGCAGTAGTTAGTGCTACAGAAGTGAAAAACGGGTTATTTATGACAGACAAATTTGGTGGGAGCATGGTAGAAGTACCAGCGACGCCAAAAACATTAACATATGGGCTGAATCCAGGCGGATAAAATGGATCGCTAGTTTGAGCTTGAGCAGGATTTGGATCATACATATTCGCAAGTCCAGGAATTGAGGAAGGCGGGGCTTGTCCATTCAACCAAGCTTGGTACATTTCCGTCATTTGTTGTTTCAAAAACTTAATCTCTTCCATTGATGTTAATTCTTGCGAAATCAATTAATTTTGCTCCTCCTCGCTGTCAGACCCTACACCCTCTTTGTAGGTCATCTTTCTCTTTTCTTTGTATCTAGTGTTGTACGAATGTGATGCAAGTTTAAACCACAAACCAACCACCAACTACTTTATCTTTCTGAGACCAAGTAGCAAATGGGTGTGTGTTATATTTTTAACACATTATAATGTCAGGTTGTATGTCATGCTTCTATATGCATTTACCAACCTATCATGGAAGGCTTTGTGTTTCATCCTGACTTTTCTAGGCGTATTTTTTCAAAAAATTATGATCGAACCCTTTGGAGGGTTGCCTACGTATCATGCCAGGATATGAATCAGATCTTGCGTAGTTCGGAAAGCTGTAAATATGAAGAAACACATTTTTATTTTAATGTGAGAAATGAGAAATACTTTTATTTTTGAATTCATTAATAATATAAAACACATTTTATTTTTGAAAATAAATTAATTTATTTTATATATAAATCAAAAACTCTCTTCTTTATTTGTTTAGAAGGAAACACAAATATATATTTTTTCATTAAAATCACCGAATCCATAAAGGACTGCCTACGTATCTCAATAAAATGAGAATCAGGTGTGCGTAGTTCTCGAAGTATATGTCGTACAAAATTCATCCTCAAGACCCCTAAAGGTTCAGGTTTGTTAAGATTTTTATATATATAGTTTTGTAAAAACTTAGCCTCATGATCCCTAAAGATTCAGGGCTTTTAAGATTTATATATTTTTATTTATTTTGTATAAACTTAGCCTCATGATCCCTAAAGATTCCGGGCTATTGAAATATATATATATATATATATATATTTGTAAAACCTTAACCTCATGATCCCTAAAGATATCCGGGCTATTAAGATGTATATAAAAATTGGACCTAAGAATTAGAAAAATAATTATGAAAGTAATCATATTTTTAAAACATTCCTCACTAAATCTATGAATAATTTTTCAAAAGATAGGGTCGTATCCTGGGAAGGACTTCCTACGTATCCCACTAAAGAGTGAGAATCAGACCCTCGTAGTTCATAAAAACCATAAAACTATGTTACTAAAATTTTCTCTTTTAAAAATAAAATTTTCTTTCAAAAATAATTCACCAAATGTGACGGTAATTTAATCTCTTGCATTTTAATGTTGCCTAAAAGCCGGTCAACACACAAATAGCCTCCCAATCAAATGTCAAAGAGCACGTAGGATGCACATGTTGGTCTTTATTAAGTAGGTCACCTGTCCTAGACAGACCCAACCCCTGTGTCGAGTCCCGCTAAGTCAAATGCATATGATGCAAATAAAGCGGTACCTAATAGGGATAACCAAATTCTGAGTTTTCAGTTCTTCTAAGTTTAAACCTAATAAGGATAGGTGTCTAGACTGGCTTACCCGAGCGGACACTCGAGCCAGGGAGGGAAAACTTGGTCGGTAGCAGGGCAACACCGCCTTCGTTGTCGATCTGAACCCCGCCCAACATGTGTGAATATATCCTTTACCAGGTGCCTTGACACTCCAGTTATCTCAAAAAGAAGGTGGGATGCATATGCTGCATTCCCTCTATCTTATTTCAGATACTCAGAGAGGGTAAGCGAGAGAAGACAATATATAATACAGTTCAAATAATATCAAAGCAGTAAATAAGCGACAAGTAGCACATAAGGCCAACAAACACAATATCAATAATAATTAAAGCAAGTATAAGTCAATATAAAAAGCTCGAGTTCTTATTATTCCCCAGCAGAGTCGCCAGAGATGTCACACCCCTTTTTCGCTCGAGGATCGAGTCGAAGGGTTTTTCTAATTAAAGTGACGGTTTTGAATAGGGATTAATTTAATTTATAGAGTCGCTACATGAAATTGAGTTATGGTGTTCCAAGTCACCTTATTAGATCCCTAGTCAAAAGGAAATGACTCTTATTGTGGCCTGCGAAAACAGAAGACCGGGTAAGGAATTCTGTTGACCGAGGGGAAGGTGTGAGGCACCCCTCGAGTCCTGTGGTTCTAGAACGGTCGCTTTATTGACTTATACTTAACTAAAATTATTTCGATGAATTGTGTGAAGGCCTAAATTCTCTCATTTTATTATACCGAAAACTTGTGTATTATCCTATATTAAATAAATCGGTGAAAGCTAATTATCCTATATTTGCTCATTCCTCTCTTGTATCATTTTTTATGGATCTTCAATAAATTTACAAGCCATCTTATTTTACCTCTCATTAATTATTAATTAATAAATAAGGCCTTAAAAATTAGCCTAGGAAGAAAGAATATATACACATATTTGCTAACGAAAGGGTTATTTCTCTGTTTGCAAAGACAACCCAAAGTGTCACATTAACATTTCAAACATTATAAATTACATGTAAAATTTCAGCAAATAAAAACGTATACAATCTTACACGTGTTCATTATTTATTTTTCACCATAAAAGACTATTTTTTAATTAATTAACAAGGACCAACTAAACTTGTTTTATTCTATTATCTAATTTTCTTTTCATATGTTGTTTAAACTTTCCATTGTAACTATAATATGTAAAGGGGAAAAAAGCCTTTTTATTTGACTAAAAATAATTCAACAACTAAGAAAAGTCCAAACAGATTTAAAAAAAAAAAAAAAAAAACGAAACCGATAGTTTTAATATTTCAAACTTTAATTTTTTTCTACTTTTTTTTTTTTTTCGTAAAGCTTTAAGAGTGACCTTGACAAGTTTTAACAAGTAACTTTTGATAAATTTAAGCAAGAACATAAAACGAAAAAAAAGGAACCAAAGGAACAGTAGTGAGAAAAAAAATGGATATATCTTTAAATGCTTTTCACTAATAAGAAACCTAATAATTAAAAGACATGAATGAATACAGTTTCGGTTTCACCAATACAACTCAACCAAGGCTATTAATCGAGGTATAAACGGAGTATCTACAATTCATCGAAGCCTCAATTAATATCCTCAAATAAGAACCCACAAAACTTAACTTTTTCTTTTTTATCAGATTTTGGTGTTTTGGTGGCTGCTTAGCGGTGTTTCGGATGGCCATTTTCAAAAAGAAATAGAACTCTTCAATATTAAACCTTCACACTTTTACTTAGCAAACAGTTTATTCGAAACTGTAACAAACACTTAACTTTAAGCGTATAAGAAATCACAGATTACTGTACCAACTTTACTCTAAATTTAACTACGCATGCTAAATGATATAAAAAGTCCCAAAAAAAAATAAAGGTTATTCATGCTTCAATTCACAATGAAACTTATAAAATAAATAGTGTAGAATTAGATAAAGAAAACCTGAATGATGAATTAACTAAAAGAGAAGCACGAATGACGTTACCAGAAACTTCAGACGGAACTCCAACTTCAGACCTTGAACTGTGAAAATATTCTCTTTTTTAGGATTCTCTATGTCTGATCTCTTTTTCTTTTTATTGTCTATTTTTCTCTCAGTCTCTGTTTTCTTTCTGATGAAAAATAAGTAGTTTGTAGGTATGCAGAATCTGATTTCTGATAGGAAAAAAAGAAAAAACCTCCTCTACATATGTAGGAAGAATCCCTTTTGTAGAGGAATTTTTGGGGGTAAAAACCAAAATGGGGGGAGTAGTTATAGATATAGGATAGAATTTATTTTTATTTTTAAATTTGAAAATATTTATTATTTAGTATATATATATATTTTAATTATTTTTAATTAAATACAATAATAATAATATAATAATAATTAATTAATTTATATTTAATAAAACATAATAACAATTTGTAAATAGATAAATATAAATATAATAAAATAGTATTTAAACTAATAATTTATTAATTAAAAATTTATAAAAGGAAAATATTTTTTATTTTTAAATATTATTTTTAAAATTAGAATAATAAATAATAATAAAAAAATATATATCTTGAAGCTAACTTTATTTAGTTATTTATTTTTTAACTAAAAATTTATTAAAAATAAGAATTAAAATAATATATGATTAAATATATTATAATATAAATATTTAATATCAAAATATATATATATTTTACACTCGGGGAGGATCAAAAATCACGTGTCTACATTTTACCCCCCTTTGTTTGAAATCTCAAAGAATTTTCATACAAAGAAGTAGACAAAGATATGATTTTTGATCATCCAATTATTCAAGAAGAATATAAAAGGAAAAAGAAAATGCGACCGAGTCCTGGTTTTGGTACGCCTACATATCCCGGGTTATAAGGGAATCAGGTCACTTGTAGTTCAAAGGTAATATGGTGAGAGAAAAATTAAAGTCGAGTGAGATTCCGTCGAGTTTCTGGTTAACGATTCTGCCTTTTACACTCAAATGACTAACAAAAATGAAAAATGAAAAATACAAGTGAAAATTACAATCTCTAGAATCTTGATTATAATCTTCGTGATTTGAACTTGAAAATTCACCCTATTCTTCAGGCGACTCTTGGCTTGCTTCTCCTTCGCCCTGTTCTTCTAGTGGACTCCTAACTTGTTACTTCTTCATCCTGTTCCTCAGGTGGGCTCCTAACTTGTTACTTCTTCACCCTGTTCTTCAGGCGGGCTCCTGATTTGTTGCTTCTTCATCCTATTCCTCAGGTGGGTTCCTAACTTGTTACTTCTTCACCCTGTTCTTTAGGCGAGCTCCTAGACTTCCTTTGTTTCTTCACCCTGTTCTTCAGGCGGGCTCCTGGACTTCCTTTATTTGATTTTTCAAAATATATTCCTGAACTCAAAATAAAAGGTCAAATAGAAAAATAACATCTCATTCTTCAGGAGGGTCCTGGACATAAAATAAATGTTCATTCTTCAGGAGGGTCCTGAGCAGAAAGTAAAATTCAATAAACACGAACAAAATGTTTGCCCCAGTTTGTACTTAGAAAATGACTCAACTAAAAGGTACGTCTTATAGGAATCAAGGAGAATGACTCGACTAAAAGGTACGTCTTATAGGAATCAAGGGGGATGACTCGACTAAAAGGTACGTCTTATAGGAATCAAGGGAGTGACTCAACTAAAAGGTTCGTCTTATAGGAATCAAGGGGATGACTCGACTAAAAGGTACGTATTATAGGAATCACGGGGAGTGACTCGACTAAAAGGTTCGTCTTATAGGAATCAAGGGGGATGACTCGACTAAAAGGTACGTCTTATAGGAATCAAGGGAGTGACTCGACTAAAAGGTTCGTCTTCTAGGAGTGAATGTTCAAGTTAGGAAGTGCTTCACCTAACAAATGAAAACTGACTTATTCAGACTAGGAAGTGCGTCTCCTAGGGGTTAAATTTTTACCATAATTTGATTATCAAACCTGTGCAGCAACATTGTTTCTTGTATTTGTGGAAATGAGGCATTGCAGCTCTTGATATTTATGCTCTGAAGTCCTTAATTTGAAGGTAACATGTTTCCTGTTTCATCAAAGAAAACTTGTAAGTTCAAAAACATGGTGGCAGGTTTGTGGCTTTGGCTTCCGTGGCTATCACTCTTGCTCTCATCACATTTAACCTTGCTTCCAACCATTAGCATCTGTAACCGACTTGCATCATCGTTGACCCAAACTCAGATTATCAGAAGTGACTTTGAAACAAACACAGTATCTCTGCTTTGCCATGCTCTACAAATAAACCCTTTGAACCTTAGCATATTCATGAGTTCCCAGACTCATCTGTTTATAAAACTTTCTACATGTCTATTTTCGGCTCACAATCATGTCTCTTTCATATGTTGGCTTTTTGTCTTGCTTTGTGCAATTGAAGAAGCTAGTAGCCAGTTTTAAAATCTTTTCTCACTTGTTATGACACGGACTTGACTCAAAGACATGAGAAGGATGACAATAATTTTAATTTGATGACCAAGATACCAAAAATCAAAAATAGAAAAATAAAAAGAAAAGGGAAAAACAATAGGCATTTTTTTTTTGAAACGACAGAAGAAAACTTATTTGGGTGTGGTAGCCAATTCCAGCAATCATGACATGCATTTTGAATTAAACAACCTGATCTACCCATACTAATCATTACAACTCTTGTTCACTTATTGAGTTTGAAATGGAATCAATCTTGAATATGCTTCCTCTAGATCACAATCCTTCTACGGCTAGTGACACCTCAATGGGTTTTTGCCAACGCCTATCTCATTTTTATTTATTTTTCAGCTCACTGTCGCCTTATGGTGCCCAAAAGGGTTTTCACCAATAAGACTCTCTCATTTTTACTCATTCATTTATTTATTTTGAAAATAATGCTCAACATACGAAACACCATGTACCCATAACATGTTTAGCCTTGACATTCTCAAAGATCGATCTAAAGGTCTTTCTTTGGTTGTAACTTGGCTTTTGGAAAAGGTTATAAAGAAAGGGAGGCATGAGGCTAAAAAATTTAGATAATATTAGGTAAAACATACAACTTTTGGAATCGACTCTTTTAAGGAAATAAACTTTACCCAGTTTTATTTCATTCTGGGTAATTTAAACTTTCTTTTGGTTTGATCGAACCCCAGAGTAGGGCTGCCTACGTATCTTGTCATAGCAAGAACCAGGTCAAACGTAGTTCAGACAACTTGTTCTTCTGCTTGATTTTCTTTCTCTCTGTTTTTTTCTTGACTTTTCACTCTTTTTCTTCTTTTCTTTTTTTTTTGAGAGAGAGATTTTTCCCGACTTTATTTTTTCTTGACACTTTTCTGACTATTCTTTTTCTTGACACTTTTCTTTTTTTTTTGAATTTTTTTTCCACTCTATTTTGATTCCAAAAGAGGGAAATAAAAGAAATAAAATAAAAGATCAAAAGGGATAACAAAGGATGACACGATATTTGAATAGCAGAATGAAATGTCTTCGTCATATCAATCCTTGAAAATGCAAGTACATAACATGCAATATGAAAGTGGGAGATGAAGAACATATGTGACACTTTAACAACACTAACTTTAACTGAGTATGTATGCCACTTCTTCTTTTACACTTGCTCAACATATTATTCCACCTTTGTAGTACATCCCTCACATCGAATGATCCAAGCTTTCGTGGAGCTGATTATTTTTTTGTTTCTCTTGAATAAGGATCTCGCATCCATTATTTGACCTAATTGAGACATGTCTTTCAATTGATGACCAAGTTATTCTTGTAATTCTCAAAATAATTGCCTTAATTTTCAGAAAAGGCTTTAACTTGTCACCAAATGTATCCGCACTCTACCTATTTTCTCAAAACAAAATTTAACTTTAGCCCTTTGATTTCAAGTTCATGCTTAAAACTGGACTTTAATATCTGACTGAAATTTCGCAGGTATGTCATATTACTAGAACCAATATAAAATGTATTGTGTAAAGAAACAAAAAAAACAACATCACATATTTAAAACACAAAGGAGAAAAAAAATACTCCATTTAGTAGAAAATAAAAGATAGAAGGGTTTGAACATAAACGACAGAGGGACAAAACAAGATAGATCCCGAACTACAACCCTGAAATAATTCAGATAACAGAAAAAATAACAACACTAACTACCAAACATCTATCCTAACAGGGAGATGGGTGACTTCTCAATTGTTGAGCTTGACATCTTAGCCACCAATTTGCATACCAGCATGACTAGAGCTTTTCTTACTGTCCATATTCTGCACCATAATTGATTTATCTTGAATCATCTTTTCAATTTCTCTTTTTAAATCTCGGCAATCTTCAATACGATAACCCTGAGCATCAGAATGATATGCACATCGTGCATTAGGATCAAAATTTCTTGAACAGGGATTAAGAGCGTGCCTAAGGAGAGGAGTAATCATGCCCTTATGTTCTAAGTCCTTCCAACCTTTGAAATAAACTGGCATATAACTCTCCAATTGGTGTGAAGCTATCTCTCGACTTCTGCCTCATTTCATTATTTGGCTTGGATAAAAAATCAGGCTTAGAAGGGTTTTGGTATATTTGTGGAATTGGAGGATGACTTTGAGGAGTTGGTGTGTGCCATTGTGGGTAAGATAGGGGTTGAACATATGGTTATGCATTATACACTGGATATGGAGGTGGAGGACTGGAGTATAATGGACTTTGGGAGTGATTATGTGGAGCTTGGGCATGAACTTGGTCTTGAGCCTGAGAACGACAACGACGTGGTCTTCTTGACCGTTCCCGCGGTCTAACTGCAATAGTAGATGCATCTTCCTCATTCTTTTTCTCTCCAACACTTCCTGAACCCTTTTGAATTACTTGAGTAATTGCTTTTAATGTTGCAAAACTCACAATACGACCGAATTTAATTCCATCCTCTATTATCTCTCCTATTTTGAGGACCTCATAAATGGTTTGCCTAATGCATGTAACAAGTGTTGATAATATGTTTCATCCTGCGCTTGAATAAACACCTCCACTATCTTGCTTTCTTTCATTGGCGGCTTCACCCTAGCAGTTTTTCACGCCATCTAATTGCATACTCCCTGAAATTTTCATTGTTGTTCTTCTTGATATTAGTCAGGGATTTCTGATCAGGAATCATCTCGACATTGTACTTAAATTGTTGCACGAATTCGTTAGCCAAGTCATTCCAACTACTCCACTTGTCGATGTCTTGATCCACAAACCACTCTAAGGCTAGATTTGTAAGGCTCTCACTGAAATAAGCCATAAGTAATTCTTCTTTACCTCCAGCACCTCTTAATTGGTTACAATAACGCCTCAAGTGTTCCACCGGATCACCGTGTCCTTCGTACTTATCAAACTTTGGCATTTTGAACCCTAGCGGCAAATGAACGTCGGGAAACATACATAAATCTTTGTATGAAACACTTTTTGGTCCTCCTAATTCTTGCATATTTCTCATACTTTGCTCTAAGCTTCTCACTTTCCTGGCTATCTCTTCCCGTTCTTCACTTTTAACAATCTTCTCAATCACGATAGGAGAATCTTGTTGATAAGCATGACAATGTGGATTTGGGGTTTTGAAAGTCATTTCAGAAGAATACAATTCATCATGACTTGGTTCACCCATATTCTTTTGTACTGTCGATTGAAGACCCGCAGTAGCTGGTGCTACAGAAGTGAAAAACGGGTTATTTATGACAGACAAATTTGGTGGGAGCATGGTAGAAGTACCAGCGACGCCAGAAACATTAGCATATGGGCTGAATCCAGGCGGATAAAATGGATCGCTAGTTTGAGCTTGAGCAGGATTTGGATCATACATATTCGCAAGTCCAGGAATTGAGGAAGGCGGGGCTTGTCCATTCAACCAAGCTTGGTACATTTCCGTCATTTGTTGTTTCAAAAACTTAATCTCTTCCATTGATGTTAATTCTTGCGAAATCAATTAATTTTGCTCCTCCTCGCTGTCAGACCCTACACCCTCTTTGTAGGTCATCTTTCTCTTTTCTTTGTATCTAGTGTTGTACGAATGTGATGCAAGTTTAAACCACAAACCAACCACCAACTACTTTATCTTTCTGAGACCAAGTAGCAAATGGGTGTGTGTTATATTTTTAACACATTATAATGTCACGTTGTATGTCATGCTTCTATATGCATTTACCAACCTATCATGGAAGGCTTTGTGTTTCATCCTGACTTTTCTAGGTGTATTTTTTCAAAAAATTATGATCGAACCCTTTGGAGGGTTGCCTACGTATCATGCCAGGATATGAATCAGATCTTGCGTAGTTCGGAAAGCTGTAAATATGAAGAAACACATTTTTATTTTAATGTGAGAAATGAGAAATATTTTTATTTTTGAATTCATTAATAATATAAAACACATTTTATTTTCGAAAATAAATTAATTTATTTTATATATAAATCAAAAACTCTCTTCTTTATTTGTTTAGAAGGAAACACAAATATATATTTTTTCATTAAAATCACCGAATCCATAAAGGACTGCCTACGTATCTCAATAAAATGAGAATCAGGTGTGCGTAGTTCTCGAAGTATATGTCGTACAAAATTCATCCTCAAGACCCCTAAAGGTTCAGGTTTGTTAAGATTTTTATATATATAGTTTTGTAAAAACTTAGCCTCATGATCCCTAAAGATTCAGGGCTTTTAAGATTTATATATTTTTATTTATTTTGTATAAACTTAGCCTCATGATCCCTAAAGATTCCGGGCTATTGAAATATATATATATATATATATATATATATATATATATATATATATATATTTGTAAAACCTTAACCTCATGATCCCTAAAGATATCCGGGCTATTAAGATGTATATAAAAATTGGACCTAAGAATTAGAAAAATAATTATGAAAGTAATCATATTTTTAAAACATTCCTCACTAAATCTATGAATAATTTTTCAAAAGATAGGGTCGTATCCTGGGAAGGACTTCCTACGTATCCCACTAAAGAGTGAGAATCAGACCCTCGTAGTTCATAAAAACCATAAAACTATGTTACTAAAATTTTCTCTTTTAAAAATAAAATTTTCTTTCAAAAATAATTCACCAAATGTGACGGTAATTTAATCTCTTGCATTTTAATGTTGCCTAAAAGCCGGTCAACACACAAATAGCCTCCCAATCAAATGTCAAAGAGCACGTAGGATGCACATGTTGGTCTTTATTAAGTAGGTCACCTGTCCTAGACAGACCCAACCCCTGTGTCGAGTCCCGCTAAGTCAAATGCATATGATGCAAATAAAGCGGTACCTAATAGGGATAACCAAATTCTGAGTTTTCAGTTCTTCTAAGTTTAAACCTAATAAGGATAGGTGTCTAGACTGGCTTACCCGAGCGGACACTCGAGCCAGGGAGGGAAAACTTGGTCGGTAGCAGGGCAACACCGCCTTCGTTGTCGATCTGAACCCCGCCCAACATGTGTGAATATATCCTTTACCAGGTGCCTTGACACTCCAGTTATCTCAAAAAGAAGGTGGGATGCATATGCTGCATTCCCTCTATCTTATTTCAGATACTCAGAGAGGGTAAGCGAGAGAAGACAATATATAATACAGTTCAAATAATATCAAAGCAGTAAATAAGCGACAAGTAGCACATAAGGCCAACAAACACAATATCAATAATAATTAAAGCAAGTATAAGTCAATATAAAAAGCTCGAGTTCTTATTATTCCCCAGCAGAGTCGCCAGAGATGTCACACCCCTTTTTCGCTCGAGGATCGAGTCGAAGGGTTTTTCTAATTAAAGTGACGGTTTTGAATAGGGATTAATTTAATTTATAGAGTCGCTACATGAAATTGAGTTATGGTGTTCCAAGTCACCTTATTAGATCCCTAGTCAAAAGGAAATGACTCTTATTGTGGCCTGCGAAAACAGAAGACCGGGTAAGGAATTCTGTTGACCGAGGGGAAGGTGTGAGGCACCCCTCGAGTCCTGTGGTTCTAGAACGGTCGCTTTATTGACTTATACTTAACTAAAATTATTTCGATGAATTGTGTGAAGGCCTAAATTCTCTCATTTTATTATACCGAAAACTTGTGTATTATCCTATATTAAATAAATCGGTGAAAGCTAATTATCCTATATTTGCTCATTCCTCTCTTGTATCATTTTTTATGGATCTTCAATAAATTTACAAGCCATCTTATTTTACCTCTCATTAATTATTAATTAATAAATAAGGCCTTAAAAATTAGCCTAGGAAGAAAGAATATATACACATATTTGCTAACGAAAGGGTTATTTCTCTGTTTGCAAAGACAACCCAAAGTGTCACATTAACATTTCAAACATTATAAATTACATGTAAAATTTCAGCAAATAAAAACGTATACAATCTTACACGTGTTCATTATTTATTTTTCACCATAAAAGACTATTTTTTAATTAATTAACAAGGACCAACTAAACTTGTTTTATTCTATTATCTAATTTTCTTTTCATATGTTGTTTAAACTTTCCATTGTAACTATAATATGTAAAGGGGAAAAAAGCCTTTTTATTTGACTAAAAATAATTCAACAACTAAGAAAAGTCCAAACAGATTTTAAAAAAAAAAAAAAAAAACGAAACCGATAGTTTTAATATTTCAAACTTTAATTTTTTTCTACTTTTTTTTTTTTTTCGTAAAGCTTTAAGAGTGACCTTGACAAGTTTTAACAAGTAACTTTTGATAAATTTAAGCAAGAACATAAAACGAAAAAAAAGGAACCAAAGGAACAGTAGTGAGAAAAAAAATGGATATATCTTTAAATGCTTTTCACTAATAAGAAACCTAATAATTAAAAGACATGAATGAATACAGTTTCGGTTTCACCAATACAACTCAACCAAGGCTATTAATCGAGGTATAAACGGAGTATCTACAATTCATCGAAGCCTCAATTAATATCCTCAAATAAGAACCCACAAAACTTAACTTTTTCTTTTTTATCAGATTTTGGTGTTTTGGTGGCTGCTTAGCGGTGTTTCGGATGGCCATTTTCAAAAAGAAATAGAACTCTTCAATATTAAACCTTCACACTTTTACTTAGCAAACAGTTTATTCGAAACTGTAACAAACACTTAACTTTAAGCGTATAAGAAATCACAGATTACTGTACCAACTTTACTCTAAATTTAACTACGCATGCTAAATGATATAAAAAGTCCCAAAAAAAAATAAAGGTTATTCATGCTTCAATTCACAATGAAACTTATAAAATAAATAGTGTAGAATTAGATAAAGAAAACCTGAATGATGAATTAACTAAAAGAGAAGCACGAATGACGTTACCAGAAACTTCAGACGGAACTCCAACTTCAGACCTTGAACTGTGAAAATATTCTCTTTTTTAGGATTCTCTATGTCTGATCTCTTTTTCTTTTTATTGTCTATTTTTCTCTCAGTCTCTGTTTTCTTTCTGATGAAAAATAAGTAGTTTGTAGGTATGCAGAATCTGATTTCTGATAGGAAAAAAAGAAAAAACCTCCTCTACATATGTAGGAAGAATCCCTTTTGTAGAGGAATTTTTGGGGGTAAAAACCAAAATGGGGGGAGTAGTTATAGATATAGGATAGAATTTATTTTTATTTTTAAATTTGAAAATATTTATTATTTAGTATATATATATATTTTAATTATTTTTAATTAAATACAATAATAATAATATAATAATAATTAATTAATTTATATTTAATAAAACATAATAACAATTTGTAAATAGATAAATATAAATATAATAAAATAGTATTTAAACTAATAATTTATTAATTAAAAATTTATAAAAGGAAAATATTTTTTATTTTTAAATATTATTTTTAAAATTAGAATAATAAATAATAATAAAAAAATATATATCTTGAAGCTAACTTTATTTAGTTATTTATTTTTTAACTAAAAATTTATTAAAAATAAGAATTAAAATAATATATGATTAAATATATTATAATATAAATATTTAATATCAAAATATATATATATTTTACACTCGGGGAGGATCAAAAATCACGTGTCTACATTTTACCCCCCTTTGTTTGAAATCTCAAAGAATTTTCATACAAAGAAGTAGACAAAGATATGATTTTTGATCATCCAATTATTCAAGAAAAATATAAAAGGAAAAAGAAAATGCGACCGAGCCCTGGTTTTGGATCGCCTACATATCCCGGGTTATAAGGGAATCAGGTCACTTGTAGTTCAAAGGTAATATGGTGAGAGAAAAATTAAAGTCGAGTGAGATTCCGTCGAGTTTCTGGTTAACGATTATGCCTTTTACACTCAAATGACTAACAAAAATGAAAAATGAAAAATACCAGTGAAAATTACAATCTCTAGAATCTTGATTATAATCTTCGTGATTTGAACTTGAAAATTCACCCTATTCTTCAGGCGACTCTTGGCTTGCTTTTCCTTCGCCCTGTTCTTCTGGTGGGCTGCTAACTTGTTACTTCTTCATCCTGTTCCTCAGGTGGGCTCCTAACTTGTTACTTCTTCACCCTGTTCTTCAGGCGGGCTCCTGATTTGTTGTTTCTTCATCCTATTCCTCAGGTGGGCTCCTAACTTGTTACTTCTTCACCCTGTTCTTTAGGCGAGCTCCTAGACTTCCTTTGTTTCTTCACCCTGTTCTTCAGGCGGGCTCCTGGACTTCCTTTATTTGATTTTTCAAAATATATTCCTGAACTCAAAATAAAAGGTCAAATAGAAAAATAACATCTCATTCTTCAGGAGGGTCCTGGACATAAAATAAATGTTCATTCTTCAGGAGGGTCCTGAGCAGAAAGTAAAATTCAATAAACACGAACAAAATATTTGCCCCAGTTTGTACTTAGAAAATGATTCGACTAAAAGGTACGTCTTATAGGAATCAAGGAGAATGACTCGACTAAAAGGTACGTCTTATAGGAATCAAGGGGGATGACTCGACTAAAAGGTACGTCTTATAGGAATCAAGGGAGTGACTCAACTAAAAGGTTCGTCTTATAGGAATCAAGGGGATGACTCGACTAAAAGGTACGTAATAACAATTTGTAAATAGATAAATATAAATATAATAAAATAGTATTTAAACTAATAATTTATTTATTAAAAATTTATAAAAGAAAAATAATTTTTATTTTTAAATATTATTTTTAAAATTAGAATAATAAATAATAATAAAAATAAAAATATATATATCTTGAAGCTAACTTTATTTAGTTATTTATTTTTTAACTAAAAATTTATTAAAAATAAGAATCAAAATAATATATGATTAAATATATTATAATATAAATATTTAATATTGAAATCTATATATATATTTTACACTCGGGGAGGGTCAAAAATCACGTGTCTACGTTAATTTTTTTTTAAAAAACCATTTTATTGCTATTTTTATTATTATTATTATTATTATTATTACTATTATTATTATTATTATACATACATAAATATATTAAAAGAAAAATGTCTTCATAGAAGACATTTTCATCTTCTTCATCACTCCCCTTTCCCACCCCCACGCCCACCCGCACCCCACCCCCAACACTCCATTTCTTCATCTTCTTCATACCCCCACCCCGTTTCTTCGTAATTCCCTTCCTATCAAGTCCCAATTAATCCAAAATTTTATTTTTTGACAATCAAAAAGGGTTCAAGATTGATTAACAAGTTTGATTCTTGGCCAAGAATTTCATGTCATGCGAATATCATCTATGTCATTTTCGAATTTCGGACTGTTTATGCTATTTCTGTAGATATTTTTGAGTAAGAAATTGAAAATTTAGGAGTTTTAAAATTTGGGGTTTTGGTTAATGTGAAAGAATTTGGATTTGAGATTTTGTGTATTGATGTGTTTTTGTGATCATGTACTTGTATTTAGTTCATTGATGGATTTGCTCAAGCTAATTCAAGTTAATTTTGTATTTGATGAAGAAAAAAATTCATTGAAAAAACTTATGGTAATGGTGAAAGAAATAGAAAAAGTGATGTTTTTTATGTAAAGAAGAAGAAGGAGGAGGAAGGGGAGGGACGGGGACTGCTGTCTAATGAAGAAGTAGAAGGAATTGGGATGGGGTAGGGTGGGGGCTGTGAAAGAACGAAGGGGGTAGAGGTTGTGAAGAAGAAGAAGGAAGCGGGGTGAGGTCTATTTTATTTATATAAAATATATTTTTTTATAAAAAATATACTCTTTTAAATACATATATATATATATATATATATATATAAAATAATATATATTTTATATATATATAAAAATAGTATATATAAAATATATAAAAAGTTAGTGTGTGGGATTATTAAAAAAAATAAAAAATTGTTGTGTGGCAAATGACATGGCACTGATGTGACACTGATTTGACAATGATGTGGCGCGTGTGTAGCGCACTCTCCATCGTGAGAGTGATATTCAGTTTTGAGGGGTGAAAATAATTCACTTTAAAGATGTTAAGGGGATAAATAACCGGAAGTTAAGTTTAAGTGCTAAAGTGAGTTGTGGTGATAAGTTCGGTGAGGAAAAAATGTCTTTTCTCTAAAAAAAAATTCAACAAAAATACTTAAAGTTGTGATGTTTATTTCTTCATCTATACTTTTTTTTTGTTTTATGAATTGACTCTCAAAAATTTTATGTTATTTCACGAGTTATGGTCAACTGATCAATCTATTTAGACATGCAAGTATTTTAGAGGTATTTTTCTCGACCATTTGATTAACTTTTTGGATTCTAAATCTACGATAAACAAATGAGTCAATGTTGTCCACCAAAAAAAATAAAAAAAATAATGATAATTTAGATTGAATTCCAACTATCACGCTCTAAAGTACAGAAATATTGGAAAAGGTACTTGACTTTTCACATCAATTTTTTTTTTTAAAATATTCTAACAGAATACCAATTTAATGAACAAAAATGACGAAGACACTTTCATAAGCATATACCAGGGACAATAATCTTAGTATGTGTATTCCACCATCTTAATATGTGTATTCCATCTAACACATTTGTATGTAGATATTTACATATTCTATATAATTAATATAATTAAATTATTTATTTTTATATAGGAAAAAGACATCGTTTTCATTCTAAACTATACCCGAAAAGTCGAAGTCACACCTAAACTATATTAGTGACCTATTACACACCTAAATTATAAAAAAGTGAAACTATTTACACTCTGTCAGGCTACCACCATTTGCATGTGGTGTAGTGTTTTACACGCGCTGTCACGTCAGTAAAAAGTATCACTTTTTTTATAGTTAAGGTGTGTAATAGGTCACTTATATAGTTTAGGTGTGGATTCGACTTTTCGACTATAGTTTGGGGTGGAAACGATGTTTTTTCCCTTAATGTTTTTAGCCGTTTACTTTTGTTATTTAATAGACTGGACGCGCTTAAAATAAGTGTAACACACGCGCCTTAGAATAGGGGTCGCGGGGAGGTAATAATATCACTTTTATACAATTAAAGTGTGTAATAGGTCACTTATATAATTTAGATGTGACTTAGACTTTTCTTGTATAGTATGAGATGAAAATAATGCATTTTCCCTTTTTATATATTCAAAAGATATTAGATCTAACCATTACATTAATACAACAATGTTCATTTTTATTATGTAAATAAATTGGAGTGCTGCATTTAAAGAAACTGATTCTCTTATCGTGTTATACTAATTAACGTGATGCACACACATAAATTACGTACTCTTACTAATGCAGTGGGACTTGATCATCGATAGAATTTGTGACCAAAAAAAAAAAAAATGATGAGGTCGTTGAGCGAGTGCAACAAGACCTCGAAGTTGATTTCATTATTTTCAATAATAGGTGCAGAATCTTTCACTGCAACTAAATCGATTGTCAGTACACCCTCAATTCTAAAATAATTGAATTATTAGGGTATGACATACTTTTTTCATCTCAAATTATTTGTCAGTTTTTAAATTTGATGTCCTATTTTACTTGTCCTTTTTCATTAATCAAGAAGAGACAAAAAAAAAATAAAAAAATCTCATGTTTTACCTTTTGCATTAATTATTTTTTCTTCAAATTAAAATGTAAACATCAGGGCACTATGATAAACTAGTCATGTTATTAATTATTTTTCTTAATCAATGTGTCATCTCAATTTGAAACGAAGGGAGTACCTTTTAAGAAAAGAAATTTAGGACATAAATTGTAGCTTACTTTTCACTATTACCCTTTTAATTATTCTTAAATTACTCTCCTAGAAAATGTGAACTACTTAAGAACCTCATTAAATGAAAAAAAACTTCTAACATGTCTCTTTAAAGACTGAACGATTTATTTATTTTGAACATTAAAAAATAGCTCAATAATTTATTTATTTTGAAATGGAGGGAGTAACAAATAATTTTGTCAACTAGTCATACTTATAGTATTTCTTTGCAATAAATTTTTATGTCAAAAACAATTCATCAATTATTCGTCTCTGTATTATATGTCATTAGGGGATTGTTTTGTTGGAAAGTAAGTTATTTAGAATTAGTTATTTTATTCTAAAGGAGAGATTAGTTATTTTATTTTTAAGGAGAGATAAAAAAAAATTTACAATCTCAAAATAACTAATATTAAGATGAGTTATCTCATATATTTTGTCCTAATTAAATATAAGATAAATTATCTTCTAAATTAATTTCAAAATTAATTATTCTTATTCTTCCTATTAAACGATACCTAAATGTATACAAGAACGACTTAGCATTTTATCGCTGAATAAACTTTTATTAACTGCAAAGGAAAAAGAGAACCATTTTTCATCCCCAATTAATGAATTGTACTCCCTCTGTTTTTTAAAGAATGACGTACTCTTTTTTTTTAATTCGTTTTAAAAAATAATTTTTTTTTAGTAATTTTAAATTTTAATTTTTTACATGACATGTTTAAAATCACAATATTGAAAGACATTTTTATATATTTGATATATCTTAAATTTAAGAATACAAGATTCAAAATTTTATTTTATTTTTTTAAACTTCATATCAAGTCAAATTAGATAATTCTTTTTAAATAGGAAGTATTTATTACTCCCTTCGTTTCGAAATAAGTGAATTGTTAGAGTATTTATTGTGGTTTCAAAATAAATGAATCATTAAATTTTTTTCCGAATTTACCCTTATAATTTGACAATCAATTAACTTTTGAAAAAATATTATAAGATTAATTTTTTTCTTTTTTTTTTTTGGGATAAAAATAAAAAATTATATTAAATTTATATTTTTAATATTTTTTTTTTAATTTATTTGTTAAAATCAAACAATACATTTATTATAAAATGGAGGAAGTAGAAAGACACTCGTCATAGAAATTACTCCATATTTGGATAATCACCACTTTTGACTTTACTAGGAGTGGGCGTTTTTTCCAAGATGTGGTAAAATAAAATATTCGAAACTGATATTTTTCGGGGCACGTGTTAGCCAAATTAAAGCGCTTGCAGGGCCTTTTCAAAGCAGCATGTGGCAACTTCTGAATGACCTAACCAAAATTATTTTCTGATGCAACATGTGAAGACTAATGAGGAATTGTTTAATACTTTCCTTCGTTTTAAAATAATTAAATTATCGAAATATAACACATATCTTGAGAAAAAATAAAAATATTATATTAATTAGTCATATTTTTTATTTTTTTATTTTTTTTAAACTCCAAAATATTAGTAATATCATTGAAATTTATCCTTAAAAATATAATTAATGAAAGATAATTTTTTTTTAAAAAAATTTAACATCTATATTGAATAATGAATAATGAATAATTTAATTATTTTAAATTTTAAAAAGTATTTTAATAATTCAATTATTTTAAAACGAAAGAAATAATATACCATCGTGATGTTGAAAAGGATTGTTCAACAACGTTTTTGAGAAGAGTAATAGTCAAAATAGTAAAGTAAACGCACTATAATTTAGGACACTAGTCTAAAAGTAGATCTTGTAAACGTAAATTTAAATTAATTGAATCACAAATAAAAAATTAACACGTTGATGAGGAAAAAAAAAAAAAGGAACCATCAATCTAATTAAATCCCTAAAAGAAGCTGTACTCTTTTAGCAATAAAAATTACTCCTTTATTCGTCTTAATTTGTGTATATTAGTTTAATTTGAATAAAGTTTTGTTTAAAAAACAACAACACAATTTTGTAATCTTACATAAAAGAAGAGTGTGATATATGTATCAAATATTCTTAAAAAATCTTATACTTAATTTTAGATATACTTAATTTTAGATTTAATTTAATCACAAATAAGAAACGAACACGTTGATGAGAAAAAAAAAAAAAGGAACCATCAATCTAATTGAATCCCTAAAAGAAGCAGTACTCTTTAGTAATAAAAATTACTTTATCCGTCTAAATTTGTGCATTTTAGTTTAATCTGAACGAAGTTTCATTTTTAAAAAAACATAATTTTGTAATCTTACATAAAAGGTGCGTGTGATATATGTATTAAATATTCTTAAAAAAATCTTATCCGTAAGTTTAAGTAGTCATTTTGTCATAGATTTCAATTTTTTATTTTTATTTTTTAAAAAATAAATTATAGAGTTAAAATTAAAGATGAAATTATGTTTGAATATATTCTTTTACAGAAGATATTTGAAATAATATTAATATTTGAATGTACTTAAATAAAACTTTAAAAATAAAGAGTGATCTAAAATTTTATTGATAAAAAGTTAACTTTTAAATAAAGTGAAAAGTGATTTATTTACTATCAAAAGGGTGCTGAATATGCTAGTGGGGGAATTGGAGTTCTAAAAGTTGGAATGGACATGTTTGGATTAGTTTATAGTTTTTTGTTTAAAAATTTAAATACATAAATTAAAATTTTTAACTTATAACTCTTGACAGTTATTTGTGTTTTGACTTAAAAATTAATTATTTTAAATATATTTTTTAATTTTATTAAACACTACAAAACATTTAAAAGTATTTTGACTTAAAAATATTTAAAATGAACCATCCAAACAGGTTCTAAGTCGTTATTTATTTTTATTAAATAAGTCTAAACAGGCTATAAGTATTAAGGCCCCGTTTGACAATTAAAATCAAAATCTTTCCGAGTTAGAGTTGCAGTTAAAATTGAATTTAGAGTTGGAGTTGTGTTTGAGCATCGATATAAATTAAAGTTGTTTTTGAAATTTTGTAGGAAAAATATGAGTGAAAAAAGTAAAAATAAGTAAAAAAAATTATTTTTTTAAACACAATTCTGAAATTGTATTTGAAATTTTTCTGCGAAATATACCTTATTTTTATTTTTTTGATTAAAATGAAATAATTTTCATTTACAAATGGCTACTAAAAATGGAAGTTAAAAGAGGTAAATAGAGAAGGTAGTTTGAAAGTGAGAATTTAGTGAAGGAATGCCAAAACGAAGGCAGAAAAAGTGGAGGAGGATGCCAAATGCACAAAAAGCCGTATGGGAATATTAAGTGTCATTTGTCAGCTAGCAGAGTAGTTGGTCACTCACTCATCATTTCTATATCCAATAGTATAAACCATATTATCTTCCACAACACCAACTCAACTAATTCAAGAACTTGTGGAATCTTGGTACAGTAACAAACATGGCAGCTCTTAGACTTTCTTCTTTGCTCTCTCGTTCTATCCGTCATCTTCCTTCTGCTTCTTCTGCTCCCCTAGGTAGCAACCTTTCTTCCTCTTTTAATCCATATCAGCTGCAAGTTTTTATCTTTTTATAATAGATTTAAAGCTAGTATCTTTGATGATGAAGATGGTAAAGGTGGATTCTTTAGTGTTGGGTTTGACTCAGATTAACTTTAAAGGGCAAGAAGGGTGGTTCTTGGGGTTGTTTGTGTCTCAAATCTATTGATGCAGGGTGGATTACTTCTGATTTATATGTGTACTGTTTACTTTTTTCTTTCTTTAAGGATGTTAAGCTTTTATTGCTGGGATCTTGAATTAATTGAAGCCTGAAAAAAGGGTATCCATGGTATTTAATGAACTACTACTTTTTACTCATTTTTGTGAAGAAACTGTTAGCTTCTTCTCTTTTACTGTCTCAGTTAGTACTACTATTTTGTATGTCTTGATTTTTCTACTTTTGGGGGATAGGAAATCTTAAATGTTTCATCCTAGTTCCCAATTTACCATGAAAGTTAATGCAGAAAGAGGCCTGTGGGCACACCCTGCATCTGCTAAATCATCTACTGCATAATCTACATGGTTGTTTCTGTATGTGTTTTGAAATTGATGCATATTGACTTGATCAAATGGGGTATGCTACAATGATTAGTTGTGGATGTTGAACTCACCTACTCACCTACTCATATTAGTTGTCCACTTTTCCTTTTATACGCCCTTAACAAATCATAAATAAGTTGGGTAATTTTACTCATTTATCCTCTATCTACTCCTTTGAAAGATAATTTTTTTGGAATTTATAAACTTATTTTGGCTTTCAAAGAATATTTATTGTAGGGGTAAAATGGGAAATTTAATTAATTTTGTCTTTGGTTTGAAAATGGACAAGTAATTTGAGATAACTATTTGTAGTAAGGTGGACAACTAATATGGGACGGAGGAAGTAAAAGGTTAAGCTATCAGAGAGAGCATTTAATTGTATTCTCAACACGCCCCATCACGTGGGGGCTTAATTCTTTTTTAATGGGTCGAGCACGTGGAAATTTTTTTTGATAATGGGCGGTGGTGAGATTCAATCACAGGACCTCTGCATGCTATACTGCCATGTTGGGTGGTGGACACATGTGATTTATACTAGTCACTGTGAAAGCTTATGGTTTTTAATTAATGGAAATCATCAGGAAGGAGCCATGGTGTGGCAAGGCAGATTCACAGGTTTAGTACTGCTGCAGCTGTTGAGGAATTAATCACTCCGCCTGTCCAAGTTAATATCACCAAGCTTCTAATCAATGGGCAATTTGTTGATTCTGCATCCGGTAAGTGTTTGTTACCAATTTCAACTCATTAGTTTTGTTATTGGTTTTATTAGTATCTAATGCTGCTGGTAATAAAACTTGGATGTGTATATGTTTTGTAGGAAAAACATTCCCAACTTTGGATCCAAGAACTGGGGAAGTCATTGCGAATGTCGCTGAAGGTGATGCTGAAGATATTAATCGCGCTGTGGCTGCTGCTCGCAAGGCATTTGATGAGGGACCATGGCCCAAAATGAGTGCTTATGTAAGCTTGACAACATTATCTCTACTATATATTTTGCTTTGCTACTGCTCTATTTGTTAACTATGAGTTTCTAGAAATCTTTTTCCTTATTTCTGTGGGGTGGTTCTTCAGGAAAGGTCACGGATAATGCTAAAGTTTGCTGATTTGGTGGAGAAACACAATGATGAGATTGCAGCTTTAGAAACATGGGATAATGGCAAGCCATATTTGCAGGCTGCCGAAGCTGAAGTACCTTCTTTTGTGAGACTATTTCGGTATTATGCTGGTAATGATACTTTTCAGACAAGGAATATTTGCTCATTAAACTTTACTAGTTGTTCACTGTCAAGCTTTCACGTGTATGTACAATCTTTTGAAAATTTCTTTCTTGAAAAAACATAGGTTGGGCAGACAAAATCCATGGTCTAACCGTACCAGCTGATGGGCCACACCATGTACAAATTTTACATGAACCAATTGGTGTTGCTGGTCAAATAATTCCTTGGAACTTTCCCCTTCTTATGTTTGCCTGGAAAGTTGGGCCTGCCCTAGCATGCGGTAACACTATTGTCCTGAAGACTGCAGAGCAAACTCCACTGACTGCTCTTTATGTTGCAAAATTATTCCACGAGGTTGGTTTATACTGTATATTAGTACTGAGGCATAAGCTTCTATATTGCATAATTTTCTCAGCAATTGTATAGGAAAATAATTGTTCCGATTTTTGGTGAGACTGCATCCATTCAAGATGTTTGAGCTGGACAGATAGCTTTAAAAAGCCTCCTGTTCTTCTTGCATGATTAAGTGACCAAACTCCATGTATCTGACATATGGATTTTGACTTTTAACAGGCTGGTCTTCCTCCAGGTGTTCTAAATATTGTTTCTGGTTTCGGACCAACTGCTGGTGCAGCACTTGCTAGTCATATGGATGTGGACAAGGTCAATGAGAAACTCTTTTCTTTTTTGTCTTTTTTGAGAGGGAAAAAGAAACTCTTCTCTGCTTTACAAATGAAGTCTGTTTTTTTGCAACTTGCTGTAGCGACTTATATCTGAATGGTTTGGAGGGTGAATTTAACCTAACGATACATTTCCAGTTTGGTGCATTAGTAGCATAGTTTCTGTTTTCATGTCTGAGCAGCTAGTTCTTTGCAATCATGAAGCTACCATGTAGTGACTGTATGATAAGCCAATTACGACTTACAATAATATCATGGTCGGATCAGGGTGAGTTCAAACATTTGTAGTAATATGCTTATAAGATGAGTTCTGAAGGTCTCGGATGTGTGACCATGCTTTATTGGAAGACCTAACGATCTGTTATGCAAGAAAGAGCAATCAATGGTTTATAGGGTTGGAACATTCCGCTTGGGATAATGGGTGGGCTCCTTAATGGTCTAGACTCTAGAGGACTAAATGTTTTACATATTTTATTCTGGATTAGCATGTTGACATGGGGGTTGACAACAATTGGGAATTACTAACTAACTTTGTGGTGTTATAGCTATACCAGCTCAACTGGAGAGTATCTAGCATGTGTATGTCATAGTTAGGATTTTGTTTTTGCAACTACATATTTTCCTGGAATAAGAAAGGATGAAGGTCACTTAACTCATTTTTTGATTACATACGTGATGTCTAATTCAGACAGAAGCATTAACTGTCTTGCCAACCCTCCCATTTTGTTAAGGCGGTTCCTCGAACGGCAATGATCATGCAAATTAGTGAAACAAATATCTTTCTAGGGAATCTGTGCACATTTTGTCTGAGATGATAAAGAGAGAGAGCTTCATCTATGCTGAACCGCGGAATGATGGATCTCTGACTTGATTTTTGTCTGGATAATATGTAATGCATATTTGATTGTCATTTCCTTTTCATTCCCGCAGCTCGCTTTCACTGGATCAACTGAAACTGGACAAACAGTTCTTCAACTGGCTGCCAAAAGCAATCTGAAACCAGTTACACTCGAACTAGGAGGGAAATCACCTTTCATTATATGCGAGGATGCGGACGTTGATCATGCTGTTGAGCTAGCACATTTTGCACTCTTCTTTAATCAGGTCAGGCAGATTCTTCGAAAATTAAGTACTCTTAATTGAGCAAGTGATTAAAGTTCTTTCTGTCTGTAGGGCCAATGCTGTTGTGCTGGTTCTCGTACCTATGTACATGAACGAGTATATGATGAATTTGTAGAGAAGGCAAAGGCACGTGCAATGAGACGTGTAGTTGGCGATCCCTTCAAGAAAGGTGTTGAACAAGGTCCTCAGGTACTCCCTCTTCTTGTCCCATTATGTCTATGTTCTGCTTTCATAACTAGAACTTTCACATGTGACACATCTCTGCATTTCACGATCTAAAGTTGGGCCATAGACTAATTTCTAAAGAATCTATTCTGTTCCCAATTCCATAACACTACCGCTTGGTTTGTTGTCCGCCTCTCTCGACCATTTAAGTGAAAAATACTCCTCCCAGGAGGCTTTTCTTCTGTTTCGTCATCTAACAACTCTATTTGGTAGTGAGCTCTTGAAGTGCAAGAATCTAATATCTACTTGCAGGAAAGATTTTACAAAGTATCCATCTCCTATGTGACAAAATTTTTGGTAAATGTCTTACATATAACTTGAAGTTTAGTGTTCTGAAGCTAATATCGTATCTGTATTATACATCTTAGATCGACTCGGAGCAATTTCAGAAGGTTCTGAGGTACATAAGAGAAGGCCGTGACAGCTCTGCTACCCTTGAATGTGGTGGTGATAGAATTGGTTCCAAAGGCTACTTTATTCAACCCACCGTGTTCTCAAATGTCAAGGTATATACTTGATTTCCTTCTGATCTGAACTTCTAAAATAATACAACAACAACATACCCAGTGTATTCCTAAAATAATGTTTCTGAAAATTCCTTGACAAAGCAATTTAACTTGATCTTTAACACTTTGGTTGAATCAGGAGGACATGTCAATAGCACAGGATGAGATTTTTGGTCCAGTGCAATGTGTCTTCAAATTCAAGTAAGTTATGATATGAAACTTTTGTGGTGATAGGTGGTTATTTGAAAATTATACTCCCCTTCGTGGCTGAAAGTTGATAATCTTTACATAAGCTTCACTCTGAGCACATTTCTGTTATGTTTTACTAGTTACATTTCTGCTCAACTTAAAATTTCTGGTGTCTAAAGTTGGGTCTAATATAATGTTCAAGATCAAGTTTTTCTTCGTGATATGAGAAGTCTTAAGAAAGAGTTCATGCTAAATGTTTTCCAATCAACTCTATTGCCAGGGATATTGGCGAAGTAATAAAGAGGGCAAACAACACTCGCTATGGTCTAGCAGCAGGAGTTTTCACAAAGAACATCGACACAGCAAACACCTTGACCCGAGGACTGAGAGCTGGAACGGTGTGGATTAACTGCTATGATGTATTTGATGCTGGAATTCCTTTTGGAGGGTACAAGATGAGTGGCATGGGCAGGGAAAAGGGTATTCACAGCCTTAACAACTACTTACAGGTGAAGGCTGTGGTTACTCCATTGAAGAATCCTGCATGGATATAGATCGTGGCCACCCTGCTTTTAAATCATAATAGTACCCTCTTTCTTTCTTCTTTTTTTTTGTAAAATGGGGCACATTGTTGTGAACATGACATCTTTGTCATCAATTCCATAAAGTCTTCAGATTGTTCATTTGATTGTTGTTGTGCAGAAAACCATTAATTTCCCTCTAAATTGGCCGCCTACCGACCAGGTAATAACTGGCTACTCAATTTCCTACTACTAGTACTCCAGGTAAAAGCTAATTAATGTCAGCCCTTTAATGACCATCCATGCATCCAGCTGAATAGAAATCACATAGGGTATCTGGCCAGGAAAGTATGCCAGGCCTCGCGGATGGCATCCCGAGTGTATACATTACATATGGATATGTGGCTTAGGAAATGAAAAATTGAAATCGTGGAATAATATGGCGCTTGATATAAAACTTTAGAAAGATCCTAAACATGGTTTACGTGATTGGTGCTACTTCTGCGCTTTGATAAATTAAATTTTCACCTGGTTTACCCCCTCCTGTACTTGCAACAAATTGTGTTCGCATTATATAATAATACAATAACAACACACCTAGCAAATTCCCACAAGTGAGGTCTGGGGAGCTAGGGTAGAGTACCTCGAGGAGGTTGAGAGGCTGCTTCCGAAAGACTCTTGGCTCAAGTGCAGTAAATCCAGGTACAACGACGAAAGAAACTGGGAAGAAAATATAGCAACTAATAAAGAAACAATGCAAACTTTACAAGTAAGAAACCCGGAGCAACAATACAATAGTGTGATAGTCGAAACATAATAAACAACATGTTATGACACGTATCACAAGTAAGGACTGCAATGCCACGGCTAGTATAAGGACAAATACCAATAAGCCTAAACCCATGAAAAGCAAGACAACACTCCTATCGGAACCAGTTTTATTATCACTTTCGGTACTGACAGGGGCAATTATCACGTTATTAATCAATTGAAACTTTCATACAACTTTTTCTGATCCCGCTGAAGGGGGAGACCATGTTATACCAGCATCTCTTATGATTCTTCAGTCATTCAGAGGTGTATATTTCCATTATGCCTAGATCCAATATCATAATTCATATCGTTTCTTCTTTTTCGCAAAAATCGGTTTTTTTGGGACTAATATTTTACTTTAACTTGTGTTCACATTATATGCTTTGATGAATTAAACTATGTATATAGTCTATCATCTTTCATCCATTTGATACTTTCTTTATATACATGTATAACTCTTGCTCCATCACGTGTGGTGGCTACGACACATATCTGAGTATTTCAATACTTGGGCATCATTTAATTAAATGGTGTTAGATCTAGTAGACAATCAGGTGTAAGGTGATCGATCAGCATAGGATTCACATTGTTGTACGGATGACAACATTTTCTAGCTAAAATTATGTAGTAGGATCAAGCTGAAGTTACGTTAGCTAGGATATTTTCCAAGTTAGGTAGGACATGTTTTGCTATAGCAAGTGGCATGTCATTACTATTTCATGTAAAGCTACATATCAAACCACAAGCATGAAAGGATTGCATCTTGGTTGGGTCACAACTTTTACCTAAAATAAAATTTAAGGGGATTGAAAAGTTTATAAATTATATCAAAAAGTATTTTTATCCTATTTTTGTAGTATAATTTTCTAACGGAAACATTCTATTTGAAACCCTCGTCCTTGGCTCCAGTGATGGGAACTTTGGTTTAAGTTCCCCTTTTCCCAAGTCTCTCTATGTGTTGCTCCCCGTCTCAAATTATTTACCATAAATTTTAAAAATAGTTATTCCAAATTATTCAGCATTTTTAAAAAGATTTTTGCTTGGCTGTTTGACATTCTTTTGAGTTTCAATAAATTAGAATTCATAATGCATAAGATCTAGCAAAAGAGAAATCACTCTCTACCATCTTTTTTCCCATTCTTAAGGGTTAAACATTGCCTTTCTGGTTAAAAATAAAAAGCTCATATTCATTTTATTATAACCTTTGATGGTCTAACGTAACTAATCAAATACCCGAACTATCACAAAATGATTAGCGAAACATACCTAAGTTATCAGTTGTTTGAATTTCAAATCTGAAATTTCAGGTGTGTTTCGCTAGCAACGTTCAGATATATTTTGCTAGGCATTTTATGATACTTCACATAAGAAACTAAGCACTTAATTAGGTAAGAAACTCAAGAAAAGAAGATATTTTAGGTGTGTTTTCGGCACTTTACTCTGTTATTTAAAAAGGCCTCTATCCTTGTAGAAAGGCATACAACATAGTAGATTAATTAGTAGCTATATTGATAAAAGAGAAAATGGTCTGTTACCCTCAACCTTTAGTCGAAATTCCAACTACACACTCAACCTTTTAATGTGACCTTTTTACCCCCTGAACTTATTTTTACCGAATTTATTACCCCTAAGTTGCTGACGTGTCACTGGACGTGACTACACGCGCCCATAGGCGCGTCAGTTAACTTTTTTTCGCTTTAAAATCATTATTTTTTTATTGCCACGTCATTATTTTTAATAATTATTATTTTTTCTTAATAAATATTGGCTTCTTCTTCAATGGCTTCTTCTTCTCCTTTTCTTCCTCTTCCTCTTCTTCAATGTCTTCTTCAATGTCTTCTTCCTCTTCCTCTTCTTCAATGTCTTCTTCTTCTTCAATGTCTTCTTCTTCTTCTTCTTCTTCTTCTTCTTCTTCTTCTTCAATGTCGTCTTCTTCTTCTTCTTCTTCTTCTTCTTCTTCTTCTTCTTCTTCTTCTTCTTCAATGTCTTCCTCAATGTCTTCCTCTTCTTCAATGTCTTCTTCTTCTTCTTCTTCTTCTTCTTCTTCTTCAATGTCTTCCTCAATGTCTTCCTCTTCTTCTTCTTCTTCTTCTTCTTCTTCTTCTTCTTCTTCTTCTTCTTCTTCTTCTTCTTCTTCTTCTTCTTCTTCTTCTTCTTCTTCTTCTTCTTCTTCTTCTTCTTCTTCTTCTTCTTCGAACAGTGACAGAGCTGAAAAATTCAAAATTCCATCTACTTTTTTTTTTTATGAATTTCAGTAATTCGATTCAACATTTTGATTCAACACGTTGATTCAACATTCGATTCAGCTTCACGTAATCAATGGCATTCGACTTTTTTGATTCAACATTCTCACATAATTCGAGTTCTTGGATGCCATTGAAGAAGAAGAAGAAGAAATGTCATTAATGAGCTTCTTCTTCTTCTTCTTCTTCTTCTTCTTCTTCTTCTTCTTCTTCTTCTTCTTCTTCTTCTTCTTCGAATTCGAACAGTGACAGAGCTGAAAAATTCAAAATTCCATCTACTTTTTTTTTTATGAATTTCAGTAATTCGATTCAACATTTTGATTCAACACGTTGATTCAACATTCGATTCAGCTTCACGTAATCAATGGCATTCGACTTTTTTGATTCAACATTCTCACATAATTCGAGTTCTTGGATGCCATTGAAGAAGAAGAAGAAGAAATGTCATTAATGAGTTCTCACTTGAACTAAGAACTTCAATTAAAAAAACTTGAAAAAAATTAAGAACTTGAATTCTTGAATGAGGAGATGAGGAAGGTGATAAATTAATCTTGAATGTCATTGATTAGTTCTTGGATGCTATTGAAGAAGAAATGCCATTGAACCCGAATTAACTTAAAAAAATTTAAGAACTTGAATTCTTGAATGAGGAGATGATGAAGATGATAAATTAATCTTGAATGTCATTGATGAGTTCTTGGATGCTATTGATAAAGAAATGTCATTGATGGGTTCTTGGATGCCTTGGATGCCATTGAAGAAGAAGAAGAATTGAAGAAGAACTGAAAAAGAAGAAATGAAGAAGAAGAAAGAAAAATAATAATTGTCATTAATGGGTTCTTGGATGTCATTGAAGAAGAAGAATTGGAGAAGAAGAAGAAGAAGAAGAAAGAAAAATAATAATGTTAAATTATTATTTTTTTTAGAGTAAAAAAAATAAAAATGACGTGGCATGACATGTGCATCACACCATATTTGCAATGACTGGTTGTCAATTTTGGGGGATTTAATAATTTCACTTTAAAATAGTTCAGGGAGATAATAATTTTACTTTAAAATAATTCAGGGGGTAATAGATCACCTTTAAAAGTTAAGTGTGTAGTTGAGATTTGAGGTAAAGATTATTGTGTGTGTGGGGGGGGTTAACAGACCATTTTCTCTTGATAAAATGATTGCTTCAAAGTAAAAAAAACCAAGAACGCTAATGGCACAATTACCTATACATCATAAATCTTAATAAATTAATTGATTGACTATTTGTACTTTCATCTTGTTGGTGAATATTCGACTCCCACATTATAATCCCCACATTTCTCTTCCCCTACTCCATATTTTTAAAAGAAAAAATACAATCATCTATACATCACTCTTTTTAATAATCATTTTCATTTCTATTATTCACGCGTACAAGGTTTATTGTCTAACAACTATATTAAAAAAAAAATACTATTTGGTATTCTGCATAAATCCAATTCAAATCTCATACCAACAGCTACATTTTAATTAAAGGTGTAATCTGATAGTCAGTAAATTTGGTAAAATTATGAGAGGTCAAGAATATTTCAATTAAAATATAACTGAAATAAAATGTGTCAGATGATTTCTCCCTCTTTATTTAAGTAGTCATGCTAATTAAAGCACGGTTACCATATAATTGTAGTAGTGAGATATAGTAACAACACAAGGAGTTCATTTTAATTCTTTTCACCCAAATAGATGTTGAATTTTCTCAACTTCTTTGGTATGTAATTCTTTTTTAAATATTTTGATGGCTTTTTAGTGAAAATATTAATAGGTGCACAATAAAATAGTTCAGGTGCCACGTGCAAGCTGACTCTGAATTTGTTTATTAGAAAAATAAATCAATCCTCATTAGTACGTAATTTCTTTGATTGACCCTCCTCCAGTGATGAGTATACAGCTTGATATTATATCTGTATTTTACTGGCTTGGTTACACAATGATTGTATTATATAGTTCTAATAGATTCATGATTAGTTAATTAAAGACGTGTTATTACCAAATTATAAAGAGTGATTAAGCGTGTTAAATTAGTCATTTCCTGATTGGTCCACGTTTATCCTTTCCTATAGCTGCCGTCAACCTTAATTAATTTCATACGTTGCTAATTAATAATTAAAGGCTTACTTAGAGTTTAAAACCCTAAATTACGTCCATTTCAGTGGCATCACATTCATGAATCATATTACTTGTTAATTCTTTCTTCTTTCATTCCTAGGAACTTCTTTAAAATTTTTGCTATGCATGGAGTTTGAGAAAAGTTCAATCATAAATATTTGTTTATTTATTGTACATAACTTTATTTTTTATTTCTGATAGAGGTTATTTTTACGAGTTAAATTCGTAAGTCGTGACCTTATGATCACATGACAGTAACTTTATCGGTTCAACTTCCTTAATTTATTTTATATAAAATATGCTTTAAGTTGGATAATTATATGTTAATGCTATCTCTGATCTGTCAATTTTATATTGGAGAAAAGAAGCTGCGCACAGCTCTGGGTTGCTCTTTGACTAATCTCATATAACTAATAATAACTTGACAACACCAAGACAATTAGCGGTCGTTTGGTAGAGTGTATAAGAATAATGTAAAATATGGTGTATTAGTAATATTTGTGTTAGTTATGCTTGCATTAGTTATGCTTATATTTTTCTTATGCAGTGTTTGGTTCGATGTATTAAAAAAAACATGAATTACATAATTTCTAAAAAAAAAAAAAGTTACAAAACACCCTCAATATATATGTTGAAAAGGATGAGAATTTTTTTTTGAGGGATAATAGAGTCTTTAAGCATGTTAATGCATGCATTAGATTCATTGCATTACTAATGCCATGAATTTTGAGATATTAGTAATACACACCTCAATACACAATAGAGTGTACAACTAATGCTTGCATTAGTTATACATAGGGTAAAAAGGTATACCAAACAAGGTACTACTAATACACATTAAACTAATGCATGCATTAACATTACAATACATTAACGTATTTTGCATTATTCTTAACGCAGTTAGAAAATTTTTACTACTATTATTTAAGTAGAGCCATGAATACGTTAAAATACACATCCTTTACTGAGGTAGATACAATTACGCTAAGTTTTTCTTTTCCAGAAATAAATAATAATATTAAGTGAATAAGAGTTCGTTTGGATAGGATTAAAAAAATTACTTTTTAGCTTAAATGATTAAAAGCTTAAAATAAGTGTTTTTAAATTAAGCAGATAAGTGTTTGGATAGAAGTGCTGAAACTGAAAAAAAATTGTTGATGTGTTTGGTAAACAAGTGTTGTCAATCACTTTTTTGTTGTCAAAATGACTTAAATATTCTTAAAGCCGTTAACACATAATAACGTGAATTATTTATGATTTTTAATTCTAATACTTCAAAAATAATTTCTATTTAAATACACTTTCAACGTAAAGTGATTATGCCAGGTCAATTTATAAATATAAGTTGCTTTTTTATTTTTAAATATTAAAAAATAAAAATTTTAAGATATTTTTTATATAAATATAGTATTATATTGTAATATTGCAAGCTTGTAAACAAAAATAATAATTTAGGAATGAAAAAAACTATTAAAAAGAATCAATTTTTAAAATTTAAATAACATGCAGAGATTTTATATGAACGGATAGAGAAGAACTTACCACAAGCTCGATTTGACAATAAAATTTTTGAGTGTTTTCTTATGTAATGATGGATTCTCTGAAAATAAAGGAGAAAGATGAAGAAAAAACTGGAGGAAAAAAATGAAAAAAAAGCGGCAAAAAAAAAGAAGAAAGAAAAATGAAGGGCTACAAAGTTTAGGGTATTGTTGGAATTAGAAGAAAATACAAGGGATAAAATGATAAATGTTTTGGTCAAATCTAAAAAAAAATTAATCTAAAAACTAAAAAGCTGGGTGTATCCAGCTTCTCAATTTTTTCTTTTTTTAATCCACTTTTAGCTTTTTTTAAGCTCTTTTTAATTTTATCAAACACCTAAAAAAACAAAATAAGTGATTAAATTCTAATTTGATCAGATTTTAATCCTATCCAAACACCCTCTAAATCGGTTAATTGACCCAAGCAAATAGGTAGAGTCTTTCATGCGTCAAGATTTTCACCAAGAAAAATTAAAAAAAAAAAAATACATAAAAATCAATCTGATTATACATGTAGATAAACATATATAAGACACGATGGCGTATGCAAGATTTTTCATAATCAGTGTTAACATTTTAAAATTTGAACAATTTAATACATCAACATATGATAACTGATACAGATTTAATAATAATTGATCTCATTAATATTGAAGGGGTTACAGCTGTATATATAGAGAACTGAAGAATAACTAATTACAGAATAACCCAGATGTATTTAATAATTATATATGTAGTCTATTATCCCCCCGCAAGCTGATCAGCGGTAACGAGGGGCAGCTTGGAGCAGAGAGACTGAAAAGGCTGTAACGGAAGAGGCTTGGTGAGAATATCAGCAAGCTGGTCAGTAGATGGGACATAGTGCGTGGCCATCGCTCCTGCAAGTACCTCATCGCGAACAAAGTGACAGTCAGACCCAACATGCTTCATACGATCATGAAGGACTGGATTTTTGGTAACACAAATAGTGGACTGATTGTCACAATAAATCTGTGGTTTCGTGGGGGGAATGCCAAGTGCATCCGTAAGGTATCGTAACCACATGGCTTCAGCAACACCCGCAGCCATGGCACGATATTCTGCTTCTGTGGAGGAACGGGACACTCGCGTTTGCTTCTTGGTGCACCAGGAAATCAGATTCGGTCCCATCATAACAATATATCCAGTAGTGGACTTTCGATCATCTTTGTCGTTAGCCCAATCCGAATCAGAAAAAACAGATATATCAAACGAGCCCTTTTGAAATAAAATTCCACAGTGAAGAGTACCTTGAAGATAGCGCAGAATGCGTTTCAAGGCCTGAAAGTGTTGTTCTGTGGGAGCATGCATTGATTGGGAGACTCGATTGACTGCATATTGGATGTCCGGACGAGTAACAGCAAGATAATGAAGTCCACCGACGAGGCTCCGATATAGTGTAGGATCGGCAAAGGGAGTATTCGGCCCTGGGGATTGGCGGACTGCCATGGGAGTGACCGCGGGTTTGCAGTCTGTCATTCCAGCTCGATTTAGAAGTTCAAGGGTATATTTTGTCTGATGCATCAATATGGTTCCCGATTTGCGGATGAGTTCGAGGCCAAGAAAGAACTCCAGAGGACCGAGGTCCTTAAGTTTGAAGTCACGATGCATAGCTTCAGTAATTTCAGTGATGAGTGACGACGAGCTGCCTGTAATAACAATATCATCCACATAGATAAGAATGATGACTGTCCCTCGAGAACAGTGAAGGGTGAAGAGGCTGTTGTCATGATGGTAGGTGCGAAAACCAAGACCCTGCAGAAAAGTAGAGAGACGTGTGTACCAGGCACGAGGGGCCTGTTTCAGGCCATACAGTGATTTGCGAAGCTTGCAAACATAGTGAGGACGGTTGGGATTAACATATCCCGGTGGCTGAACCATATAGATTTCTTCCTCAAGATGACCATGAAGAAAGGCATTGCTGACGTCTAGCTGATGAAGCGGCCAATCATAGTGAAGAGCAAGAGACAAGACCAAACGAATAGTCTGTTGCTTAACAACAGGGCTGAAGGTCTCCTTATAATCCACACCATACTCCTGATGATACCCTTTTGCAACCAGACGTGCTTTATAGCGAGAAAGAGATCCATCTGAATTTCGTTTGATGCGAAACACCCATTTGCACCCAATAGACTTTCGGTTACTAGGCAGAGGTACCAAATCCCATGTACGTTGTTCATTCAGAGCCTGAAATTCCTCATCCATAGCTTGGCACCAGAAACTATTTTTGGAGGCTTGGTTGTAGGTAGTAGGCTCAGTTGTGGGATGTGCATCAAAGGGTATTTGAGTGTGGTAGGCTTTGGGTTTGAAGGTACCGGCCTTGGCTCGGGTTGTCATAGGATGAGTGTTGAGTGGAGGGTGATTAGGAAGGGGTGGTGGAGTTGTATGATGTGTGGGCGGGGGTTGGGTGGGGCTGCCGTGGGAGCTGGGATGTGCAGCGGTGGATGGGGTGGCTGTATGTGTGTTAGGAGTATGATGTAGGGAAGTGGTGGGTTGTGTGGCAGTCGGCTGGGTGTTCGGGTGGGAGGTTTGGGGTTTCGGGTGGGTAGTGGTGTAGTGGGGTACCGGGTTAGGTGCCGAGTGAGCCGGAGCATGAGCGTGAGAAAAGGACGGAAATAATGGCACAACGCCAAGTGGATTGGGGGAGTATGGAGTAGAGGAAAGACTTGTGTAAGGAAATTGTTCCTCCACAAAACGAACATGACGGGAAACATATGTTTTCTGAGATACAGGATCGAAACATTTGTAACCTTTGATAGTGGGATGATAGCCTAGAAAGACACAAGGGGTGGACCGAGGTTGAAGTTTATGTTGAGTGTGCGGACGCAACCAGGGATAAACTAGACACCCAAACGGGCGGAGATGAATATAGTCGGGTGGATGATTGTAGAGACGGGCATATGGAGTGGAGTTGGAGAGAGTGTGAGTGGGCATGCGATTTATGAGGTAGTTGGCAGTAGCAAGGGCATCAACCCAAAAGGAAACAGGTAAGGTGGAATCATGGAGGAGCGCAACAACTGTTTCTATTAGGTGACGGTGTTTGCGCTCAGCAACGCCATTTTGTTCAGGGGTATATGGACATGAAGTGTGATGAAGAGCCCCTAGATTTTGAAGAAAAACACCAAATGCATTGTTGACAAATTCTTTGCCATTGTCACTTCGAAAAATTTTGATTTTGGCATTAAATTGATTTTGAACCATTCGGTCAAAGTTTACAAAAATAGTATAAGCTTCGGATTTAAATTTCAGAGGATAAAGCCAAGTGAATTTACTGTAATCATCAACAAAACAGATATAATAACGAAAACCTTGAACAGAAGGAACTGAGGTTGGACCCCAAACATCAGAATGAATTAATTGAAATGGCGCAGTGGCCTTGTGTTCAGACAGTGAAAAAGGTAAACGACAAGATTTAGACACTGAACAGGACTCGCAATGTAATTTTTCTGAAAAATTAAAACCTAAGGAAGATAAAATGGATTTGGTGATGGCGGATGATGGGTGCCCAAGCCGGCGATGCCAGGTTGACGAGAGAATGGCTTGACTCACAACAGACGGAGACCTGGATGGAAGAGTGTATAGCCCATGCTCACAGCGGCCCGTGTACCGCACCCGGTTCGTGGTATTGTCCACTATCTGGAAATTGGTGTCATTAAAAATGAGGGTGCAGTTATTTTCTTTAGTAAAGCGATAAACAGATAAAAGATTGGATGTGAGGGAAGGGACGTGGTGAAGGGTTGAGAGATGAAATTTACCATTTGGGGTATAGACATACCCAGAGCCGGTGTTTGTGATGGGAAGGGATTGACCATTGCCTACTGTAATAGTTTCTGAGCCATGATACGGATGAGGAGCTTGAAGTTGTGAATAATCCGACGTCACATGGGTGTTAGCACCTGTGTCTAGATACCAATCGCCAGATTGAGCGTTTGTGGACGCATGCATCGCCCTTGATCCTCCGGACTGGCTATTTACATTCTGCGAGTCATCATAACGATACCAGCAATTAGCCGCAGAATGGCCCCGTTTAGCACAAATTTGGCACGTCGGAAGATCTCGTGTGGGCATCCGCTGGTTTCCTCGTCCCTGTCCGCGGCCTGACTGGAAGCCGTCCCTCGGTGGAGGCCCGCCTCTGCCTTGCTGCCCGGTGTTTCGACGGTCACCGCCGCCGCTGCCTCGCCCTTGGTTACGGCGATCGTCACCGCGACCCCTGGTCGAGCCTCCGCTGCCAGCCGAGTAAAGAGCCGTGACGCCAGGGGTGGAACTGGCTTCTCCGAGCAGTAATTTGTGTTCCATGTCTAGATTCAATTCTTCTGCATTAAGCCATCCAGACAGTTGATTCAGAGTGATTTCGACAGGCGAGAGGCGAATATGCTGTTTGAGAGAGGAATAGCCAGCCGGAAGACCACGTATCACGGCATTCACCACGTCTCGTTCAGGAATAATCTCGTTCACAGCATCTAGGTCAGACAGAATAGAGGCCACATCATCAAGGTATTGAGTCATCGTCTTCGTTCCCTTCCGAAGAGTATGCAATTTGTCACGCAACTGAAAAATATGAGCCGTGGACACAGAGTTGTACCTTGTGGCTAGTGTGTTCCAAAGTGAAGCCGATGTGAGAAAACCCCGGGCGTGTTTGTGCACAGAGGGGCTAATAACTGCGAGAAGACAGGCTCGGATCTGAGTGTCTACGATCATCCACGGAAGGTAGTCGGGATTTGGGAGCTTGACGCCGTCCTTCTCGGCTGTCTCGGGCTGCGGCTTCTCCGCACCGTCAATCCATCCGAGCAGCAAGTTGGCTGCGAGGGCGGTGCGGACGTTAAGTGCCCAGGCCGGGTAGTTGTTGTCAGATAATTTTTCGGGGATGAGATTGTGGAGATTCCTGAGCAGTAATTTTACTCCAGACGGTAATTTTGACAGAGGATCAATAACCTTGTCCATGGCGCCGACCTACGGCGGAGGAGGGAGGCCGTGCGGCGTGGTGTAGACGGTGGCGGCGGCGCACACACGTCGGAAAAGAGGAGAGATTAGGGTTTGGGCGGAAGAAGAAACCCTAGCTTTGATACCATGATACAGATTTAATAATAATTGATCTCATTAATATTGAAGGGGTTACAGCTGTATATATAGAGAACTGAAGAATAACTAATTACAGAATAACCCAGATGTATTTAATAATTATATATGTAGTCTATTAATAACAAGCGGTGACATTATTTATTATATTTATATATATCCAATACTTTTACTTTGCTTATTACTTAAGTATACGTATTTGATAAAACATTTTATCAAGCGGCGCCTCATAATACCACTTGACGCAAGATATAAATGTTCGTATCTATATAGTATAATTTTCTGACGAATGATCAAGACTCAATTTGATTTATTTGAACAAGAATAGCTCTTCCATTGCCTCTCACTTAAGCATTGGTTTTCTTTAGTATGAAGTTTTAATCTATATACTAAAAATACACATCTTACTAAAGAAAAAAAATATACGCACACCGCTGACATTTGCTCAAGAGTATTGGCATCACAACTTTGTTTGTTAGCAAAATTTGATAAATCAAACAAAACATATAGTTTTAGGGTGACACTTTCATGGCTATAAATTGCATGGCCTTCAATTTGGATTTTTTTTTTTTGGGGTTAACAGGATAATATAATAAATAATAATATTTAATTAATATGCATTATTCCGAAGCAGTAGCAATTAACACAATCATAACTAATATTCGAATTAATGGTGGCCTTTTATTTTTAGTGTCACACCCCTTTTTTTTTGCTCGAGGCGTCGAGTCGAAGGGTTTTTCCAATTAAAGTAACGGTATTGAATAGTGATTAATTTATTACAGAGTCGTCACTTGGAATTGAGTTATGGTGTTTCAAGTCACCTTTTTTAATCCCTAATCAAAAGAAAATGACTCTTTATTGATCTGCGAAAACAAAAGACCGGGTAAGGAATTCTGTTGACCGAAGGGAAGATACGAGGCACCCCTCGAGTCCCGTGGTTCTAGCACGGTCGCTTTTATTGACTTATCTTAACTTAAACTATTTTAACAGATTATGTTAGTAGGCCTTAGTTCGCTCATTTTTAATTATATTGAAAATGTTTGCCTACACCTCTTATATTAAATAAATCGGTGAAAAGTTTATTTTAGAAAAATATTTGTCAAGGTAAATTATTGCATCCTTGAATTTTAAAAATGTCTAAAAAGATGCGTACGCCGCATTCTTAATTGAGACAACTATTTTAAACATGCCTAAAACTTTGTCTAACATTAAAGGCGTCGATTCATTTCTTGTAAAATCGAGACAATGTTATCTAATTCATTTTTATTCCTTTTTATTCTTTATTTAGAACGAATTCTGAATTATTCCTAACTCTCCTCGCTCCTTGACAAATGGTCGTTGCCTCTCTTTTCTTTTCCTTTATGCGATGAGATTTAGAATAAATCCGCATCCCATCTCGCTCCCTTACAAATATAATTTATTTATTTTTAAATTAATTACAAATATATATTTTAATCTTTCAAATTGAAAAGGATTCATCTCACTCTTGCGAACAAATTGTTGATACATAAACTTAACAAAATTACTTAAAAGTCAAATTAACATAATCCATAACATAGTTAATTAATAAAATCGCATTTAACAAGACTATCATTACGAAGTTAACCAAAAGAAAGAAAAAAAAAATAAAATGACCACATATTACATATACCAAACTTACGATAACAAAATTAACATAAAAAGGAATTATATAATCATGCAATTTCTTTTCTTTAAAAAAAAAAAAAAAGAAACTGTTGTCCTCGTTTTTTTTAAAAAAAAAAAGTTTTGCTCTTCCTCTCCTATCTTTCTTTGTTTCCTTTTGTATGCACATATGCATGATTATTATGTGCGTGTGCACTGCATTTTTATTTTTTCTTATTTTTTTTTTTATTTTTATTTTTTGCATGTGCATGCATGATTCTTAAGTTCTATTTTCAATATAATTATATTAATCGCATAACAACCAAATGAAATATTATATTTTTTAACACTAATAAAAAAAAAAATTCTCATGTAAAATTCAAAACTAATCTAATTAACTTGATTTTATAAACAACAAATGAATTACATATAAAGACATAAAGCATGAACTATATAAAAATAGTAAATTAAACATACTAAATAATATAAAACAATTCTTGAAATAACTTTATTCATATTTCAATTCAAAACGAAACGTATAAAAATAAGTAGTACGAATTTGACAAGAATCTGTTTGATAAATTATATCGAATAAAGAAGTATCGCTGCCAAAAACTCAAACGAAAACCCGACTTCAACTCGACACTCTTTTCTCCGCATGTTTTTTTCTCTAATTTTTCTTCTTTGATTTTCTCTCTTTACTTTTCTCACTGTTTTCTTTTGTTTTGTTTATTCTCCTTTTGTTTTCTCCCTTTTTCCTTTCCCTCATTTTTTTTAAGTGTTTGGTTTGTGTGTGTCATGTGTATGCTAATATTTTTTATTTTATTTTTCTCTCCCCTCTCTTTTTTTGGTTTGTCCGTGTGTTTTTCATTCTCCGTCTTGTCTAGTGCCCGTGTGTATTATATAAGTATAGGGTTAGGAGGTTGAGGAAGGTTGAGAGAAATTAGGGGGTGGTTGGGGTAGCTTAGGATAGGAAGAAAGTTTTAAATTTTAAATCTTTTTTTTTTTAGGATAATGATCTTCCTTTTATTTTAATAAATAAATAAATTATATAAATAATAATAATAATAAAAGAATATTAACTAATTAATTTTTTTATACTTAAAAAAATATAATAAAAATATAACTAACTTAAAAATAAAATATAATTAAGAGAAAATAAAATTACTAGCCTAATTATAAAAATCTAAATTAAAAGAAAATATTTTTTGAAAAGTTTTTCGTATTATTTTTAAAAAATAAAAATATATAAAAAATGTAACTTTATTTATTATTATTTTTTATTTATTTTCAATCAAAATTTATTAAAAATATAATAAAAGCTAAGATAAATATTGGAAAAAAATAAAAATATTTAATGTTGAAAAATATATTAAACTCGGAGAGGGTCAAAAATCACGTGTCTATATTTTTCCCCTCTTTGTGTGGAATCTCGAAGAGTTTTCATACAAAGAAGTAGACAATGAGATGATTTTTGATCCTCCGATTATTCAAAAAAAAAAGATAAATAAAATAAAATAAAAGATGTGACCGAGTCCTGATTTTGGACTGCCTACATATCCCGGGTTATAAGGGAATCAGGTCACTTGTAGTTCAAAGGTAAAAAGTGAGAGAAAGAGATAAAGGTCGAGTGAGATTCCGTTGAGTTTCCGATTTTCGACTTTCTGCTTTTACATTGAACTGAATAATAAAATTTTAAAAAAAAATGAAGATACAAGTGAAAGATCCTATCTATGCTGGTTTTTTTTTTTTTGGAATCTTGACTTGAATCTTCCTGACTTGAATTTGAAAATTCACCCTATTCTTTAAGCGGACTCCTGACTTGCTTTTTTTCCTCTTCACTTTGTTCTTCAGGCGGGCTCCTGGACTTACTTTTTCTTCACCCTATTCTTCAGGCGGGCTCCTGGAATTACAATTTCTTCACCCTGTTCTTTAGGCGGGCTCCTGAACTTCTTTTTTTTCTTCACCCTGTTCTTCAGGCGAACTCCTGGACTTACAATTTCGTCATCCTATTCTTCAGGCAGGCTCCAAGATTTTCTTTTTTCTTCACCCTGTTCTTCAGGCGGGCTCCTGAACTTACAATTTCTTCACCCTGTTCTTCAGGCGGACTCCTGGACTTACAATTTCTTCACCCTATTCTTCAGGCGGGCTCCTGGATTTCCTTTTTTCTTCACCCTGTTCTTCAGGTGGGTTCCTGGACTTACAATTTTTGATTTTTCAAATATGTTCCTGAACTCAAAATAAAAGGTGAAACAGAAAAATAACATCTCATTCTTCAGGAGGGGCCTGGACAAAGTAAATTTTTATTCTTCAGGAGGGTCCTGAGCAAAAATTAAATTCTCATTCTTCAGGAGGGTCCTGTTCAAAAGTAAATTCTTATTCTTCAGGAGGGTTCTGTTCAAAAGTAAATTCCCATTCTTTAGGAGGGTCCTGTTCAAAAATTAAATTCCCATTCTTCAGTAGGGTCCTGAGCATAAAATAAATTTCTATTCTTCAGGAGTATCTTGAGCATAAAATAAATTCTCATTCTTCAGGAGGGTCCTATCCCATTCTTCAGGAGGGTCCTGAGCATAAAATAAATTTTCATTCTTCAGGAGGGTCCTGTCCCATTCTTCAGGAGGGTCCTGGGCATAAAATAAATTTCAATAAAATGAACAAAAAAATTTTTTGCCCCAATTTGTACTAGAAAATTTAGTGAGTGTCATTAGATCACAATTTTTTTGAAAAGTACAGAAAGAGGGTGAATCAAGGTCCTACTAAAGAAATGCATCTCTTCAGAGTAAAATTGATGACCAAAATTAGGAAATGCATCTCCTAACACATGAAACTTAAATTATCCAGACGTGTGTTTCTTAGGGGTTAAATAAAATGACTCAATTAGAAAGTGCATCTTCTAGGAGTGAAAGTTCAAGTTAGGAAGTGTGTCACCTAAGAGTTAAATTGAAGGATTCGGCTAGAAAGTGCATCATCTAGGAGTGAATGTTCAAGTTAGGAAGTATTTCACCTAACAAATAAAAACTGACTTATTCAAACTAGGAAGTGCGTCTCCTAGGGGTTAAATGAAATGACTCGACTAGAAAGTGCGTCTTCTAGGAGTGAATATTCAAGTTAGGAAGTGCTTCACCTAACAAATGAAAACTAACTTATTCAGACTAGGAAGTGCGTCTCCTAGGGGTTGAATGAAATGACTCGACTGGAAAGTGCGTCTTCTAGGAATAATGATTCAAGTTAGAAAGTGCTTCACCTAACAAATGAAAATTGACTTATTCAGACTAGGAAGTGCGTCTCCTATGGGTTGAATGAAATAACTCAACTAGAAAGTGCGTCTTCTAGGAGTGATGGTTCAAGTTAGGAAGTGCATCACCTAACAAATTAAACTTGAATTATACAGACTAGGAAGTGCGTCTCCTAGAGGTCAAAATGATGAGTTTTTACCATTATTGATTACCAAATCTGTGTAACATTACTGCCTCTTGCATTTGCAGAAGTGAGAAATTGCAGTTTTTAATATTTAAGTTTTGAAACCTTTGATATGAAGGTAACACATGTTTTTGTTTCATATAAAGAAAACTTTTTAATTTAAAAATACGGTGGTTGATTTGTGGCATTTGGCTATTGAGACGATCTCTTGCACTTGTCATGCTCAGCTCCATTGCAAATCATTGATAGGTATTGTTGACTTGTTGTAGTATTGACCCCAAATTCTGACTACTAAAAACCTTTTGACTTAAATCAAATTTTTCTTGCATGATGCCTCTAGGTTCAACTTCAAATACACCCCTTATACTTCTATGAGTCCAAAAACTGTCAGGTGACAAGCATTCTTGAATATCTTACTTAAGCATGTTAGCTTGGTGCATCAGTCCTTTGTCATGCTTTGTGCAATTGAGGAAGTTGGTAGCAAGTTTTGAAGTTCTTTATCACATGTCTTGACATAAATTTGACTCAAAATACGTGGAAGATGACGATATTGATTTTTAATTCAACGACAAAGACACAAAATCAAAAAGAACAAAATAATAATAATAAAAAAAGAAAAAAATAATAGGCATCTCTTTTCAAAAACATCGAAAATGAAAACTTATCTGGGTATGGCAGATTATTTCAGTAATTATGACATGCATTTCGAATTAAATAACTTGATCTACCCAAACTAATCACTACCAATTTTTAACCACTTATTAAATTTGAAATGGAGTCATTCTTGAACATGCTCCCTCTAGATTACAATCCTCCTTCGGTTAATATCACCTCAATAGATTTTCGCCAAAGAGCCTATCTCATTTTTATTTCTTTTCCAACTCACCATCGCCTTATGGTGTCCATGAGGATTTTCACCAATAAGACTCTCTCATATTTTATTGTTCTCACAACTCACTATCGCCTTATGGTGCTCATGAGAGTTTTGACCCATAAGACTCTTTCATTTTTATTGAACTCACAGCTTACTATTACATTATGGTGCCCACAATATGAACTCATATACCCATACATGCTTAGCCTTGACATTCTCAAAGATAGATCTGAAGATATTTTTTTGGTTGTAACTTGGCTTTTGGATAGGGTAAGAAAGAAAAGACGGCATGAGGCTAAAAAATATACATGACATTAGGTGAAACATACAACTTTTGAAATCGACTCTTAAGGAAATAAATTTTTGCCCCAATTTTATTTCATACTGGGTAAATTAAATTTTTTATTTGGTTGGACCGAACCCCAGAGTAGGGGTGCCTACGTATCTTATCATAACAAAAATCAGGTCAAACGTAGTTCAGGATCTTGTTTTTTTGCTTGATTTTTCTCTCTTTTTCTTCTTTTTTTTTTTTTTTTGAGAGAGAGATATTTTTCCCGACTCCATTTTTCTTGACACTTTTCTGACTCTATTTTTTTTCTTGACACTTTTTTTTTCGACTTTTTCAAATTCTATTTTAATTCCAAAAGAGGGGTACGAAAGAAAATAACACTAAAGCTCAAAAGGGGTAATAAAGGATGACACAACATTTGGGTAGCAGAATGAAATGCGTTCGTCATATCAATCCTTAAAAACACAAGTACATAACATATAATCTGAGAGTAGAACATGAAGATCATACTCATTTTTTTCAACATTGATCGTGACTGAGCTCATGCACTTGCGTCACTTCTTTTAAGCTTGTGAAATATACATGTCCACTTATATTGTACTTTTCTCTCGATGGATGACTCGTGCCCTTTTGAAACTAACTTCCTTTTTCTTTTCCTGATAGTGGATATTATAAATCCTCTAATCGACCCCATTCAAAATTCTCGAATTGAATCTTTTAATCGATGATCAAGTTATTTTCTGATTCACAAAGTGATTGCCTCAATACATTCAAGTGAGGTTGTAACTATGTCCCCAAATACCTGAAAACTTACTTATTTTCTTATATGTTTTTTTTTTCAACTCTATCTTCTTGGTCAAATGTTTCAGGATTAGATTGATTTTAAAAATCAGTCTATGAATTCAACATGCATATTACATCTCTAGAATCACCATAGAAAGAGCTCTCTAAAAAAGAAAGAAAAAAATAATAATATATAATAATAATAATAATAAAAAGGACACACATTGGTTGACCAAAAGATAGAAGGATTTGAATGAAAATTATAATAAAATAAGATAAGATATATCTCAAATTTCAACCCTAAAATAATTCGGGTAGTAGAAAGAAAACAAAACAAAACAAAAAACTACCAAAAATCCTTCCTCGTGGGGAGCAGATTGACTTCTAAATTGTCGAACTTAATATTTTAGCCATTGAATTGCACGTCGGCCTTAATGGAGTCTCCACAATCATTGCTACATAAAAAAAATTTCTTTTTGAACTCGATCATTTTGAATTTATCACCTCAGACTCTCTCCATAGTAAGCCATCAGCAATTTCTCTTTTCCCCTACTCCACTTCATTGATTACAAAACTTTTTCATATGAGTCAAAGGATCACCATGACCCTCGTACATGTTCAACTTTGGTGTAATGGAGTTTAGACGCAAGTGAACATTGAAACATGTAAAAATCCTTGTGAGAACTCTCTTTTTCTCTCTCAGTATTTGCATGTTTCTCATATTTTGCCCCAAATTTCTCACTTTTCAGATTATTTCTTATTATTCCTCATTTCTAACAATTTACACCAACTTATCTCAGACCCTATATCATTTTTTGTGGGTCATCCTACTTGTTCTTTGAACATGGTGTTGTATTGATGAGATGCCAACTTAGTCACAAACCAACCACCTTAACACTATTTTGATTTTGGAGAAAATTAATGTGTCAGAGTTCAAAATTTTTCTTTGTAAGACCACTGAATCTATGAAGGAGACTGCCTACGTATCTCAGTAAGATAAGAATCAAGTGTGCGTAATTTTTGAAATATATGTCGTACAAAATTCAGCCTCAAGACCCCTAAAGGTTCAGGGCTATTAAGATTTATATATATATATATATTGTAAAAATTTAGCCTCATGATCCTTAAAGATTCAGGACTGTTAAAATTTATATGTTTTTATTTATTTTGAAAAAATTTAGCCTCATGATCCCTAAAGATTCCGGGCTATTGAAATATATTTTTATTTTATTATTATTATTATTTTATTTTTTTTGTAAAACCTTAGCCTCATGATCCCTAAAGATTCAGGGCTATTAAGATATATATAAAAATTGGACTTGAAAATTAGAGAAATAATTATGAAAATAATCATATTTTCAAAATATTTCCCAATAAATCTATGAATAATTTTTTAAAAGATAGGGTCGTATCCTGGGAAGGACTTCCTACGTATCTCACTAAGATGTGAGAATCAAACTCTCGTAGTTCATCAAACCCATAAAACTATGTTACTAAAAATTTCCTCTATTAAAAATAGAATTTTTCTTTCAAAAATGATTCACTAAATGTGACGATAATTTAATCTCTTGCATTTTAATGTTGCCTAAAAGCCGATCAACACACAAATAGTCTTCCAAACAAATGTCAAAGAGCACGTAGAATGCACATGTTGGTCTTTATAAAGTAGGTTACCTGTCCTAGACATACCCGACCCCTGTGCCGAGTCTCGCTAAGTCAAATGCATATGATGCAAATAAAGTGGCACCTAATAGGGATAACCAGATTCTGAATTTTCAGTTCTTCTAAGTTTAAACCTAATAGGGATAAGTGTCTAGACTGACTTACTCGAGCGGACACTCGAGCCGGGTGGGGACAACTTGGTCGGTAGCAGGACAACACCGCCTTCGTTGTCGATCCGAACCTCGCCTAACATATGTGACTATATCCTTCACCAAGTGCCTTGACACTCCGGCTATCTCAAAAAGAAAGTAGGATGCATGCGCTACATTCCTTCTATCCTATTTCAGAGACTCAGATGGGGTGCGCAAGAGATGATAGTACATAATACAAATCAATCAATATCAAGGCGGTAAATAAGCGACAAGTAGCACATAAGGCCAACAAACAGAATATAAAATAATTAAATCAAGTAAAGTCAATATCAAAAGCTTGAATTCTTATTTATTCCCCAGCAGAGTCGCCAGAGATGTCACACCCCTTTTTTCGCTCGAGGCGTCAAGTCGAAGGTTTTTTCCAATTAAAGTTACGGTATTGAATAGTGATTAATTTATTACAGAGTCGCCACTTGAAATTGAGTTATGATGTTTCAAGTCACCTTTTTGAATCCCTAATCAAAAGGAAATGACTCTTTATTGATCTGCGAAAATAAAAGTCCGGGTAAGAAATTCTGTTGACAGAAGAAAAGGTGTGAGGCACCCCTCGAGTCCCGTGGTTCTAGCACGATCGCTTTTATTGACTTATCTTAACTTAAACTATTTTGACTGATTATGTTAATAGGCCTTAGTTCGCTCATTTTTAATTATATCGAAAATGTTTGCCTACACCTCTTATATTAAATAAATTGGTGAAAAAATTATTTTAGAAAAATATTTGTCAAGGTGCATTATTGCATCCTTGAATTTTATTGCATTCCTCTCCTATCTTTCTTGGTTTCCTTTTGTATGTACATATGCATGATTATTATGTGTGTGCACACTGCATTTTTGTTTTTCTTATTAATTTTTTTTATTTTTTTTTATTTTTTTTGCATGTGCATGCATGATTCTTAAGTTCTATTTTCAACATAATTATATTAATCACATAACAACCAAATAAAATGTTATATTTTTTAACACTAATAAAAAAAAATCTCATGTAAAATTCAAAACTAATCTAATTAACTTTATTTTATAAACAACAAATGAATTACATATAAAGACATAAAGCATGAACTATATAAAAATAATAAATTAAACATACTAAATAATATAAAACAATCCTTGAAATAACTTCATTCATATTTCAATTCAAAACGAAACGTATAAAAATAAGTAGTACGGATTTGACAAGAACCTGTTTGATAAATTATATCGAATAAAGAAGTATCGCTGCCAAAAACTCAAACGGAAACCCGACTTCAACTCGACACTCTTTTCTCCGCATGTCTTTTTCTCTAGTGTTTCTTCTTTGATTTTTTCTCTTTACTTTTCTCACTGTTTTCTTTTGTTTTGTTTATTCTCCTTTTTTCTTTCCCGCATTTTTTTAAGTGTTTGGTTTGTGTGTGTCATGTGTATGCTAATGTTTGTTTTTTTGGTTTGTCCGTGTGTTTTTCATTCTCCTTCTTCTCTAGTGCCCGTGTGTATTATATAAGTATAGGGTCAGGAGGTTGAGAGAAATTAGGGGATAGTTGGGATAGTTTAGGATAGGAAGAAAGTTTTAAATTTTAAATCTTTTTTTTTAGGATAATGATCTTCTTTTTATTTTAATAAATAAATAAATTATATAAATAATAATAATAATAAAATAATATTAACTAATTAATTTTTTTATACTTAAAAAAATATAATAAAAATATAACTAACTTAAAAATAAAATATAATTAAGAGAAAATAAAATTACTAGCCTATTTATAAAAATCTAAATTAAAAGAAAATATTTTTTGAAATTTTTTTCGTGTTATTTTTTTTAAAAAAAAATAAAAATATATAAAAAATATAACTTTATTTATTATTATTTTTTATTTATTTTCAACCAAAATTTATTAAAAATATAATAAAAGCTAAGATAAATATTGAAAAAAAATAAAAAAAATATTTAATATCAAAAAATATATTAAACTCGGAGAGGATCAAAAATCACATATCTGCATTTAGCATAACTGATTGTTACCTAAATGGAGTCCAAATTGACATGATTAATTCATATTATATTCCTCTTTGGAAATTTCTAGATGTTACTCCAATGTGGGCTATAGGATATTGACATTCAGAGCTGGGAAGATGCTTCATTTCTTTGTGAATTTAATCTTTTGATATTGACCTTTTAAAAACCATATTGTCAAAATTTCCACAGATCCTTTAAATGATCATCATTTGATTTATTGTCATTCAAACTAAAGAAAGAAAATATCTCTATATTCTAATTTGTTTGGGATAATTGACCACACAATGTAGTTAAGAAATAAAATGAACTTATGACATAAACTAAAGTATGCACAATATACAGAAAAACTATACGGCTTCCAAATTAAATTACCTGCTAGCGAGACAAAAGATTTGAAGATAACGGAGGCACTATTATCTCTAGTTCATGCTAGTTGAAACGGTGTTACATAAGTCATAACACCTTTTCAAAAAAAATTTCAAACACCTCTAAAATAAATGTCTACGCAAATATATATTAAAAAATAAAATCAGAAGGAAGGTAGAATTATGTGAAACTCGTAGTTTGGGGTCAACTTTGCCTACATTAGGTTGCTGTAGAAACCTGTCACACACATGTTAAGGAATAATTCGATGCACTAAAATTTTCGTTATATGTAAAATCTCAAATTTTTAGTGAAGTGAACAGATGAACGTGCATTTCAACTCACCACATGAGTCCGCCTTTGGCTCAAAACAAAAAAATGAAAGTACAGTTCGTACCTTAAGGCTTAGTAAAACCACTAAATTGTTATACAGAATGGAGGTAAAATCGGAAGTATTAATATCATTATCATTTTGCAAAGCCAAAATGGAAGGTCATTATCAGCATCCAATTGCTTCGTCTTGTTTCACACTTTCCCCATAACCCTGGCAACACGTCACCTTGTCTTCATATCCACCTGGACATTAAGTCGGCAGAGTGGGTCCTACCATATCACCTTAACAAGTTATACCCCCCCAACCCCCCCCAACCCCCACGTAAGATAGCAGCCAGTTTATTAGTCCAAAAATATCTCAGCTCGCCCGACCCACTAAGGCCCAAACCCAACATCCAAGAAACATCACAACTCAATATCTGCAGTGCACGTGTCCAGGACACGTGTCATTTAATTTGTAATTTCACTGAGACAGGGATCAGACTGCTAAAGCTTTCTCCAAAATTTTGAAGTCTAAAAAAATATTAATACTGTAGATTTATGATTTCAACTAAAATAACAATGAAAATTTTGAATATGTTTAAATAATTATCTTAAAGAAATAAGGAAAGAAAAAATTATCTAATTATTATTAGGAATAATTTAAAATTTTAAATTAAATAATTCAAATTTTAAATTAGTAGATATAAAGTTTTAATAACAACATTCAAGTTAATGTATTAGAAATAAATGACTAACATCTTATTAACTAAAATTAATCTTTACTTTTATTAATAATCATATTAATACGTAAAGTTAAAAGTTGTGTATCTTTTAAAAATATTACATAAAAAATGACTAATATGCAAGAATAAGAAAAGACAACTCTAAATTATTACAATATTATTTTTATATATATATATATATATATTTAAGGTGTCTTGTTAAAATTTAACTTTATACCATCCTATTGAGATGTCCCTACACCGAGAAGAGCTTCAAAAGTACAAGTGAAAATAATTTTCTGCAGAAATAGAAATTAAAATTGCGTGCAATAATATTTGTGACTCGATTCGTCGTTGAATTCACATATAGCGTAAACTTTAATGGACCGACTGTTATTTTTAATCCCAAGTACAGTGCACTGTACTGAATTAGTCCAGTCAACACAACAAATAAGTTCATGCATAGGTATTGGTGCCACGTGTTGTTTAAGATTGTATGGTCAAGATTTTCCTATAAATTAGACAACGGTATCCTTAACCGACTCCATGTCCTCTATCCAAAATTGAGAACAATTAGTTAGAAAACCTTCAAATTTGAACCCTAAACATTTAGTTTCGTTCGATGATTCAAAGACTTGATCGGAATGATCGCCGGATTTTGACATTCCCGGCGGTTCATCCCTGTGAAGGGATATCTCCGTCTACTCTTTTGAATTCTTTAATTTCTCTGTCTCATAATATTTGCAATTACAAATCGAAATTCTTTGCCACACAAAGGAAAAATGTGCGAGAAACCATTAGACAAGTGGGAATCCTCTTGATTTTTTTCGAGGAAATCCGCGATCATGTTCCTACTAATAGAGATTCAATTGTTCTTTGTTTTGCAGAGCTACACACAACATTTCAAAAGATAAAGTTTTTATTAGATGATTGTACGCGTGAGAGTGCGAAAGCTTGGATGCTTATGAAATCCCACTCTGTAGCGGGTCAATTTCGAGTTTTGGTTAGAACTGTTGCTACTGCACTTGATGTTCTTCCTTTAGATTCTCTTAATGTTTCTAGAGAAATCAAGGAGTTGGTGTTAATGGTGGCTAACCAAGCACAAAGGGCAAAACTGGAGCTCGATCCAGAGGACGAAGAAGCAGTGAAGAGAGTAATTTTGATTATGAACCAATTTGAGAATAAATTTGAGCCTGACCCCTGTGTAATCAAGAAGTTTCTTGATTATCTTGGTATCACCACCTGGACACAATGCCACAAGGAGATTAAATTCTTGGAAGATGAAATTAATTTCGAATGCTCGGAGAATTACGAAAGAGAAGTGCCTATGTTAAGTGGTTTAGTAGGACTCTTGAGCTACTGCAGAGGAATTTTATTCGAGGATTCTGCTTATGGAAACACCGATCAATCAGATGGGACCTCCTGTCTGGAAACTTTGAGTTGCTTGAATCCTGAGGATTTTCGCTGTCCCATTTCTCTCGAACTCATGACGGATCCAGTTACAGTGTCCACGGGGCAGACGTATGATCGCGCTTCAATTCAGAAATGGCTCAAGTCAGGCAACCTGATCTGTCCCAAAACAGGAGAGAAGCTACAGAGTATAGAATTAGTTCCTAATTCTACTCTGCTGAAGCTGATCCAACAATTCTGTGCTGACAATGGAATATCCCTAACTAAATCAAGGAAGAAGAATCGCGATATATCACGTACCATTTTGCCAGGAAATCCAGCAGCTGCTGAAGCAATCAAATTCCTCTCGGAATTTCTTGCGAGTAGGCTGTATTTTGGATCAGATCAGCAGAAATCCAAGGCTTCCTACGAAATCCGCTTGCTGGCGAAATCCAATATTTTCAACCGGTCCGTGTTAATCAAAGCTGCAACCATCCCAGCACTCTTACAAATGGTGAGCACAAATGATCCAGTTATGCAAGAGAACTCAGTTTCCGCCTTGCTTAAACTATCAAAACATTCCAACGGCAAGAAATTGATCATGGAAAATGGGGGCCTGAATTCGATTCTTGGTGTTCTCAAGAATGGCCTAAAGCTAGAATCGAAGCAAATTGCAGCTGCCATAATTTTCTACGTCTCATCTCCTCGCGAATACCGCAAGCTAGTAGGAGAAAATCCAGAAATATTTCCAGCTTTAGTGGAACTAATCGAATATGGAACAAGTTGTGGAAAAAAGAATGCCATAGTTGCAATATTTGGGCTACTGTTGAGTCACAGGAACCACGACAGAGCACTTGGAGCTGGAACAGTTCCAGCACTAGTCAATCTTTTAGCTTCTTCAGATAAATATGAACTCAATACAGATGCACTCGCGGTTCTAGCTACATTATCCGAGAGAACAGAAGGGTCTTTCGCAATCTTAGAAGCCTCAGCATTACCAATAATCTTGAGTGAATTACAGAATACAAGTTCTCGAGCAGGGAAAGAGTACTGTGTTTCCATTTTGTGGTCATTATGCATCAATAGTGGTGCCGAGGTAATAGCTGCTCTTGTAAGAGAGCAGGCACTTATGCCGATTCTTTATTCGCTTTTGACCGAAGGAACCAGCCAAGCAAAGAAAAGGACACGGTGTCTTATCAAGATTCTACAGAGATTTTGTGAAACAAGCAGTTCTATATTTGTGAGTGAAGTTCCACAAGAACAATTTATTGATGTCCGGTGAAAGGTCGAATAACTTAATTTTTGAATCTTTCGATTCTCCATGTAAATATTATAGAGTCCTGAATCCTGATAGTGGTAGACTGGTAGTTACTTGTGTCATGTTTAGCTCCTCTCTTTTTTTTCAGGAGCTAAATTCAGTGTAGGTCATTGGATTTGGGAACTTATACTTTTGAATAATTTTGTATACAATTCTTTGGTGTGATGATAATGAATTTGATCTTCTGTGATAACCAAATGGGAAACAACCTCTCTAAGAACTACTCTACCCTCCCCAGACCTCCACTTTGTGGAAATACACTGATTATGTTGTTGTTGTTGTGATAACCAAATGCCAAATGGGATAAGAGTCCAGTGACAGAGTTAAGCTTGTGAGAGGGGTTTATTTGAATTCTTTCATAGAAAAATTATGCAGCGTAAATTGAGTAAAAATAGTTTTTTTAGGGTAATGTATAAAATGTTATCTCCTTTGGCATGAGGAAAGATTCAAGTTCGGCAAGTAGGTTTAAAAATTGCTTTATTTGAATTTTTGGTTCCGCCACTACGCAAGACATCAATGGCTTCTTAAGATGCTATTATTAGACAGCAAAAGTCTTTATAATGGTAGTTTATCTTGTTCTTCCTCATACAGTGGATAGATATTTTTTTCGTGCCATAGCAATTACTAGAAAAAAAAGATTGGATGCTCAAAAAATTGGTGCTGGTTTTGGCCGGTCAGCTAACTAGAACACGGTTGATTTGACATAGGAAGGTACTTATTGCCAGTCAATGTTTAGTTGATACAGAAATGAGGATTGATGTATGACCACAAACACAAAATATCCATGAGTAATACTTACTATTCTATAGTATTTACGTCAACTTTTTGGTTCTTGATGGGCCTATATGTTGCTTACTTTTGAATCCAACTATGAGGTGCCCAGTAGTGACCACTTATTGGCTCCATTGAATCAATATCGCTCAAATTCCACTTTCGTTTTATAAATTCTTTGCAACCATTTCGATATACTCTAACCAATTTAATCTTAATATTGTTTTTTTTTTTAATCTTAGTATCGAGGTTTTGTGTCCTAATTAAATAAATGTGACAGCCATTAGAAGCTAAGGAGCTTTATAAATATGACAATTATGGAGTTAGTTTCTTTGATGATCACTCAAATAACAACTTTTATCTCAAAAAGTCGGAAAATTGGTATCTGGGACCCCATATTCCCCCTCTAGATAGCAGTTGATACTAGAGGAAATTGAATGCAGTTATTTCAAAATGGTAGATATACACTCACTACAAATGGATCGGAGTTGCTCACTTATTGATATGGCGAGATTAAGAGAGCTGATTTAATATGTACAAAAGCAATGCAACGAAAACATAAATTGTCATTTGGCTTGCTACTCAAGATAGATTACTCACAAAGGAGAGATTTCAAAGGATCCAGGTACTTGTAAATGATGGAACCTGTTGTTTATGAGATGATGGAGTTGCATATATAAATTCAAAAACATTTATTTGCAGACTGTGCATGGATTACTGAGGTAAGCTGAATACATGATCTGAAATTCAATTAGAGATCATGGGAATAAAACAAATGGTTACAAAGGGTGAAGAGTAAATGGTTGAGACAAGTGAAAAAGGAAGCTATCAACTATATGAGGAACAGTAATTTATCATACTTGGCAAGTTAGAAACTGGAGTATATTTCGAGGCACAAATATATTGATAGACCAATTTTGCAATTGCACAAATACAAAAAGAGGTTGAAGTTGAGAGTACAACTCAAGAAGTATTACAAACAACAAGGAAAACCAAAGATATTAATATTTATTTGAACACTCTGTAGATAATTTCATTGAGGTAGCAAATTGTCTGAAATTTTTCTCTTGGGTTGGAGGCATAGGCGACCGCAGCACCGTCCTTAGAAGGTGGTTGTTTAGATTTAAAGAGTTGCTTTTAAGGATTCGTTTTGAGCAAGAATAAGGGATAATTTAATTTCAAAATTAATTTTAGAATGAACTTATTTCATGTTTGATTGATTGGAAGAAAATGCACGAATAACTTATTCAGAAATTAATTATCGCATGATTGTAGTGTTACTTTATCGACCTTGAGGGTGGAATAACTGTTGAAGTTGTTTTGAAGAAAAGAAAACCTCCTTCATAGGAAATTTACTTTGGTTGGGAGGAGGTTGAGAGTTATAAATAAACCTCCACCTCATTCATTGTTGATACACACAAAAATATTCTTTTCCTTGTTTACTATTAAAGAGGTTGAGAGATAATTCTCTTGAAGATCCCTTTGAGAATAGTATTTTAGGAAGTGAGGGCGTGTGAGAAAAATATTGTGGTGTAATAATTTTCATATAGTGAATATTTTTCTGGGAGGCCCCCAATTGGGGAGTTTTCCACGTTAAATCTTTGTGTTGTTATTCTCTTTAATTTCTCTGTTATTTTCTGCTTGAAAGCGGTCCGGAAGGGGAGGGAAAAATAGTTCATTTTTCCCAACAAATGGTATCAGAGCCTTCAGTGTGGAATAATTCTTTTGAAATTTTAGTATGCTCTGTGGTTGCAACTTTGTCTGATCTTCCACATCAGAAAAAGTTTCTGAATTAGAATTATTGTTCTCAAGCAGAAGTTTCGTCCCGGTGGAGTAGCAAGTGGAGTCTGTCCGGTGGAGTTTGCTATTTTGGTGGAGTTACTTTGGGGTACTTGTACATTTGGTAATAATGGAAATAAGTACAATCTAAAGAGGTTCTGGATAAGGAAAAACTCGGTACTTAAGTGTATCCCTTGTGATCCATCTCTCTTTCCTGAGAACTAATTTAGTGGGTACTTTACATTAATATTGTCCATTTATTAGTACTGATAAACAAGATGGGGACAAAATTTGAGATTGAGAAATTTGATGGGAGAATTAATTTTGGCTTGTGGCAAGTGCAAGTCAAGGATGTGTTAATCGGATCTGGATTACACAAGGCATTGAAAGAGAGACCAACTAGCGGAAAAGGTGATAAGGATTCAGAAAAATCTGAAAGTAGTAAAGACTCAGAAAAATTCAGAATTAGTGATGAAGAATGGGAAGAGCTAGACATGAAAGCGGCAAGTCAAATTCGCTTGTGTTTAGCTAAAAATGTTCTTGCTAATGTGATTGGATTGTCTCCCACTGATACGGGAATTCCTAGCGACCTTTCACACGAAGCCAAGCACGTGAGTTGCAACGACTCCAAGCCTTGTTCACATTCTTGGCCATGTGTGAGGCCCTTGTGAACCCATCTAAGGGCCTATATTTAATAAAATGTAAAGAGGCCCACCAAGACACCCCAAACTCATCCACTTAAATGCCAAGGGTAATTTGGTCTTTGTCCCTCCTTTCTAAGTGACTATATAAGTCATGTAATAGGGCTAGTCTTTCTTTAGTTCATTCCTATTATTCAAGAAACAAAGACTTGTAAATTTTTTACTTCTCTTTCTCATCATTTGGAGAGGCCAAAACCAAATTCTCACTAGTAGAGTGATACTAGTGTTGTATCTTGGCTAGAAACTAGGTTCTTGAGGTTCTTTGAGTTCCTCTTGATCCAAGTAAGAACTTGGTATTGATATTTATTAGTCTTAGGTTCCTTTCTCTTGTTAGGGTTCTTAGATTAATGAATATTGTGTGTCAAGTTTCTATCTCTTTCTTTGTAAATCTTGTTAACATTGTGTTGTTGAATATAAAAGTCTAGTGAAGCCGTGTGGGGCTCTTTCGATTCACTAGTAATATTGTCTTTGTTGTTTTTGTTGTTAAACTCACTTTTCTAGTTCAAACAAGTGTTGCAAGCCTAGTGAAGCCGTGTGTGGCCATTTTCGATTCACTAGCACTTTGTTGTTCATCTTGTTGTTCTTGTGTTGGTTGGAATCTGTTGATACACACTTAGCATTGTATCATTTGGTATCAAAGCTCAAGGCTAGGTTTTGTTCTTATAAAAACAATCTTGGAAAACTCTTACCAAAAAGTGTGTTCTTGAACATTTTGGTAAAAAAATTGGTTGTAGATCTACAAAAGTTTTACTTGTTTAGTTGTTTCTTGTGTTGGTTTCTTTCTCATCAACACAAAGGGTGTCTAAATCTAAAGTTGAGCTTAATGAAAAAAAGAATTGTGTTGTGAAAAAAAAAAAAAAAACTTGGAAGTGACCATTGTGGTGTATTGTTGTTGTGTTCTTGAAGGTGTTGATGTTGTGTTCATCCTAAACTTCTCCTCATCTTATGTCTTAACTTCTATAAAGATAAATAGATCCAAAAAGGTTGTAAGACAAAATTAAAAATTGTTTGTGAGAAGACTTGCCAACATCACCTTTTCAAGACTTGACAACCACTTTTCCTTAAAACAAGGAACCTTGTCTTGTGGGACTAGTGAGGTCAAACATCACCTTTTGAGTTTGAAAAAAAAAGGAAAAAAAAGGGGGGTTTGAAAAATGTTACAACACTTTATGTTTTCCATCCCAATAACAAGTCATCCATTACAAAAGATCTAAGGGGACTAAGACTTCAAGTTGATGAACTATTTATGTGGACCCACGACCATTGACATGCTGCCACGTCACCCTAGTTACTGTTCACGTGATAATTAAGCTCAAATTTGGATGTTCTAGTTTCTAATTATTGATTCCTAGTTTCCTCTAATTGACTTGAGAACTAATTAACAAACTAGTACATTCCTACTAGCTTGTCAATTAGTCACTTGAAACCTTGTGTTCGTGTCAACGTTTGTTTGTGTGTTTTTGTCGTTTGAATACGTTGTAACTCTTGGCTCTAGTCCGACGAGAATTCTTTGAGATTCAAACAAGAATCCATGCCGGGAAGGAGCATACTCGTACCTTACGGATTCACGGGTTCCTAGCCAATCTACAACTCTTGTGGAGCTTGAGTGTGAGTGAACCAAGAGAGTGTGAGTGAGGAGAGGGATTTTAAACTAACTTGTTTATTGCTTGTGTAGGTGATACCTTGATAATGGAGAGAACCACGTCTCAAATCGTGGATTCTAATGAAATGGAGAATATGAGGGTCACTCTTGAGGCTATGACCCGAGCTCTTGAAAGGTTGAGTACGGAAGTGGGAGCCATAAGGGGAGAAGTGACAACTATTAATGGGAGGTTAGAACGAGTGGAGAGTCAAAGGAACTCTCGTCCTTCTACTCCTCAACATGTTTCGTCAAGTGGACATGCTAGAAATTCTTCTGCCACCGTTACTCCCGAAACATGGCCACAATTGCCAAATCATTCACTAGCTCCAATAAATGCCGCAAGCCAAACCACTTATAACCCTCTAAACCGAGACTCCAATAGACCAACCCATTCCCAAATGTCTCAAGTTCCGCAAGAGGTACTCGGACGTCAAGTGCCTCCACAAAATTCGAACCCTTCCTTCCAAGCTCCACTAAACCAAAGACCACCACCTCCACAAAATCTAATTCCTCCGAATCAAGTTCCAAATTTCCAAAATCGTCCTGTCCACCTTGAGGAATATGGTAGAGAGGATTATGAAGGGTATGGAGCCTTTGACGATGCTTACATGAGGAAGGAAGAGATGAGAGGAGGTCGTATGGATCCAAGGAAATATCGAGGGTATGGAGAAAAGGGAAACCGACACCTAGAGAGAGACGTAGGCATCAATACCATCAAATTGAGCCTACCTATCTTTAAGGGTGAAAGTAACACCGAGGTGCATCTTTCTTGGGAGTCGGCGTGTGATAAAGTATTTCAAGTGAATGATATCTCAGAGGAGAAGAAGAGTTGTTATGCCATAGCTCATTTTGAAGGCTATGCTAACACTTGGTGGGAATACGTCAAGCGGTTTGGCAACGAGTTGGTAGAGGGACAACCACCACCATGGTTTCGGTTGAGGTACCTAATGAGGCAAAGGTATCTTCCCGAAAGTTATCGTCATGAGTTGCTTGCTAGGTTGTACAATTTGCGATAAGGGAATCGAAGTGTTATGGCATACTATGACGAGTTTCAACAACTCATATTGAAGCTTGATCATCGGGGAGAAAAAATTGGCCATGACATCATTCGGTTCAAGTGTGGGTTGAGCAAAGAGATCTCCACTCATTTGACATTTCCCAAGTTTGATACCGTTGAAGGGATTTTTCAAGCGGCTCTTGAGATTGAAAGGGAGCTTAAAGAGAGGTCGTCATTCAAGGCAAAGGGACCATCAACCTCGGGTTGGCCGAGGTGCAAAGATATGGTTCAACCATTTTCGGGTTGGCCCAAAAACAAGGACCAACCCGCCACTACAAGGCTGTCCGAGCCTAAAACAGTCCATAAATTTCCTCCCCGGCAAGAAGCTCACAAGTATCCTAATCCTAAAGGGTTCCAATATTTCAAGTGCCAAGGTTAGGGACATAAAGCCAATGAATGTCCAAACCGGCGCAATGTGATCCTAAGGGAATGGAGATTGTATTACCTTGGTGAGGAAGTGGGTCTTGAAAAAGAAGAGAATGAGGCCGAGCCTCAAGATGGAGAGAAACCCGAAAATGAGTCACATGATGATGATGATTGTGAGGATGCTTATCCGTAAGAAGGAGAGTGCGTGGTTCCAAACTTTGTAGTGAGGCGTGTCATGATTAGTAAATCAATAGATGACCCTAGCCAACGGGAGAATTTATTCCATACTAAATGTCTTGTGAAGGGAAGTGTGTGTACTATGGTGATAGATAGTGGAAGTTGTGGGAATGTGGTTAGTGTTGTAATGGTGAACTTCTTGAAATTGCCGACTACACCTCACACTAGTCCTTACAAGTTGCAATGGTTGAATGAATGCGGCGAGTTAAAGGTCACAAGGCAATGTGTGATACGTTTTAAGGTAGCCAACTACCATGACGAGGTGTTTTGTAATGTGATACCAATTCAAGCTTGTCACTTGTTGTTAGGAAGGCCTTGGCAATACGATAGGTCGACCAAACATGATGGAAGGTCCAATCGGTATACACTTGAGAAGGATGGCCGAAAGGTCGCTCTTCATCCATTATTGACTTCCCAAGTGAATGAATTATACCAAAAGATGCGGGAATTGAGGAAAAAGGGAAAGAAGGATGAGAGTGAGGGAAAAAGAGGGGAACCCGAGAGTGAAGAAGTAGGGGAAATCGAGGGGCTCCTAATTTCTAAGGGGAAAAGAAGTGTGGTGATGATGGCTAGGAGAAAAGAATCATTTGTGGATCATGACGAGGACACTTCGATGCTCCTCTTGGCTCATTGTTTTAACACTAACGCCACTAACATTTCCATTTCTCCTCTTATTTCTCATGTTTTGCAGGATTACGAGGATGTCTTCCCAAAGGAATTGCCGCATGGATTGCCCCCACTTCGGGGAATTGAGCACCAAATAGATTTTATGTCGGATTCACAATTGCCCAACAAATCGGCTTATAGGAGCAGCCCGATGGATACCAAGGAATTGCAACACCAAGTTGAGGAACTCCTCAACAAAGGATATATCAAGGAGAGTATGAGCCCTTGTACGGTTTCGGTGCTACTAGTTCCCAATAAAGATGGGACTTGGCGTATGTGCATCGATTGCCGAGCCATCAACAAGATAACGATAAAATATCATCACCCTATTCCTAGGTTAGATGATATGCTTGATGAATTGAGTGGTTCGTGTTTGTTTTCTAAAATTGATTTGAGGAGTGGCTATCACCAAATTCGTATGCAACCGGGTGATGAATGGAAAACCACCTTCAAGACCAAATTCGGTCTCTATGAATGGATGGTTATGCCATTCGGCCTAACAAAAGCTCCAAGTACTTTCATGAGGCTAATGAATCATGTGATGAAGCCATTTATCTGAAAGTTTGTTATTGTTTCTTTTGATGATGTATTGGTGTATAGTAAGTCTTTAGATGAGCATGTAAAGCATTTACAATGTGTGTTTGATGTCCTCCGAAAGAAGAAGTTATATGCTAATCTAGAAAAGTGTTCTTTTGGTGTCCATGAGGTTGTATTTCTTGGGTTTGTGGTGAGCTCAAGAGAGGTCGAAGTGGATGAATCTAAGATTGACGCCATTAAAAATTGGCCAACTCCCAAAACCGTAGGTGAAGTGACAAGCTTCCATGGTTTGGCTAGTTTTTATAGACGTTTTGTCAAAGGATTTAGCACCATTACCTCCCCCTTGACCGAAGTGATTAAAAATAATCGGCCTTTCAAGTGGGGAGATGAACAAGCTAAGGCCTTTGAGGACTTGAAAGCTATGCTCATCTCGGCCCCTTTGCTACAATTGCCGAATTTTGACAAGACTTTTGAGGTCGAATGTGATGCAAGCAAAGTCAGCATAGACGCGGTTTTAATGCAATAATTGAAGCTTATTGCCTACTTTAGCGAAAAGCTCAAAAGAGCAACTCTAAACTACTCTACGTACGATTTAAAGTTGTATGCCTTGATTAGAGCCTTGGCCACTTGGCAACATTATTTGTGGCCTAAAGAATTAGTGATCTGAACGGATCATGAATCCTTGAAGCATCTACGGGCACAAGACAAGCTTAACCGGCGGCATGCCAAATGGATTGAATTTCTTGAAACTTTCCCTTATGTTATTCAATACAAGAAGGGTAAAGATAATGTGGTTGCCGATGCTTTATCCCGAAAATATGTGCTTGTGTCTACTTTGTCGTCTAAGCTGATGGGGTTTGAAAGCCTCAAGTCTTTATATCCCAAGGACCCTCACTTCGCTCCTATCTATAGGGAAAGTGAAGAGTTGGAAAGGGATAGGTGGGTTACGGATAGGGGTTCCCATCCCTATACTAAATTTGATGTATACTTGTTTAAAGGTAGACGATTGTGTGTTCCCTCAAGTTTGTGGAGAGAATTATTTATGAGGAAAGCACACAATGGCGGTCTAATGGGCCATTTTGGGGTCGAGAAGACCCTCGAAATTTTGGAAGAACAATTTTATTGACCTAGAATGCACAAGGATGTGGCCCAGATTTATGACCAATGTGTTGAGTGCAAAGGAGCCAAGTCACGGCTCTAAACCCACGGGTTGTACACCCCACTGTCCACCCCTTTGCGTCCTTGGCTTGACATATCAATGGACTTCGTGTTGGGATTGCCGAGGACTAAAAGGGGGTGGGATAGTATTTTTGTCGTGGTGGATCGGTTTTCCAAGATGGCTCACTTTATTCCTTGTTCTAAATGTGATGATGCGCCTAGCATAGCCTCTTTGTTTGTTGATAATGTTGTAAAACTTCATGGTGTTCCGAGGACCATAGTGAGTGATAGGGATTCTAAATTCCTAAGCCACTTTTGGAAGTCCATGTGGGGTAGGCTCGGTACTAAGTTGTTGTTTTCGACTTCATGCCACCCACAAACCGATGGTCAAACGGAAGTAGTAAATAGGACCTTAGGGTCTATGCTACGGTCCATAGTTAAAGGAAAAATGACTTCTTGGGAGGAGCACTTACCGTTGATTGAGTTTGCTTATAATCGTGTTATACACTCGAGCACGGGGATGACACCCTTTGAGTGAGTATACGGCATCAACCCCCTCACTCCTTTGGATTTAACCCTTTGCCAAGTGATCTTGTGATAAGCTTAGATGAAAGCAAACGGGATGAGACCATGAAAAAGCTACATGAAAAGGTGAGGTTGCGGTTGGAGAAGAAAAACCAAGAAGTTGTGAGGCGAGCCAACAAAGGAAGAAGAAAGCTCATTCTTGAACCGGGAGATTGGGTGTGGATACACCTAAAGAAGGATAGATTCCCGTCTCAAAGGAATGCTAAGTTGATGCCACGGGGTGAAGGCCCGTTCCAAGTATTATAAATGATCAACGACAATGCCTACAAGATTGATCTACCCCTGGAATATCAAGTGCACAACACTTTCAACGTGCGTGATCTCTCTCAGGTGGAAACGGTGGAGGATGACAATGATCTGAATTTGAGGACAAATTCCCTTCAAGATGGAGAGGATGATACGGGAATTCCTAGCTCGAGACCTTTCACACGAAGCCAAGCACGTGAGTTGCAACGACTCCAAGCCTTGTTCACATTCTTGGTATGTGTGAGGCCCTTGTGAGCCCATCTAAGGGCCTATATTTAATAAAATGTAAAGAGGCCCACCAAGACACCCCAAACCCACCCACTTAAATGCCAAGGGTAATTTGGTCTTTGTTTCTCCTTTCTAAGTGACTATATAAGCCATGTAATAGGGCTAGTCTTGCTTTAGTTCATTCCTATTATTCAAGAAACAAAGACTTGTAAATTTTTAACGTCTCTTTCTCATCATTTGGAGAAGCCAAAACCAAATTCTCACTAGTAGAGTGATACTAGTGTTGTATCTTGTCTAGAAAGTAGGTTCTTGAGGTTCTTTGAGTTCCTCTTGATCCAAGTTAGAACTTGGTATTGATATTTATTAGTCTTAGGGTCCTTTCTCTTGTTAGGGTTCTTAGATTAATAAATATTGTATGTCAAGTTTCTATCTCTTTCTTTGTAAATCTTGTTAACATTGTGTTGTTGAATATAAAAGTCTAGTGAAGCCGTGTGAGGCTCTTTCGATTCACTAGCAATATTGTCTTTGTTGTTCTTGTTGTTAAACTCACCTTTCTAGTTCAAACAAGTGTTGTAAACCTAGTGAAGCCGTGTGTGGCCATTTTCGATTCACTAGCACTTTGTTGTTCATCTTGTTGTTCTTGTGTTGGTTGGAATCTGTTGATACACACTTAGCATTGTATCACCCACAAAGGAGTTGTGGGAGAAACTTGAAGAATTGTACCAAACCAAAAGTATTTCAAATAGGTTATATTTGAAGGAGCAATTTCATAAATTGCAAATGGCTGAAGGTACAACTATTTCTGATCATCTGAGTGTCTTGAATGAGATTGTTTCTGAATTGGAATCTATTGGAGTGAAAATTGATGATAAAGACAAGACACTTCGACTAATATGGTCTCTTCCATCTTCCTACAAGCACAAACAAACCATTTTAATGTATGAGAAGGAAACTGTGATTTTCTCAGAAGTGACAAGCAAATAGATTTCTGAGGAAAAAAGATTGAAGAATGGAGATGAAAAATCTCTAGAAGATTCAGCTCTTGTTGTTAAAGGAAAATGGAAGCAAAGCTCTAAGAAGAAGGTCATCTGTCGGAATTGTAAACAACCGGGACATGTTAAAAATAATTATCCAAATAATGGGGCTAGTTCGGTTGGAAGCTCCAAAGAAAATGCTGCCAATGTTGTCTCCCTAGAACAATGGAATGATATTTCTTTGTAAGAAAGATGAAAATCCTCATGGCATGAATGTTACCTTTAGAATTGCCATGGAAGAGGATGTTTAATTAGTAGCTGGTCCACAAGTTTGCACATAGGCATTGGTTGATAGGTGATGCAAGGTGTGTGGTGGAAAGGATGTCGATGGATAATGAACTCTCAAGAAATCAATAAGAGAGTTGCACCATAAGTTATTAGTAGTTTTTTCGACATGTGCTGAAAATGAAATTCTTGAAATTAGGAAGTGATTTCAAGTGAAAATTGTTGGATTGTTTTTTCAATCTGAGTGGATGTACTCTTTATGGTGGGGGTATGATAATTCTTGAATTTAGAATTATGATTGTCAGTAGCAGACAATGTGAAAGTTGCAGTTACACATGGTTGACCGAGTTTAGAGTCAGGTGGAGAACTGATTTTGTTATGTGTAGCTGGACAACTATAAAGGGCCAACAGATTGCATTTTCTTTTCTTCAAAAGGTGGAGATTTGTTGAAGTTGTTTTGAAGAAAAGAAAACCTCCCACATCGAAAATTTACTTTGGTTGGGAGGAGGTTGAGAGTTATAAATAAACCTCCACCTCCTTCATTGTTGATACACACAAAAATATTCTTTTCCTTGTTTACTATTAAAGAGGTTTAGAGATAATTCTCTTGGAGATCTCTTTGAGAATAGTATTTTAAGAAGTGAGGGTGTGTGAGAAAAATATTGTGTATTGTATGGTGTAATAATTTCCATATAGTGAATATTTTTCTGGAAGGCCCGTGATTTTTCTCCAATTGGAGAGTTTTCCACGTTAAATCTTTTTGTTGTTATTCTCTTTAATTTTTCTGTTATTTTCTGCTTGAAAGCGGTCCGGAAGGGGAAAAAAATAGTCCATTTTTCCCAACAATAACTAATTATGGAATAATTATTTTTGGGATAACTTGCTTTCCAACCAAACGACTTCAGTGTAATACTTTTTTTTTTATGACTGATAATATTTTACATTATTATAAATAAAACCTATAATGCGTGGATATATATGTGTAAATTGGTCAAAGCAATTTAAAGGTGATATTCTTTCGCCTATTGTATGGGGTAAAATCAGTGCGAAGACACGCAAAATGATCAGAATAGGTAACTTAAGCGCTTGATGCAACAATGAAAGCTACGATTATAGAAAATCTCTCGAGCCATCAACAATAAAGACACCCTCTCGTAAAGGATAAGACGACTGCTCAACATTCATAATGACATGGTGCAAGAAGACAAATGGAGGACAAGAATGTCAGATCCTTCAACAACGCAGACAAGTCTATACAGAGGCAGAGCATCAGAAGAATATTACCTGGCTCTTTGATGAATCACACAAATGGTGCACCCACATGGGTCTTACTCCTCTAATTAGGGCATTGTTGTCAAATTATAATTGGCCAGAGCCTAAGGTTATAAATTACAAATATTCGTATTTGCTCACTTGTAAAACGATCCGCTCTCTCTCAATCAATACAATAGTTGTAACTTGCTCTCCAAGCTTTTCTTTTTGCTCTTGAATATTCGCATAGTTGTGAGACATCTCGAATGACTTTGATCAGTTCTCGATTACATTCAAGAATTGTTTCGACGCTCTCAGTTTTTTTTGCTTTACTACGTATCTTATTTCATTCGTAGATAATGGTTTTTTTAGTCACCTAGAACATAATTGCTAATAAAGTGGATCTAAAACAAGGTCAAATTGCAATATACGCTCTTGATTCAGCTATAAATTCAATTGTATCTAAAACAAGGTAAGGCCAAATCGCAATAAATGCTCTTGATTCAGTTATAAATTCAAGTGTATCTAAAATAAAATCAAATCACAATATACGCTCTTGATTCAACTATAAATTCAATTATATCAAATTCACGTTAAACATATACTCCCTCCGTTTCATAATAAATGAATTGTTGAATTTTGGCACACAAATTAAGGAAAAAACATTAAAGACATAAATTTAACACAACTTTCTATTTTTACCCAAAAAAAAAAAGTTGACCTTGTAATACCTTTTCAAAAATTAATTGGTTGTCAAATCATAAGGGTAAATTTGGAAAAAAATTCAATGATTCATTTATTTTGAAACACCAATAAATACCCTAATAATTTATTTATTCTGAAACGGAGGGAGTATATGCTACTCATATGACCACAAAAAAACAAAATAAAAACAAAAGTTTGGTGCAGTGAGGGGAGCATATTGCATATAAACAAAAGTAGGAGGAGTAAACTGAAAAGAAGGCGGGAGCTTTCCCGAAACATCACATATGGTTACGACGCCGTTTACAGTTGCCTCCAGTCCTAATGCTTCTACTATAAATTTTCCTTTCAGTACAGAAAAGTCTAGATTCGAATCAAAACCCAGCAATAAGCAAAATCATTCTTCTCCAAATCGCTCCCTATATCTGTAAGTTAGAATTTGGGTATGTATTGCTTTTCATCATTGAAAGAAGCTAGGGTTTTACCATTCTTATTTTCGTTTTCTGTCGTCACAATTATGCTTTCGCTAAGTTATTTGTTTGCGTATAGTTTATTGTCTGTTTTGCTTTTCTGTAGGAATTGACAATGGCAACTGAACAACCAAAGCCAGCTGCTGAAGATGTGAAGATGGATCTATTCGAGGACGACGACGAATTTGAAGAGTTTGCAATTGATCAAGGTCAGTAAGCCTTTTCCTTTTTTGATTTGTCCTTACATTTGATTTTTCTGAATGAAATCAAGTACCTATTGTTCTGTTTAAATTTTAGAAAGACATCAGTTGTATTACATAACTGGGAATTTCTGCGAATATCAGTTGTCCTAGCTTCACTTATTTGTTGATGGTACCTGCACTTTGAAATCCGACTATTGCGCAAAAATACAACTATCTAATGTACTATAATATTAGTATTCGACATCCTAATCCTGAATTATGTTGCTCTCTATCAGAGTTGAGCTCTAGATAAGGTAGAATATCCCGTTGTTTTCTGCTGCCAAGGTTTATTTTTGATGTTGCTTTTGAGCTCCATGTTTATTTTCAATTGCAACAACATCGTATGTAGTCCCTGTATAATCCCACAAGTGGAATTGGGTCTGGAAAGAGTGGTGTGTACGCAGCCTTCACCCCGCTACCTTGTGAATGTAGAGAGGCCTTTTATTATCAATTGCGTCCTCTTGAAATGTCTAGTGTAACTTTTGTTGATAAGATATGCTTAAACCATCTATATATAATATCCAGTCCAGCTAACTTTATTCAATCTTTGTTATTTAGTGCTTCTCTTTTCCTTCTAGAAATATCGATAAGAGTCACAACAATAAAAAAATATGGATAAGATTTACAAAATTAAAAAAATATGGATAAGATATGCAAGTTCCAATTTCTCTGTCTGTAGGAAATTAAGTCATGTATATTGGGATTGAACACTTTAACATTTTTCTTTTGAACAGGAAGAAGTTAGGAGGAGGGTAAGTATTTTTCTAGGTTGGTCTAGATGATTTTACTTAGTTGATGAATAGCACATTGTTCAAGGCAATCTGTTTTTAGATTAGCTGTCATATGGACTTCACTAGCGACAACAATAAATACGTCTCAGTCCTGAACAAGTACCATATAAACTTTGATATATCAAAATTTTCTTGTGGCTGATTTATAGCCGTAAACACTAGACAAACTCTCAAAAAGGACATTACTGAATTTTGGTTTATTGTATCTATGTACAAGCCTACACTATTTGTTTATTCACCCAACTAGCAAGTGAGAAAGCACATGGTATTCATTTAGACTTACCAAATAACAAACTCTTATTGCCCCACTACATTTATATTTTGATGACCGAGAAACCCGTTTGAAGCCTACCCATAGGACAGATTGTAGCCTTCAGAACTCAGGGGATTCGCTCTACCCTTCTTCAGTTAAATACCATATTTTCTTCTTGAGCAATAACTACAGGTCTTCTAGAATATGGTGACCACCATATTAAATATAAACTGTAGATAGTCTTCAAGAAGATAACTGTCACCATTCTTTAGCCAAGCCCCTGTTACATGGAGTCATGGGGCATTGGTGTAAGTGCGGACATTCTAAAGGTTGGGTTCACTTACCTAATCTTAGGATTCGGGGGTAAGGATCCACGTTGGAGTGCAGGTGCTGAGGTATGACTAATAAATGTATAGCATAATATACATATACACTGCAGTATTAAATTGGGATGAATTTGAATTATACAAGTAGAAATAAGCTCTTTTAAGTACTAATTTTTATTTCATATGTATATCTCATAGAATAGTAAACTGTTTTGAGATGTACCCATGTGTGTGTTCATATATTGCAATTAAAAATATATAGCCATTTATTAATCCAAGAAACCAAATTTCCATCCACCAGTGCATCTCATTCATAGCTGTAGTCAACACACGCTAGGTGAGTTGACCAAATGTGGTGCATTGTCCACACCCACATTCAATTGTTGTTGGATTGACATGGGCATTGTGAGAGTCGTCGGAAGGATCAGTGTAACATGTTCCCCGATACTGTTTCACAGTAATAAGTGACGCTAATTTATAAAGTAGTTACTTGTTTATATTCAATCAGTTAAGATATTTGCTGACAACAGAGTAAAATTTAATGATCCCTCTTTGGCAATGGATTATTAATTATTTCCTTATTCTCTTTATGAGGGTCATGTTGACTAATTCTCCGCCTCTATCTCTATTAATTACTCCCTCCATTTCTAAATAAGTGCTCCTTTTGACTTGGCACACCCTTTAATAAACTACTCTCTTCTAGAATATAAAAGGTAACTTTACCAACTTACCCCTTATTAAATTTTATCTATTTCCAAGTTGACATTGATCACTGTATTTAAATTCAAGGGCATATTAGGAAAATTATGATCAAAGTATTCTTGAAGACTTAAATATACACTTATTTGGGAACAAAATCACAACCCAAAAGGAGCACCTACAGAGGAATGAAGGGAGTAACTCATTTTGAACATGTGAACAATATATGATTTGTCAAAGAGACTTGTGATATAATACCATCAAATGTATATGTATTGATGGTCAAACAAGGACTCTATTGATTCTTCAAATTGGAAGTTGCTCTGAGTAAACCAAATTGATGGAATAATACTTTTATTTTCAAGTTAATTTGAACAGCTTGTGCATTCCCTGTTGGAGCTCTATCACTTGGATCTAGTATTATTAATGAGGTAGGAGACACAGTGAGTTTCCGAAATGTTGACCACATAGATTAACATGATCTCAGCAGCCTGGTTTGAAAGTAATTTGGGCTGATAAATGGGTTAGATCTATGGATTTTGTTTCATCTTATTACACAGAGCAGCCAATCCAGTAACTAGCAGGATACTGAGAGGACATATTAGAAAGAATGTGAACGCAGAGAGAATTTTGCATGTAATTATATCTCTTGGATGGAACCTAAGTAATGTTTGGAGGAACTAACTTCTAAGGTTTGACGTTGACGGAGGTCCCCAAAGACAGATGGATTGGGGTCTATCTTTATGATTAATGAGTTTGATCTCATCTTTAATGTGCTCATTTTTATTGTCCTATTAAAATGCTGTGGAAGCTGTCTCTTCTTTAAGCTGTCTGAAGGTCATCGCTTGCAAGTGTACTTTTCTTGATGAAGTAAGGAACTTCTATTATAAAGAGATCACACTAGGATTTGCTGTGGTATTTGCTTGCAAGTGTTTGTAAGACTGCTTTGGTTGAACAATATTTTGACAAATGCTTGTATTTTCCATAAGCTCAAAAGCCTCATGAAAAACTGATGAGGGTAATGGAGCTGGTAGGGAAAATTGTTTTTTCATTACACATTCAAGTAATTTTGATCTGTTTTCCTATAAGATTTGCACTAAAACTGTGATAACATTCTACTTAACAATCCATCATTGAGGAAAGCTTGACAATTTGCCACTTCACTTTAACAAATTCAAAAGGGGTGATGGAACTTTTTGCGAACCACTGGCATGGTGTAACATCTGCTAAAAATTAAAACCAGAATACAATTCTTGATCTGGTCCTTTTTCTATTTCTTTTCTATTTTTAATATTACAAAGTTTAGCATGCCATGTCATTTTCCACATATATTGAGAGTCAAGTAGCTTATTAAGTTAAGAATCTTAACCATGTTACCCATATCCTTCCATGTTTGATTAAACAGCTAGATGCTCTGTAAAATTGACCGTAACATGTCTAGATATTTGTAGTATTTTGTGGTCTCTTGAGTCATGATAGCTGGGTGTTTTAACTTTTTCATCGGCTTCTCAATTCTGGAATAGACTTTTTAACTCTTTAGTTCTCCTTTTAGATGTATTTTTCGCTTAGTTTTCGTAGTACTATCTTGTCATGACTTCTAAAATAAATTTAAAATGATCAGAGTGGGAGGATAAAGAGGAAGGCAAAGAAGTAACGCAGCAATGGGAAGATGATTGGGATGATGATGATGTCAACGATGACTTCTCTCTGCAGCTCAGGAAGGAACTGGAAAGCAACACTGAGAAGAAATGAGCTACATTTGCCCATGAGGTTTTATCCCTCTCAACATTGAACCATGTTATTCCTGTTCCGAGTGAGAGATGTTGCCATATGTTTGTACTCTTTTATTTTGCTGAATACGTGAAACTTAGCTTTCACCTTTCGTTGACAGTATGAGACCTGTGGCATACAAACTCAAATTCAGTTCCATGTGATCTTAGTTTGAGCAGAAAAAATTGAGTAGTATTTTGTCTATCTCTAAGTTTCTGGTTCTCTAGTATTGGAGAAGGTATTTCTCATAAGTAGGTAAAAAATTGCACTGCTTTCAGCTTACACAAATGTTTTAAGAGAATACACCAACGGACAAAGCATGTACCTTGTTGGTAATAGGTTCTAGCTTCATCCTTGTCGTGGGTCTGATATTCTGACGCTGTATAGTCACTTTTGTACCATTGCTTGGTAGTTCATCATCCTGTGTTTGTATCACGAGACATGTTATCAACATTGCTTACTACTCCGTTTAAATTAGTTTCTAGGGGAAGACTACGTTAACAGCATTATTAATCTGTGTGGTTACTGCATCGTAAAAATCGTCAAGGTTAAAGTTTAATGCAAAAGCAACTTGTTGCAAACCAAAAATCATACTGTAATTTGCATTAAAAAATTAAATAATTGAATACATACGACAATATTCTCACTCTCGGGGATAGTAGAATTCATCACCTTATGTAAGGTTCAAGTTTAATACAAAAGCAACTAGTAGTTGCAAACCAAAAATCATAGTATCATACTGTAATTTGCATTAAAAAATTAAATAGTCGGATACATACGACAATGTTCTCTCTCTTGCGGAGAGTAGAATTCATCTTATGTATTATATAGTATAGTATAATACAATATGATAGGCTTCGTTTACCATTCATCACCTTATGTATTATATAGTATAGTATAGTACAATATGATAGGCTTCGTTTACCGTATGATACAATAGAGGATATATTGTTTTACTGTTATGCTTATTGATCCAGAAAATATCTCGCTATTATTGAGAAGTCAACTTGCGGTTTTCTGATCAAATTCATGTTTCTGTCCCTTTATTTTCGTTCAGTGTTTCTGATTAATCAAGTGGTAACATGGCAGGCATTTAAGTTTCCCTTAAATGTAGCAATCTAAAAATAATTAGTCTACGAAAAATAAAAATAAAAATAAAAATAAAAACAGAAGAAAAACAACTTTCCACGTATAACATACATGCAACATCACTGATATCCTGCTAAGTCCTTATTAGATGATCTAAATAAAGCGAGCGACTATTAATTATTGAGCACAAATATACGCACAAACAGCAACAGGGGAAAGAATATGAATCTCTTAAAAACCGTACACTAGATCTTCAATCACTGCTAACTAGGATGGAGTTACAATATTAGGTACAGATTTTGACAATCTTACAAACAGTATTTGTAACCGAAAATTTATTAAATATATAAAAACTACACTTATTTATTTGAAGAGACTCTGCTCTTATTTATTTGACTCATTAATTATTATATACTCCTTTCGTTTCGTTTTAGTTGATCCTCTTTCTAAAAATATTTGTTTTAATTTACTTGTCCCTTTGATGAAATCAAGAGAATTTTAATTAAATGACCCTTAAAATAGTTGTTAAGGATTTTAATTACCCTTAACATAAAATGACTAAACAAAGTGTGTTTAATTAAATTTATATTTTCAAAGCATAATTAATAAGACTAATTTGATAAAATAAATTCATAATTAATATTCTCTTAATGGATGTGTCATGTCAATAGGGGTCAACTAATATGAAACGAAGGGAGTACAATATATAATTCTAGAAACATCAATGCTAGAAACGTCCTATAATGTATATGTGGTGGAAATAGTAGATACATGGATAGATATTCATGTGGTAGAGAGATAATTCCTCCGTTGTTTCTTTCATGTGTCACCCTTTGATCGGATGAGGATTTTAAGAAATAAATAATGATTTCATAAAATTACTCCTCTTAACTTGTATTTTCTTATTAAGTGAGACTCAAAAAAGATAAATTAGGAATGATATCATTAAATAGTTGCTAATTAAGAAAAAAACGATATTATTTTTTGATGAATTAAAAGAAAATGACGACACATAAAATGAAACAGAGGAAATACAAACCTTGACAGATATTTTTTGACAATTACAATCAAATTATATATATGAAATACCAAAACTATCTTTGGTAGTCCTTTATAGAAATACCATGTAATGTGCTTGTGGTCCAATCATACGCACATGGATAGATAATATTCCTCATGTGGCTAGATAATATTCATCATGTGGCAGAGAAGTGAAAACATGAAAAGATATTTTTGGATAATTACATACAATGAAATAGATATAAAATATCAAAATTATTCTTAATCCAATTACATACAAGAAAATAGAGTAGTAAAGTAAAGTAATAATAATTAATTGTGAACCAAATAAGTATAAGGAGCATATTAAGAACCGATAGAGTTCAAATTTTCAGTGGTACCCGGCGCATGCATCGTCAATAAGAAGGCCTAATGTGGTCCAAGATGAGCCACCTTCTTTCACAGCTTCCTCTGCATTTTCTCCCAATTCCTTCACTTTGTTCCTCACACCTTCTCCCCTTTCACCTTCCATTAACTCTCTCACCATTTTCTCAACTTCTTCAGCTTCCACAAAACCCCTCACTGATCCATTTCTCGGCATAATCCTCAATCCCACTCCAATTTCCTCAGTTACCATTCTTGCATTTATGTGTTGTTCAGCCATAAATGGCAGCGCCAAAATAGGCACTTTAGCACATATACTTTCCAAAACTGAATTCCATCCGCAGTGACTCAAAAACCCTTGGATGCTTTTGTGCCTCAACACTTCACTCTGATCTACCCATTCTTTCACTATTAATGCTCTATTTTTTACCCTGTCCTCGAACCCTGCCAAATGATCCAAAAAAATTTGTCTTGTCACCCATAAGAAACATGTGTTGGACGATTCAAGCCCCTTCGCTATTTCTCGAACTTGCTCCTCGGAAACTTCTGCTTGAGTACCAAATGCTACGTACAGAACGGGCTGTTTTTCGGTTAATTTATTGTTGAGCCATTTCCTCCATATTTCGTGTTTGTTGTTGTCGGTTGTGATGGGCTGTTTGGCTAGGCAAAGAGGACCAACACACCATGATTTTGGTCCGAAGTGTTGGTTCCAATAGTCTGCAAATCTTGGTTCCAGTTCGTAAAAGCTGTTGGTGATCATGCCACGGCTCTTTGCAGAGTAATTAAGTACTGTCGACACAAATAATAAACATGAATACACTACATCTGTTAAAATGGATGGATTATGTTTTCTTTGTTGATGTATTTTAAAGAATGATCTACACTCGAAGCTTGTATTTTACTCTTAATGAGTTGATTTATATACAAAATATAATGCCTGTCTAAAACTTGAAGTGTTGAAATTAAACATTTCATTCTTGAAGTCCGTATAGTCAAACATTACTTCATGTATAAATTTGAAAGGAGGGATGTTAGAAGTGTACAATATCTTCCATGTATTATAAGCTGATTATCAATGTGATATTAGAGCATGTATGGTATTTTAAACTAAAATTTGCAAAAACCAGTGTTTGCATGTGTGAAGGATTGATTGATTAAAAGAAAATGTGAAAGATTGGAGCGTATTGATAAATAAATAAACATAAACTAACTTTGAAACACTAATTACCATGATAAGCAAACATACCTTGCTCTTTCATAAAGTCCACGGCTGGACCTTTTAGCTCAAGGTCTCCAAACGGAGGTGGACAATCATTTCTTGTCAATTTCAACCATGGGAAACTTGAAACTGTAAAAGGCTCGTCTGGTGAAATTGTTTTGGAATGAGGACGTTCTATCTGAATAATTTGATACAGGGTAGTAGCGAAAGCACTCGTACCGAAGAAAAAGTATCTCGGGATACCAAATTTTTCGGCTGACTCTTGAGTCCATCCAAGAAATGCATCAGATATCATGCACGTTGGCGGATGCTGCAAAACTGACAGAGCCTGCTCGAAGAGAGGCTGCATCAGCTTTGTAGCATTTGCAAATTGACCAAAAGAGGACATGGAGGGAAGCTTCTCAGTATTTTCAACACCGGAAGGGATGCCTAGTACACCTTTAGGAAAAGGGAGTTCAATAATGGAGATGGATACGTCTTGTAGAAAATCGCGAATGGAGGGGGCGTTAGCAGGGGTGGTGAAGACGGTGACGGCGATGAAACGCCGGCGCAAAAGGGTGGCAAGGTGAAGGAGAGGGATTGTGTGGCCATGAGACATGAAAGGAAATATCACAAAGTGTGGTGATGCAACTGTCCCCATTTCTGTTTTGTTTTTTTTCACTCAGAATGAAAATGGTATTGATTGATATCTAAGCAAAGGGAGTGGTGTTAAATATACATCTCAGATACAAGGACCCGTTTCGACATATTTGAATTTTTAAAATTATATGTTTTCTCATAAATTTAAAAATCACATGACTTGTAAAAACTTTTAAAACTTTTCAAATCCTTATACAATTTAATGAATGAGCAATTTGACACCTCCTACAACAGTTATTTGAAGACCCAGTGGCCTACGCAGGATTTTTTATAAATGATGTGAATTGTGATTACAATTTCTATATCTATACTAGCCTTTAAGCACAATGTTAAATTACTAATTTACCCTCTCTATCAGTCTAATTTATTTATTTATTTGATTTGATTTGATATGATAAAACAAAATATAAACTAACTCGTACCAAGAAGCCCAAACGTTGCATGCGCCTCTTAGGCACAAACCAATGCTTTTTATGTTTATCAAAGAATTGGCAGCTATTAGTTTTTTTACTACTTCTAAAATCAAATTCCTAACTCTTCCCCATTCACTTTACCATTTTTTCACTAAATTGTTGTCTCTTTTCTCTGCCAAGTGGCAATTTTTTTCACACTTTTTACCGTTTGTACCATATCTTTAGAGTTTCGACACTATCATCCCATCCACCTATTTGGACGATTGAATTGCCGATATATTTTTGATAACTCAATTTGTAAGTGTGCGCAATAAAATTTTACTAAATTTAAATCCGTATAAAATTCGGATAATATTAAATTTAAAATATATTAGTTCCGAATAAATATTGTGGATTAATATAATTAGATTAATCATTTAAGTCCAAATATGCATGAGTTTAATAAAAGTCCAATAACAACTTTATCAAGCCCAAGAAGTCATCATGTTCTAGAGGTCCAATTTGGTGCCACATGTCAAATGACATGGCATGCCAAGTCAAGTGAATGAGCCAATGAGACCATGCCACGTGTGAAAATGATGCAGTAAATTAAAAGCCCATAAGAAATGTCATGTCACTTAAATCTGATTGGTCAAAGGAAGTTCATATTTATCATGACTCTTTACTTCCTACAACTATAAATAGGGACCTCATAATTCAGAAAAGGAGAAACAAGTTTAACAAGAAGCAAGAGAGAGCTCGTGGATCAAAGCAACAGATTTCTCTACAAATTCAAGAACAAGCTCAAGATTTCAAGATCAAGAGTTCAAGGTTCAAGAACAAGTTCAAGCTTCAAGATCAAGACTACAAAATTCAAGAACAAACTCAACGGCCCTTGAATTCAAGTACAAGTTGAGATCAACTTCATCAAGTCTTCAAATCAAGTTTAAGTTCAAGATCAAGACCGCAAGATTCAAGAACAAGCTACCAAGCCCTTGGATTCAAGCACAAGTCAAGATCAAATTCGTCAAGTTCAAGTTAAAGTTCAAGATCAAGCTCAAAACCCTTGAATTTATAGTAGAAAAGGCGAATCAGAGGAATTGTCGTTCAACAAATGAGTCATCTCCACTTACACCGCATAAGTTAAGCACTTCGAAGATCAACCTACGCGATAATCCATGTTACTCCCCGACATCTCCGGTGATCTTGCAAGCAATGGTAACTGATGCCTCGTCTATGGAGGAGCAGTTTGCGAATCTGACAAAGGCAATTGAAGGCCTGACCAACTATGTTCAGAACCAAGAAGCTAAGATTGATAAGATAGTAGATAGGGTGGAAGGCTTGATAGACGGAGAGTCTAGCCATGCACCGGGAAAAGCTCCAGAGGTTTATGAGATAGAAAATCCTGTACCACAGACTAAAGAGGTGCAAGTTTCTGCTGAAGGAATGATCCTGATTGGGCAATTGAGGGAATTTATTGAAGGACCCTAAAAAACAAGTATTATATTGTCACCAAGTCTTCCCTTGCATATGCCAAGCCCTACACTGCGAGAATAGATAGCCTTAAAATGCCTGCCGGCTATCAACCCCCCAAATTTCAACAATTTGAGGGTAAAGGTAATTCGAAACAACATGTCGCACACTTTGTCGAGACATGTAATAATGCTGGAACTTACGGTGACTATCTTGTCAAACAGTTTGTTCGTTCCCTAAAAGGAAACGACTTTGATTGGTATACGGACCTCGAGCCTAACTTTATCGATAGTTGGGAACAATTGGAACACGAGTTCCTAAATCGGTTTTATAGCACAAGGCGTACAGTGAGCATGATAGAGCTCACAAATACTCGGCAAAGAAAGGATGAACCGATCATTGACTTCATCAATCGATGGAGAAATGCTAGCCTAAACTGCAAAGATAGGCTCAGCGAAGCTTCTGCAATAGAGATGTACGTCCAAGGAATGCACTGGGAGCTTCTCTACATCTTGCAAGACATTAAACCTAAATCTTTTGAAGAGTTAGATACCCGTGCTTACGATACAGAGTTGAGCATGTCTTCTGCTGGAAAGGGGGCAACGCCTATTCATGACCCTCGAAGGGGAAAAGATAAGCAGGAACCCAAAAGATGGGGCAAGTTTGTTCCCAAAAATGAAAACAAGGAGTCCATAAATATTGATGTGTCTCCTGTGAAGGTCACCACAAAGGTAAGCAAGAAGCAAAGTGTGAAGATAACTTCTGGAGCACGTCCGAATCAGAAAAATTTAAAGGAGATGCAAGAAAAGGAATATCCCTTCCTTGATTCTGATGTTGCTGAGATTTTCGATGAACTCCTTGAGCATAAGCTCATTGAACTCCCAGATATGAAGCGTCCCAACGAAGCTGGAAGGACCAATAACCCTAATTATTGTAAATATCATAGGCTCATAAGTCATCCTCTGGAAAAGTGCTTTGTCTTTAAAGATAAAGTCATGCAACTGGCAAAAGAGAAGAAAATCTTCTTCGACGATGAGATGGCCAGTTCTCATCAAATCTCTATTACTTTTGGCTCACTCGACCCAGTCGAAATATGTGTCGAAGAACATAATGAGAAAATATTAGAGCCTGACAGGTCTTCAGCTGATGAAGGCAATAACGAAGGTTGGACTCTGGTAACGAGGCGCAGACGTAGGAGGATGAGTCTGCGAAAGAAGTCATCCGAGAAGCCAACCAGAAGGAGAATAGTAAATAAACCAAGAAAATAGAAGTTGGTTGAATTCCTAAAGAAAACAAAGGTGACGGAGCTTCACTACCAGAAACCTCGGCGTCCGGTGACTTTAGAGGAATTCTTACCGAGTTGGTTTCGTGTAAAGACTGGCCAAGTTAACCTTGAGGTGTCTTGTTTTAATACTGCCAAAGAGGGGGCAAAGGGTGAGAATCTACCCATGGAAATTCCTTCACCTTTCGAAAAACTTGTTGAAACTCTTGGCGAAGAGGCACATGTGTGTGATACAAAAATCACATTCATAAATAACGATCTTGTACTTGGTGAGGCCCTACATAACCGTCCCTTATACATGGTGGGTCAAATTCTAGGAATGAAGATCAATAGAATCTTGATAGATGAGGGGTCTGGAGTCAAAATCTTGCCTATCCGCACGATGAAAGAACTTGGCATTTCTACTAGCGAACTGGACGAAAATCGTATAATAATCCAAGGCTTCAACCAAGGGGCCATAGGGCCATGGGATGTATCAAGTTGGGGATTCGTATGGATGATTTTCAATTAAACCCATTGATGCATGTAATTGATGCCAAAACTTCATACAATATATTGCTTGGTAGGCCTTGGGTGCACGGGAACAAAATTATCTCGTCCTCTTACTATCAATGCTTGAAGTACCTCGAAGGCGAAGTGGAAAGAAAGATAGTTAACGATGACAAGTCATTCACTGAAGCTGAGTTACATTTTGCCGATGCAAAATTCTACTTAAAGAAACATGTTGTGGATGAGAAAAGGGTTGATGATGTCACCAAGACCAAGTGTGATGATCTTGCTGCCAAGAAGGCCGTGGTGACTGTTGAAAAGGTCGCCACCAAGAAGCCTCTCTTCACTTCAAATGAAGAAAGCGTTGCTCCTATGAAAAAGAAGGCAACTCCCGTTCTTCATTACGTACTGAAGGTAAGGAAAGAGAAATATCACCCATCGGATTTCCAAAATAATGTGCTAAAAGGGCTAACTTTACCTATCAGGAAGATTGATGCAATAAATTCATCCTCAAGACTTCTTGAAGAGTCTGTGGCTCAAAATCTGCCACAAGATATGACACTCCCTGCAAAGCGTACGAAAGAAGGCTTTGACCCAAATGTATATAAGCTATTTGTGAAGGATGGATACAATCCTAATGAGCCATCAGGGTTGGGAAAACTTCAGTCGGAGGGTACAACCAGGCAGGCACGTGAAGTCCTAGGATACACGCAGCCACCTTCAATTCGCATCTCCATAAGAAGGGTAGTCAGTAATTGCATTACCGTGGAAGAAGAATCCATTGATGCTAATAAAAGACCCTCTGTATTTGATCGACTTGGAGGGTCAACTGCAAGAACTTCTGTGTTTGAAAGGTTGGGACCTCTAAATAAGAGAAAAAGAAACAAGTGTAAGAGGAGTTATCAAAGCACGAGGATGCACTCTTCACTTAAAGTACAAAAGGATTTCCAAAGTTTGATTCCTTCTAGAATAAAGCGACAGACGAAACTGGTAGTTTCATGCAATAAAGTGCTAAAAGCAAAGGCTAATACTGTGGTTTATACCAAGGAACGTGAGGAAGATGAAGAAAGTGTTGGCTCCTCATATCATGTTACGACCCAGAATGATAATGAGGCCTCATCTCAAATGAAGGTTGATGAAGATATGGAAGAAACTTTTTGGTGTCACCACATATCCATCAACGACGATGATCCTCAAGAGGAGGAAGATGCTGGAGATGCTCCATCTCAACTTGAAGAAGGAGTAAAGGCCACAATAGATCCCTTGAAAGAAGTTAATCTTGGAACCGATGAAGACCCAAGACCAACTTACTTGAGTACTTTTCTAGAGATGGAGGAAGAAATCGCATATATGAATATACTCAAAGAATATATGGATATCTTCGCTTGGAGTTATAAGGAAATGCCTGGCTTAGATCCAAAAGTAGCGGTCCATCAGTTAGCAGTCAAGAATAGTGCTCGCCCCGTTAAGCAAGCTCAAAGGCGCTTTAGGCCAGAGTTGGTTCCACTGATCGAAAATGAAGTTAACAAACTCATTTAAGATGGCTTTATTCGTGAAGTCAAATATCCCACGTGGATTTCAAGTATTGTTCCAGTACGAAAGAAGAATGGCCAGATTCGAGTTTGTGTCGACTTTCGAGATCTCAATAATGCATGCCCTAAGGTTGATTTTCCAATTCCCATACCAGAGTTGATGATTGATGCCACCACTGGTTATGATGCAATGTCCTTCATGGATGGTTCATCCGGCTACAACCAAATCCGCATGGACCCAAAAGATGAAGAGCTCACTGGATTTCGTACACCTAAAGGTATTTATTACTACAAGGTGATGCCTTTTGGTTTGAAAAATGCTGGCACCACTTATCAAAGGGCTATGCAAAACATCTTTGACGGCCTACTCTATAAGAATGTTGAATGCTACGTGGATGATCTAGTGGTGAGGTCAAGAAAGAGAGATGACCACTTAAAAGACCTAAGAATGGTGTTCAAATTACTTCGAAGATATCAACTTAGGATGAATCCATTGAAGTGTACCTTCGGAGTTACTTCCGAAAAGTTTCTTGGCTTCATTGTGCGACACCGAGGAATTAAAATTGATCAAGCCAAGGTCGATGCAATTTTAAAGATGCCCGAGCCTCGAAACATTCATGAGTTAAAAAACCTTCAAGGAAGGCTAGCATATTTAAAGAGGTTCATCTCTAACTTGGCCGGAAAATGTCAACCATTTAGCGTCTCATGAAGAAGGACACTCCCTTCGAATGGGATCAAGCTTGTAGTAATGCCTTTGAGAGTATTAAAGCATACTTAATGAAGCCACCAGTTCTTGCGGCACCCATACTTGGGAAACCATTGATACTCTATATCGCGGCACAAGAAAGGTCAGTCGGAGTACTATTAGCTCAAGAAAATAGTGAAGGCAAAGAAAACTTTCTATACTATTTGAGCAGAATGATGACACCAAATGAGCTGAAATATTCTCTGATCGAAAATTTATGTCTGGCATTGGCTTTCTCTATCCAAAAGATGAAACACTACTTTCAAGCTCACGTTGTTCGTTTTGTGTCCAAGGCAAATCCCATCAAATTTGTGATGTCGAAACCAGTCCTCAGTGACCGACTTGCAAGGTGGTATCTCTAATTTCAGCAGTTTGGGATCGTGTACATCCCCCAAAAGGCTGTATAAGGACAAGCATTGGATGACTTCTTAGCAGATCACCCAATACCTGGTGATTGAGAACTGAGCGATGAACTTCCTGATGAAGATGCAAAGGCTGTTGAAGTTAGATCCCCATGGAAGATGTACTTTGATGGTGCTGCACATTGAGACGGAGCTGGTGCTGGCGTAGTGTTTGTCACTCCACAAGAGGAGGTCATCCCCTACTCTTTTACCTTGACGAATCGTTGCTCCAATAAAGTTGCTGAGTATCAAGCGCTCATACTCGGGCTAGAGATGGTTGTCGATATGAAGCAACTGCAATTACAAGTTTTTGGTGACTCCCAATTGGCGATAAAATAGTTGTTGGGAAGTTATGAAGTCAGGAAGACTGAGTTAAGCCCATATCATGATTATGCACGAAAGTTGATGGGATGGCTTAGAGAAGTAACCCTCCAGCATGTGCCAAGGAAAGAAAATAAGCAAGCTGATGCCCTAGCTGCTTTGGCCTCAACTCTAACTCTTCCAAATCAGACACGAGTTACTATCTGCCAAGAATGGGTAGTACCACCATCAAATGAGGATGAGGACATAAAAGGTAAGGTTGAATACCTCGTCGCCATATTCGAAGTTGTAAAAGAAGATCGGCGACAACCTATCATCGACTACTTGTGTTATGGGATACTTCCAGGAGATCCGAGGAGAAAGACTGATATTCGTCGTCGTGCACCTCGCTTCCTTTACTACAAAGACACATTGTACCGAAGGTCATTTGAAGGAGTACTCTTACGGTGTTTGGAAGAGGGAGAAACAATTCAAGCCTTACAAGAAGCTCACTCGGGAGTTTGTGGATCACATCAGTCTGGGCCAAAGCTCCATTTTCACATTAAAAGGATGGGATATTATTGGCCAACGATGGTGAAAGATTGTTTGGACTATGCTAGAAGATGCAAAGTTTGCCAATTCCTTGCAAATTTCTTACATCAACCTCCAGAGGTACTACATCCAACTGTAGCATCTTGGCCATTCAATGCTTGGGGAATGGATGTTGTTGGTCCACTACCAAAATCTTCTGGTAGATACCTATACATCTTGGCCGCGGCAGATTACTTCTCGAAATGGGCTGAAGCTATTACTCTCAAGGAACTAAAGATAGAAAATATTGCAAACTTCATCCGAGTAAATATCGTATACCGCTTTGGAATTCCTCAGTACATAATAACTGACAATGGAAAGTCATTTGATAATAAGCTGATGAACAAAATCTGCGATCTCTTTGGTTGCAAGCAGCACAAGTCTTCTATGTACCATGCTGCCGCCAATGGTCTAGCCGAAGCGTTTAATAAGACTTTATGCAACTTGCAGAAGAAAGTCATCTCCAAATCCAAATGAGACTGGCATGAGCGAATGAAAGAAACTTTATGGGCGTATAGGACAACTTACCGTACACCGACGCAAACAACTCCATACTCACTCACTTTTGGAGTTGAAGCAGTCCTGCCACTTGAGCGTCAAATACCTTCTTTGAGACTGGTTGTTCAAGAAGGTCTCACCGATGAAGAAAATGCTAAATTGCGTCTTGCGGAGTTAGAAGATCTTGATGAGAAGAGGTTTTCGGTTCAACAAAATCTTGAATATTACCAAGCCCGGTTATCTCATTCTTTCAACAAAAGGGTTCGCTTGAGGTGCTTCCAAGTTGGAGATCAAGTCCTTGCAGTAAGAAGACCCATTATCACTTCTCGTAAGTCTGGGGAAAAATTCACCCCGAAGTGGGATGGACCATATATTGTACAAGAGGTATATTCAAATGGTGCTTACAAGCTTGTCGATGCAAATGGCATGAGGATTGGCTCCATCAATGCCAAGTTCTTGAAGAAGTACTATCCTTGAAGGAAGATGACACTCCTTAAGGCACGAGTATAAACTGCATGAACACTCCTGGCCTGCAAGACTATAAACTGTGAACGGCTAAAAAAAAAATGTTCGCTAGGTTGAAAACCTCGAAAGAGGCGGCCTAGGCAAAAGTTAGGACTTAAAAAAAAATACTCACCCCAGAACTACGTTGTGACTTGATTCTCTTCATTGAGGTACGTAGGCGCTTGGAATTTTATTCTGAGTTCAGTTACATGAGTGTCAAAAAAATACATGTCCCTGCTTGATCCACCGTATGAAAGTCGAGTTTGCATGCATCTTGATTAAGTCTTAGACTTATGACAAATACTTTTGGCTCAATAGGGGCAACCCACCAAGAAGAAAAGTTCTTTTAATAGGATTTGGAATACCCAAAGCCTGCAGTTTGGAGCACAAATTCGCCAACCACAAGTTGAAGGCCTTGATATTTAAGGCTTCCAAACCAAGGTCTCAAGTCTAAACCGATTGTGAGAAAAAGGATGAAGCCAATAGTCAACAAATTTGAAGAGAAAGCCAGAATTTAGTACTACAACATAAGCATATCAAAATAAGAAAGCAATTCTTGAAGTTGAAATTCAAAAAAATATTAAGGAAAGTGCAATAGAGTTTCTATTACAACTAATAGATCCAACTACTCAATGAAAGGCTAAAATAAAGCGACAAAAGAGTTTGAAGAAAAAGAAATCTCCTAAGTCTAATCTAGACATAACTTGTAATTGATTAAGTCGTGGCGCATAGCTTCCAGACGCTCTTTCTTCGGATCTACACTATTTGATAAGTCTGCGTCAAAGCTTGCATCAAATTTCTTGGCTGCAATAGACGACTCTAGCTTTGATTCTTTGGCTTCATTCTCGGCTTCCTCTAAAAGACGCTCCAAAGCCTGTGCCTTTCTACACAATTCTTCTATTTTCTTCTTTATGTTTTGTAGTGATTGCCGAATGGAGGATGATGCTTTAACCTTCTCATCTTCTTCAAGCATGACATATGTGAGACGTTCCCCTGCTACATAAAATAATTCTTCTCTTGCGGCTTCCTTATTCATGTCATGAAACATCGATCGTGCTTGGTCATACGAAGTAGCGAGGTCAAAGAAGTCGTGCAACAACTTTCTCAATGGGGAAATATCCACGTCCTTACAATCCATCTCCTTGATGATTACCTGAACTTTATCTTTAAGGGATGAAGCGCAATTAACATCGCATATCGAAAGCTTACCTTGAATTACGATCCAAAGAGAGGAGATATAGTTTTTCTGAGCATCTAGGACGACCTTCTTTCCATCAAACACTGACATAACAACTAATGGGGGCTTACATATGTCATAATCCAAGGTTGCTTTAACCTTGTTATAAGAAACAGAAGTTCGCCCTTCTTCCGTTTTAATTGTCGAAGGTGGTTCCATTAGATCTGGACCAGATACAGACTCATCACTATCATGTGACTCTTCACGCAGCAGGGCTGTAACATTGGTTGGCTGCATAAGAAAAAAAAAGATTAATAAAAAAGGGGGGTCATGAAGATACACTTGGTAAAATAGATGTCTTAATCATACCTCCTCGGCAAGAGCTGAGATAGTCCTCAAAGGATTATCCGTGTCATCATGAATTTCAACTGCCGGTAGACTAATACCTTTCGCATCATCGAAATGTACCTTTACTCTTTTCTAGCAGTAGTCTCTGCTACTACTCTCACTTTTATCTTGGGACAACCTTTTGGAGACATGAGTAGTTTGAGTAGGAGTCTTACCCTCGTATACTGCCGGAGGCGTGTGAGATCTCTTATTTGCATGTTGATTTGGCAACTTGGCATTCGAAGGAGAAACATCAGTGATAAGGGCCTCATTTGTAGGTACTTCATCAGAATTCCCCAAATACATGACGGTAGTTGACCCAACGATGTCCATCAAAGTCTGTAGGTGAAGACGAAGGAAATCCCCATGAGTCTTTTTCCACCGAGTCTGATAGTCGGTTCCGAAGAACTCGCCTACATTAGGCGAAATGGAAGGAAAAGTTTCTCGTGAGGATGATCGGCTCAATGTGCAAATCCTCCAAAATGTTAGTCCTTTGTCTAAAGAGGCAGTGCGAATGTCATTCTTCATGATACCCGAAATATTCTGATAAAATCCAAACTATCGACTGAAGCGGTGTGGACTATATGGCTCAATGATAAATGAGTTTCTGCATTTAAGTGTGAGAAAGATGAAACGAATACTCATAAAGTAGCTCATCTCCAATGCTGGGGCATTCTCAGTATCCACATAAAAGTAAGGATGCATTTTATCCTGCATGGTGGAAGTCCAAACCGCGTTTTCCCCACTATGAATACACTTTCTTGCATCATTTTTGTCAAAATACTTTGCACCGCCCTCTCCGGAGTATACAATCATAGTAGGGACGGATGGACCATTGGCAAATGAATAATGGGTTCTGAAATAATGAGCAATCCAACCATACACATAGTGGATAGGAAAACAAACCTTGATTTGATCGAGTCGCGC